>JAPQRN010000022.1:7771606-7788842 GCA_037367275.1 Coranthus polyacanthus
TGTGTGTGTGTGTGTGTGTGTGTTCATGTTTGTGTGTGTCCATGTGTCAAACTGACCTGAAGACCATATGAAGACCATATGAAGACCATATGAAGGACGGAAATGTGTGAGGGTATAGTAGCATTGTGTGCTCAATTTTTTTTATTCTTCATTTTTTGTACATGTTTATCACAGAAAATAAGCGAAGGCCATAGGGTTTCAGGTAGAAAAAAATGTATACTTGTACCCTTTTTCTTTTTGTAAAAATTTGAAACGGGCCGATTTGAACCGAATACCATAAGAGGGTTAAAACCAATCATTTTAGTTAGATACACTCATACTTTCGACGCGTCGGGCCAGTGGCGCAATGGATAACGCGTCTGACTACGGATCAGAAGATTCTAGGTTCGACTCCTGGCTGGCTCGGTTGTTTTTTGTTTTTTTTTTCTTTGCCCCGATAATGGGATTGCCAAATCAAAGCTTGCCGCCTCGCCACACCCATCCGAACGATTATCTCCTCTACGACTCTGGTCTGGTGTATTAGAAATACACAGGGTGACCGTACGCTTATAGCCGAACTTCACTAAAAATTATTTTAGTCTAACTCATCAAAAGATGACAGCAGCCTAAGTGACAAGTGGACACGCCGGGGCATGTCTCGGCCATTCTCAGTTAGACCCCAGTCACCAGTGAAGCGTACCGACCACATTTGTCTCTTCAGTATTATATTAGACCAGCCCCTTGATAAACGGAAATTATATCAGCATGGTTGTTTCTCTGCCATTTTCAGGCGTAAACGTTAATATAAATAATGAAATACCAACACTGAACCCCTTATTGTTATTACATTGAAGTGAGATGTGCAGTAACTCGGAGTAGAGTTGCCGTGCTGCTTCTACTGTTGTGACCTGCGTCAGTAGGTTGCTTGTTTTGAACAACCAGAGGTCTTCTCAATCAATCACCGAGAAACACACGAAGCCAGGCGCTCATCTCTCGCGAGGAACGACGCCGTTATCGGAATCTCTACAAACAACACGAGAATTCATCATTCACACGGTAATATAACCCAATCTTACACGGTACATGTGTTGTGTGCCAGCAAAGGGGGAAAGAAGGTGTATCGAAATCATGTTTTAGTGTTATTTCTTTCTGGCGTTTACGTTTCTTGCATTACATTTTGGCGGCCATTAGGCCCAACTAGCATGCTAACCGCCACGCTAGCTTAAACAGCGAGTTCTTTGCAGCGATCCAGCTTTAGCACGCAATGTTGCAAATCCGATTTTGTAGCGCCAGCTAAAGTTGACATTAGCTAATGTCTGTTTAGGCTAGGTAGCTAATATAAAGTCGAATCGTTCGTAGTATTAATTTCGTTGGATACTATACATTTAACGTATGTATACGCAGTAGCCACCAAACACGTTAAATTGGGTAAATTAATTTATTTTGCCCAATTTCACACTGCCTTCAGACACCCGCCCAGTTAGCTAGCTAGCTAGCTAGCTGCAATATCTATCACAGAGAATTCATCCAAACGTTGTTGGGCACTCTAGCAAGATTTGTCCACTGCGGTTATATTTTCAGGGTTGTGCCTGCTTCCACGATTAGTCTTTGGGATTAGTTTAGTTCTGCAAAAAAAAAAACTTTGTTCAAAACTAACACTGTTAAGGGTAACGTTAGCTAGCAGTGCCCATCAGTTGATATGCTACTTATGAATGAGTAGCCTGTCGATGGTGTCATGTTTTGACTTCGATCTCTGCCCATGTATATTAGGTTGAGAGTTTGTCCATTAATATTAAACTACCACATTGACAAAGAAAGTACTGAAACATAATGGTTTTCGATACGTCTCTCCCCTCTCTAATATTGTTGGCTAACTCTTGGGTGTTGGATATTGGTTCTCCCTGAGAAGGCAAATGAATTCAGATGAAATACCTCCAATAAAAATAAGTTCCATAACCATCACAAAACCACGTGCACTTCTTGCAATTGTATTGTTGCTGCTGCACTACATGCAGTTCCTGGATACATGAAGGGGCAGATAACCAATGTACAAGGAAATGGAAAAGGCATACAACACAGTTAAGAAGCATACAAACACAAGGCAATCAAACCAAAGCAGTGTAGTAAAAGACTGTACAACCACAGACTACACAGGATAATAAGTAAGTGGTCTGCACACCTGATATTGGTATTTTTCTCCCCCAAGAAGTATGCCAAATAACTGCATTTCCATCCAAACCCATCACTTTGACACTTCTATTAGTCCCACTGGAATGCTAAACTCAAAAGAATTTATTGTAGAAACTATCAAAAGTTTTTTGCGAAGCCATTCACCACCTTTCAGTACCTCATGCCATGTAAAATCCACTACTCTGATTAACTTGCCAATAGTTCTTAAGTCTCTCAGACATACCAGCATTTCCTTCCATAGATAATGGACATTGCAGTTATTCTTGATTGTTTTCTGCCCCCAGCATGTGCAAATTTTGCTGATGATTTATCTTGGGAAACCCACCAGAGTACAATTTTGCAGAGGCAGCAACAGACACACCCTGAAGATATTCTTACTCATCACAGTGTATTTTATAACATATTTTGCTGTTTTCTTTACTTAATTTAGATTTTCTGCATCATTATTTCAGCTGTGAACAATGTCAGAGCAAGAGTTGGATCAAATTGTACAAATAACAGTTGAGGACTTTCACCAGGATGACCGCACAGGTAGGATTTTTGTGAAGCAATAAGAAAACTTCCATTTTCTTTCTACCTATCTAATCAGTATATGGAAAATGACTTTATATTTGCTGCATAATCTCTTTTTGACCAGTAACCGATGAATTATTGTTTGGATTATATTTAGGCTGTGTAATTACATTTTATAACGTCTCTACTGCACATTGGATTCAGTATTATAGCAAATAGATGCTGCTGCCTTCAACTGTAGCGGGACCACAGCTTCACTTTAGATATCCTGTAGTAATAATTGCAGCATCATGCAGCGTTTTGATGCTATCTCTGTATTTCTTTCATGGCAGACATGCTGGATAATGAAGACGACGAAGAGAGACCTCAGAAGAAAAAGAGAAAATTAAGCAACAGCCAAGACAATAACAACCAAGACATATCTTTTATTAAGGTAGCAGCTGTGTTTTAATGAACATTGCTCAAAGCACATGTGCTATTACAATCATTAACTGATTAAAAATGGGAATGAAATTATACATTATATTATATTGTCTGTCTTTTCAGAACTTTTTGATCTCATTCACTGCATCAGTCAACCAGCGCCTTGAGGGAATTGAATCAAAATTACAGGCTCTGGACGCCACATGTAAGGCCCTTGGACGCAAACTGGACAGCATGGTGCCCTGTGCCAAGAGTCCTATTCAAGTTCCCATGGTTGCAGGATCCCCTCAGGGGGCCACACAAACTTGGAACAAAGTGCGATGGTAAGCTACACACCAGCACACTCTGCTTCAATCAAGCATTGTATTTATTCAGGTTTAAGGCACACATGCATACATGGTAAGGTGTTTTTTTATCACCAGTTCACTGATGTATTTTGACCTTGTCCCTCAGTGTTGTTCCTCAAACAAATGTAATAGTGAGCAGTGAGCACCCGAAGGGCTCAAGCCAGGAAGACACTCCACTGGAGAACCTGCTCAGCAAGTGAGTTGCTTATATTTATACCATGTACTTAGTGGCTCAGGTCAGAAACATGCTTATCTATCTCAACAGAGCACATAAACAAATATGGGTCCAAATTAGGTATACTAAATCATACATTAACATAGGTTAGTAGAATACATTAGACTTGTTGACTATAATAACATAGAACTACATATTGACACATATACAGCAAAAACAGTGTAATAATCATTTTTTCTCGTGGTTTTAAATTAAGACAGCATGTGTCATCTTGTGTCATATATTTCAATTTTTCTTCTCACGTACAGATCATTTCATTACACGAATTTAAAAACTAACTGAATACCGCATTTTCTCAAATAGTGGTTTATTTACCTCAGCTGCAGGAGGTGCTTTATTTGAAGGAGGCGTGTATTAGAGTCAGGCTTTTATTTCTAATTTCCTCTGTTTAATATGTAGAAATGGTTGTAATTTGTGTGAAATCACATCCATCCAAAGTTTTCATCCACTCCCATTTGCAATGTTAAAAGTACTGCAATGGACTTTCCACAAACACATCACTTCCTCTACTGTTACAAAATAAAAGCTCACTAGTGTTTCAGTGGATAGAAACCATTTATTGCTTAACAGAGCTTTTATTGTGTAAATGTTGTCTTGCGCTTGTAGTTTTCTACATATGACAAAAAGCAAGAAAGAAGAAAGAAACCAGACACTAATAACACTTCAGATGATGATCTAGAACAGCAAAGTGCTGAAAATAGCTGTATTATATTATTGAATGTATTCAATTAAACCTGTAGAAGTGAACCAATTGCTTAACTGGCAGCACATTACATGACAGACATCAGAAGATTATCCATAATATTTTTGACCCAGCCTGTATTTGAGGACCGGCTTTTATTTGTTCGCGTCACCATCACCCCTGGCTATTATTAGAGACCCGGCTTGTAATTGACTCCCGGTTTTTATTTGAGGAAATACGGTATATATAGCATACTTATATAGCACTGCACAGAACCCATAGAATGTGGTCGCTGTCACATTGCATGTGTGACATATTTGCATTTCTTTTCAGTGCTGTGACCAGGAGGCGTCAGAATACAATCCTGGTTAAGGTGCCAGGCCCTGACGAGAGTCAGGAGGAACAGGAGAGCGGCTCGGAAGCCAGTGACTCTGTTTCCAACGGTGGCCATTCTGGCAACATGCAAAATGGCCAAAATGTTACGCTCATCACACTCAACTCAGAGGGTATGACATCACACAGCTGATTAAGACAAAGAAACGCACACATGTTATTACTTGTCATTGTTTACCCCGTAAGTGGATATTGTTCTAGGCATAGTCTTATTTGAGTTTAAGGACTACTACACTGTCTTTAAACAGGGCTCCTCATAGTCTCACATACACAATCACAGAAGCTGAAGTCTTCTTGGTTTCAAAATGTTAATTATTTTTGTGGATACCATAATGATAACACAGTTTTTTGCAAAAGGACAAAGAAAATACAAATGATAAACCTATTAGTTCAACAACAACAACATATGTTCCTTTTCAGTATTTAGACAGTCAGTATTACTTTTAATTCTTTGACCTCTTTGGTACACTAGCCAGGTCACGACCTACATCTCAGGTTCCAGGCTCTCAGGATCAACATATAGGCCTAGGTTTAACCAGGGTAGAATTTCTTTTAATAGCTTTGTTAGAGCTATCGTAACTTATTTATATGAATAATGTAGCTTACACGATACTTTCAGATGGTTTGTAATAATGAATGGAAAGCAGACTGTGCTGACGTTTCACGTTGTTCATGTCCTTGTGGTTCTGTCCCAGACTGTGTTGATATTTGCCCTGAATAATCATGTTTCCAGTAGCTTTGCTCAGTTTTTCTGAGCCTGAAGGAGATTTTGTGCGAGCCTAAACTAAGTCCATACTGTTGTAATATCTGTTGTAAGGTCTTGGTTATCTTCAAAGGCAAACTATAAATCATGTATTTGTAGCTGTGGGTTACCATGATGTCTTACTCAGCATTAGCTATATGGCACCATGTGTCATGAGCAGTGTGTCTCATGCTTTGTTTGTGTGTTTGTGCGGAGGGCTTAACAGCTAACATACACTGAAAGCAAATAGCCAAACCACTTATCCTACTATGTAAAATCTTTTAATAGTAACATAGTTTTGTTACCAATACTTCACTTCTCCGCTACTGCCACATGGGAGTGCTGTTGTATTGCATGAAGTATCTCAGAAGCTGCATATCATTGTAACATTTGACAACCTGTGAATGAGTGCAAGATATATACAGTGGCTGTACTTTGCCGTGGTTCTCAGTGAAGAATTATCATACTGGCTCAGATCTCGGTATTATTAATAGCGTTTAACTGAAGAAGGTCTGTGATGCCGATTTTCAATAACTGTTCTCCTTTCACTAGATGATTACCCAGGAGGCACCTGGTTGGGCGATGAAAACAACCCAGAGATGCGAGTTCGGTGCCCAGTTTCTCCTGCTGACATGCTTCATATCACCACTAACTGCCGCACAGCAGAGAAAATGGCGCTGACGCTATTGGACTACCTGTTCCATCGAGAGGTGCAGGCCATGTCAAACCTCTCTGGACAGGGCAAACATGGCAAAAAGCAGCTGGATCCTCTCATGATTTATGGCATTCGCTGTGAGTCTTCCTGATTTTGTATCTTCATCCATCTACTACTGACAAGTGTCAGTTTCATGTCACCTGCTTCACCTGCTGATTTTTACTTCCAAAACAGAGTTAGACCTTGTTTACAAAAAGGAGTTTGATGTAGCAGCCGCCAGCACTCACACACACCCTCAAGCATCAGAAGTGAAATCAAAAGTATCATTATAACTGTGCATAGGAGTTGAGACTGTAATGTTTGGTTCCACCCTCGGCATATCTTGTGTTTCTGGGCTGTTTGAACTTGCCAATGTGTGATGTGTGCGATGACTTAACTGGCAATATGACCCACCAGTAACTGCCAAGGTAGTGTCAACCGCTGTTTATCTCATGGTTATTACACGATTTCTGCCTAATTCAACTTGCACTGTTAAATTTCACTCTGACTGGGTAGAACATTTTGCCCCCTTGCAGCAATAAATGAACTCTCTGGGACCTTCCCACATTTCATCCCCATTCCATTACAAAGCGGCATCGAATTAACCACAGGAATACACTGCAGTCTGTACTCCCAAGGCGGGTTACAACAACTTGCATTCATCATTGCATACGCATTCATGTGCAACATATTTTATAACATACCCGATCGTAAATGACAAGCATCTGGTGAAAAGATCCTAATGGAGTCACCCTTAATTCAGCGAACTCTTTGATATCTGATTAAGAAGAGTCAGGATTATGATGGTAAACAGAAAGATATATTTGAAGGTTATGTGGCTGCATATTGAATGCATTGCATAGCCTTCATAGTTCAGCTTGGGCAATGTCTGGGAGGTTTTATTAAATGTCTCCTGTCATACACATACTGCTATTTGCTCTACTAGGTTACCTGTGCTTCCTTTCAGTAGTGTGGGTGTCTGTAGTTACATGCAGATTTGGTCTGACCTAGAGGTATGCAGAGGTTGGAATAGGGTCATTTGAGTTTTGGGAGACTCATTCTGCTTTCCTAAAAAAACAAAAAGGAAAGCAATGAAGGAGCACCTGCCTGGCCTGCCTGTACAGGACCCATCAGGTGCTGTACCTGCCTACCGACTATCTACATATACCCCTCAGCTCCCCCTCTGTCTCATTTTCTACCCCCAGGCTGTAGTTGCATTCTTAATTTATGTAGAAACGAGCTGTCACGCTGCTCAACCCCTTTAAAAACTTCTCCACATATCTCCACTGAGGGAGGGATATGGGACAGTCACAGACTTGTGTTAACAAAGGGTGTGGAGGAGAGGTTAACAGAACCAAGGCAGCTGTTTTCTTTTGGATGTTATATAAGAGCACATTCTGTACATCATTGTATAAATCTGTTGTTTATGCTCCACTAAACAAATGTCTGATTTTTACATGCTGCTGGCAATATTACAAGGACTTATCATGCTATAGAGTATGCATGTTAGACTGTAAGGAATTGAGTGTAAAACATGACGGCAAGGCTACTGCATAGATATTTTTATACGAAATATGCAAACTTTAGATAAGAAAAAACATGAAAGGAAGAAACATTATTTTTGCATTGAATTGAGCACCTGTCTGTAATGTTTTTGCTAGTGAATTATACTGGCTGCAATGTCTTTTAGTCCCTTAAAATTAGTTTTAGCGGCTTTACAGTAATTACAGGCTCAGTGTGTTTTTGGTTGTTATGTTAGAAATAGAGAGGAGGAGGTGGTGATGTAAAGTTGAAGTTATCATTGGGTCAGCAGGACCAGGGCATATCGAAATACGGAAATGAAGATCCAAGATAATTTAGATATGATATACTAATTAATTGTCCCGCCAAACAATATTTGATTATGTATGCATCTTTTCTTTGAAATCTCTGTGTCTGCAGGCCACTTGTTTCACAAATTTGGCATCACAGAATCAGATTGGTATCGCATCAAGCAAAGCATTGACTCAAAGTGTCGGACTGCTTGGAGACGCAAACAACGCGGCCAGAGTCTGGCTGTCAAGAGCTTCTCAAAGCGAACACCCCGCACTTCAGTCTCAGGTAAGGTTTGACTAAGTATCAGGACATGGAATAATTATGCTAATCATTTTTTCACAAGCATGTCTGAAAGAAAAAGTTACTACATTACATTTAAAAAATCGAATTCCCGTCAACTTCTTCGGCCTGTAATTCTGCTTTTCATCTATCCACTCTCCAAACCGCTCAGCCTGTAATTCTCTGAAATCTTTTGGCACTTTTCTTGTGAAATGCTTTAGGAGTTACCACATTAACATTTATCTCTATGGCCCGAGAAAACTAATACCTGCCTGGCTCCACTTTCATAATTCTTCATCAACTGATAATGTTGCTACGTTTCAAGACTTGTTTTCTAATCAAACAAGGTAGACCTTTGTAGGAATCAGTTTCTTTTGCTCAGAGGTTACTGACACCACCATAGATTTTCATATTCTGTTAATTTTACTGTATGTGAGCTAGTGTCTAACTAAAATGAAAAGAATAGATATTGATTTCTTTCTGTATACAAGGAGGTTCTCATTTAGACGTCCGCCTCGTCATCTCTATAACCAAAGCATTTATATAGTCATGACCAAAGTTGACCATGAATAGCAACCAACTGATGAAACCAATGAATCTGACGGCTTTGTTCTACTATTAAACATGTGGGACTAACATGTTTCTGGTTGGCCAAGAATTAGGTGGCTGCATTGTACTTAGACAAATGATTTCCTTTTTCAGTTCATTCTCTGTTACTTTTAGGTAGTGTAATGACTGTATGCAAGTAGTTAACAAACATAATCATACTGTGAACCAACACAGGCTATTTTAAACCCTGAACTCAAATGCAGATACAGTGTGACTTTCTGCAGATGGTTGTAATCTGCAACACAATGCCTGCTGTCCTTCCCTCCCTGTGAGCCATCACCCCTCACCTCTGACCAGGGAAAGTAAGACTGCAGAGGAAACCCAAATATCCTGTGAGCACACACTAGGGGTGGATTGTCAGGCCATGCCTTTTCAGGCAATACACACCCCAGAGTGTACAACACAAGTGCTTGCACAAACACACTAAGACACACTAATCAGATAATACGTTAATGCAATAGAGGCTGTTCTTCTGCTTTAAAAGGTTTTTCATCAGTTAAACCAACCACTTGGCTCTTGCGTTCTCATTTGGCAAACAAAAGTGACACAGATTATTTATCTAATACACTGCTTAGCAGTAGTAACGAAAGACTGGAGACAGCTTTACATTTCAAAGCCACATAACACAAAACAGACCGGTTGAAGTGTATGTGAGATATGTTGTATGTTTCATATAATTTAGAGCTTAGTTAGATATGACTCGGTCTTCACTTCTCCCAAACGGTCTTTTTAGTGTTTCACATTTTTATTTTTTACATGAGAAGGTGTGACCTTGTTTATTTTGCAGCTGTAGTGTAAAACTTTGCTGTACCTGAAAAGTCTGTGCTGTGTCATAGGAGGTGTGTAAAGCTGTGTTGGGTGACGGTTCTGTGCTTGGGTTTCAGGCTGCTGTGATAGTGGGTGTTTAGACTAAGGCCTGAAGTTTGTGTTTGGCTGCTAGACCATGAGTGTGTTTGGATGGCTAGCTGGAGAGTCCTTGTTGTGTATTTAGGCGTTTGATAAAGTATAAACACGCCATCATCCAGCAGATGGCCTGGGAATTAGCCAGGCAAAATTGCTAAGGCCCCTTGCAGCATAATGTGTTGGTGTATGTGGGTTTGTGTGCCTGTGTTTTAGAGACCTAATTCATATTTCTTATGAATGCTGGAATCAAGTGCACTGTCTTCACTGTATATTCTGTATAAGTGTTTTGCTCGTTCTTCTAACCAGAGGGAGAAACTGCCCACATGGAGACGGCCACCCAGCAGACCTTGCACTACACCCTTGCCAATCAGCAGGTCCAGTTCCACCGTATAAGTGAGGATGGACAAGTTCAGGTGGTGAGTGTCACAAGTAAATATTTTTATTCATTAGCTAATGCTCAGCAAAGTATCCTGTGTAACGGAACTTAAAGAACATCTTATAATGTCACCAGGAGTGTATCTTACACTCAGCTGTTTCTGTATCCTTTGTTTTTTTTATGCTTTTCTCATATGAAGTTCTCATAGATCAGGATTTATAGGACACTGGAGTAGACTGAGCCACCCACCACAATGTCATGCACAGCACACATTAGAATTGTTTCACTGCTATGCTGCTAAAGGAGTGGCCCATTCTTGGGATTAGAATGATAGCTACTGCTGTCAAAGGTCACAGTAGTGTATTATTATGGTAGGCTGACAAAGTGATTTTGGTAAATCTTCCTATGCCCAAAAGACACGAAAGGACAAGAAATAGTCTCTTTCTGTAGCCTCTTGAATGTTTCGTACATATCTGCACTTCCTCTGCAGGGATTAATCAAGTGGAGCTAGCAAACATTACAGGTTGTGACAGATACACACAAGCTGTGAGCAATATTTCACTGGAAAGTCAGTGGAAATTCAGTCTTTCCATGACTTCAAGAGAATGTGCCTGCTTTAGCAAGTAAGAAATTGAATTATCAGTATAGCTCATGATCTGTTCATACTGGGTGATCATCAAAGCACTCTGCACACCGGTTACCGCTGGAGGCATTGTGTGTTCACATCGTCAATCTGTCGGCACTTCCCATTCTCATGAATATGATATCTCATGAACACGATATCTCATGAACACCTTGTTGGAAGTTCTACAAATTTTGCACGAACGCTCACTTGGAATCAAGGATGAACTGATTAGACTTTGTTGGTCAAAGAGCAAGGCCACTGTGGCCTCAAGAAACAGGTTTTTGGCCATAATTAGACAATTAACAATGCTAATTATAATAAGAAAACAAATATGTATTAGGATATAATGAAATGATTTTATATCCAAATGGTCAAAGGTCAGTTTCACCTCCATAATGTTCTGCAAAAACTTTTGCTCTCTTTTGGCCATTATTGAATGGCATACTCCTGTATCTTGTTGGAAATTATTGACACGTCAAGTGATAACTTCCCTTTCCTAAAACATGCACTTAATACCTTTTCTTAAATTCCTATTCTATGAGTCTGGGCAGACATGGATGTAAATCTGACTGGTTGGCAGAAGCATACAACTGTGAGGCAGTAATTGTAGTTTGATTGTGTTATGAGGCTTAATGAGGCTCTAATTGTTGGTACACTCACTAAAGGTCATGACATGACAGTGCTAAAAAGCTAACAAATATTTTACAGTGTTATTAATTTCTGCTGCTAATAAGACGCTACAAAGTATTGGGTTTGAAATAGTGAAGATGAGCGACTTGTTGGAAGGCGGACAGGCGGCGAGAGGAAGGAGAAGGTGGGAGTGAACGATGGTCATAAGCTCACCTTGCAGTCATTATCTTGCTAGCACTTTGCAGAACATTAAACGTTGAAGCTCAGCCCGAAATTTATGACCACTACAAATACAATATGGGAAGTACGCTCACTGCCAGTGATTCACTGCTTCCCCCCATTTTTAATTAATTACTAAACAAAAACAGTACGGTTTTCATACCAGATTACATGTAACTAGGTTTAACTTAGGCAATCTTTTTTTATTCTGCACATTAAATTTAAGCTTTATTCAAACCATAAAAGTTTATTTGTGTGATCATTCCGTATAAAAGATATTAAAGACTATAAACTAACACCAAGTTATTGACCATTTTCCATCTTCAGCCGTTTCTCATCCTTTATCTTTGTCTCCCAGATTCCTCAGGGTCAGCTGCACATTGCCCAGGTGCCACAGGGAGAGGAGGTGCAGATCACACAGGACAGCGAGGTAAGTCTTTCTATGAGAATAAGAGAGACAGAACTGAGAAACAATCAACCACTCCTTTTTTTTGAGTCATTCTTCCTGGTATATTAAATTTCTTAGCACGTGTCACTCGGGAGATTTAGTCTCCGAACAGAATTTTACAGCTACAGTGAACTCATTCTCCAGAATGAGATGGCTTGAAGGCAGATAGTGTTGGCTACTTAAGTGTGGGAATATGAGTGTATTGTTTTGAAAGTTTCATTTGGAATTTGTTTCACTTATGGTTAGTTAATGGGTTTCTTTAACTGACTGACAAAGTGAACTCATCCATAATATTTCTTTCAGCGTATCTGCTCGCTCTGTTTTTCGATTCTGTGTCCTTATTTGCCCTCTGACATAAGACATGTTGTTGAACTAGTGAAATATTGAAATTGCTGTCCTACATTCAGCCTTAATCAGCCTAGAACGTTAAGGACTATGGGATGTTTGTAGACAAAGGGTCTGCATATTAATTTTGCTGCAGTTGTTGTGAAAATACAAGTGTATCAAGTATCTGACTTGAACCGAGGGTCTAAGGACAGAGGGTGTTGTACATCGTACAGATTGTAAAGCCCTTTGAGGCAAATCTTCAATTTGTGATACTGGGCTAAAAAATAAAACTGAATTTAATTGAACCGAATCCTCTATGTTATTTATGCTTAACATAGAGACGTGTTTCAAGGGCCCAGTATGAGAACTGCTGTCCAGGGAATTGTTCTACCAAACTACAGCACTCTTCTTTTACCTTGAAGACTTGCCAATTGTTTCTCCTGAAGTTTAGGATGGATAGCCCTCCAGCAAAAGAGAAGTAGAATAATACTGTAGCTACACCTGTTTGCCAGTTATTGATCAATGTCTTATAGCAATGCATTGACTATAAACTAGCCTATTCAGAAATAACCAAATGAACAATCATTTAATTGAAAGTATTATTTTCAGAGCTGTAGCGATTAACCAATTCATTTATTAATTTTTAGCTATTCAATTAATCGACAGCTATTTTAATAACTGATTAACCAGCCAGAGAGTGAATATTTTCTGGTTTCAAAATATACAAAATAAGAAAACTGCTTTGTCTTCCAAACACTGTATTTCCTGTTTTCATATGTGGATAGCCATTTCAGTAATGTATAACAAATACCAGACATTAATGCTTTGAGGCAAAGCAGATGTTTAGATCAGCTTAGTGTTTATATATGCGCCTGCTTATATATGGGGTTATGACTTTTGTTTGCATATAGATGTCCCATGCCCCCCCACCAGGCAGCTCTGAATGCACACACAGTTGGCCTGCCAGCTGAAATCAGAATCTAACTCGAAACCACACCGACTGCAGAAGAGGAATTTCCGCATCAACATCATAGTTAATGATTTTTTGAGCATGTGGGACAGAGATTTACTTCAAGGCGCCAGTCTGTGTACACACATACATGTGTAATCACATACTGTATATGATATGTACCACACATGCATGACAGCTTGACATTTATGCAAAAGCAATTGACACCTTAACCAAGTGTTTTTCTCATTTCCTATTGAGCTGCACTAAAGAGTGCTCAGAGGAAGAAATTGAGTGTGAGACAGAGTGAACTGCAGTCAGAAAAGCTCTACAGCCTTTCCTGTTCTTTGTGGCTGAGCCCAGATTTTTTCTCCTCTCTCCTTCCTATTCCATGATATTGTTTGTTTTTTGGAGTTCAAAGCTTAGCAACAAAATCCCACGTCTCCCAACTGCCACTCATAGAATATGTTTTCATTAGGAATGGGCCCCTCTCATCAAAGACATTGGTTCTAGCGTGCTTGAAAAGGAAATGAGCTGTTTCAGAGATTACACTGCTCTCTGGCCATATGGCAGCACGGCACTCGAGGTATACATGAAATACAATGAGGAGAAGAAACAGCTGAAACTTGGACAGGCTTAATATGTGCTGTGAGATGTCCTCTCAGTCGTGGTGCTGTTATTATCACTGTGGGTGTCTACGTGACGGTCGTGCCATCTTTAAGAGACTTGTTGCAGTGGGCTGGCCACCCTGCCAATGCTTCTCTGTTTTATATTCTGTTCACAGGGGCCTGATCTGGTTGCGTTTAAACCCAATCAAACAGACAGACGTCCCACTACACTGTGTCTAGATTCTAGAAGAGGATAAATCTTAATATTCTGTAGTCAATCCAGATTACGGTAGTAGGGCCAAGAATTGGACACTATGATGTTTTATATGGCTTTATGCTAACATGCAAAAGCAGATAAAGATGGCATCTAGATTTGACATGACATGGCTTTGCTCTATTTCAGGGAAACCTTCAGATCCACCAGGTGCATGTTGGTCAAGATGGACAGGTAAGAACACATTCACAGTAAACTCAATGAAGATTATGATAAGATAATTAATTCATAATGCTGATGATAAACCAAATACTGAAAGCGCAAGTTGCAGGCTATTTCTTTTCTTTTTTCTTGATTTGTACCTAATGCTTCATGGAAAGTATCCATTGAAAACTTACAGAACTTAAACACTAAAAGTATGTTCAGCAATGGCTTCAATTATTTTTCACAGTGCATCAAATGATGTCTTAGCATCTTTGTGATGAGGTGGATGTTTTTTTCATTTTCTTACATATTACCATATTGGAATGATAAACTGGATAGTTGCATTTTGTGCTTAAAATGAAAACAAAAACAAAAACAATGAGTGGATCAATCTTCTGCCTTAGTCCACTACTTTATTTCTTAAAAAGAAAAAAAATACCTACCATGCAGTGTAAGGTTAGTCAGTTGTTTTGTTTTGGGTTATTTTCCAAGCCATTTTTAATAATGATGTAAAGCCTTGAATTAATTCAGCACCACATGCTGAAAGCCACGGACCATAGAATGCAAGATATTATTGAATTACTTGAAACAAAAATCTTCCCCTGTTAATGCAATTCGGCAGTTTGTAAAACAATGGCACTGATCTTTGTTTCTTTTTTGGTGGATTTTTTATTATTAGTATTATTATGATTATTTTTTAATTTCTTGGAAATGTAGGTCATGAAAGTAAATGAACTCAGCCTGCTTCCTCTTTACTGACTCGACAGGTGTATCATTATTAATTTGATAAAGGAAGTAAAGAGAGCCACTCCATATGGTCTTTTTTTAGTTGTTCAAGACACTCCAATGCACAGCTGGGTATAATAATGCCGTGTTAATTAATTGGACACAGGCACACAGGCATGTCTCTTCATCTCTGTGAGGACACAAGTGACTTACTGCCTTCCTTAACCCCTTAACCTAACCTTAACCTAGTTCTAATCTTAGTCCTGAAACCCTCAAAAACCCATTTAAAGTTGTGAAGACCTGCCACAATGTCCTCACAATGCTGAAATATCCTCACAGTGATTGTTATAAGTCAGCACAGCAGCAGACATATGCAAATTTAATGAATTACCTTAAGGGAGCGGTGTCCCCACAAATGTATAAACAGATTTCCATCCCCATAATGTAAGAAGTACACGACCACACACGCACACACATTTAGATGTTCCGAGTTCTTTGTGTCCTATGTCTAGTGTCTGTGTCTTTGTACACCCCCTCCACTCCACCCCTCTGTCTTGAATGTTTTGGACCGTAGGCTGTTCCTGTTTCTCTGTTCTTTCCTCTGAGATCCAAGTGAGCCTCGATCAAAGCAGAACCGGCCCGTGTATGACCATTGCAGGCCACATATGGACGCCTGAAGACCAACACATTATTTCACATTCATGATTTCATCATGTTTGTCTAGAAGCTAGGCTTTGGGGGAGGAAGTTCTCTCTCACGCTGGCTGTCTGATGGTTATACTGTTTTGTGTTATCCTGTTAAGACAGGTGTTTTTATGTAACAACCAAGAGTACATGAAGGCTCCAGAAAATCACTGTTGAACTAATTCCCAGAAAAGTGATCCATTATTAGTGGTTATTTAGTGTTAAACTAATCAGTTGATTAGATTGTTGACTAGATTTCTTCTGACATCAGCACTGTATGAAAACACCCCTCATTTATTTCAAAGTGACCTTTACATAAGTTCAGTGGAGTTGCCATAAAACAATTGGGCCAAATGTGGAAAAACTTGGACCTGGTTAAGCACATACAAGTACAGATTCCATCGTCCATTGCTGATTGCTAAAAGTCATCAGAATGTTGAACCCGTCATCATGTTGATCAACCTCCACCCCCGCAGTGTCATCGTCCATCCCTGTGTTTCATTGAAGACATATCTTGTTCGTATTCTTGGTAAATTATGTTGTAACAAAAAGGCTATATTTAGGTCTATTTCTTCTCTTTGCAAAAGTGTAAATTCAGGAGCATGTGAAGTGTTTTAGCATGCTCTGTATCTTTAAACTCATAGATCTGTTACTAAAAGCAGTCTTCAAAAGCACCTTTAACACTGGCCATCCCCCTTAAACAATACCCCACTTCTCTCAATATGTGCTGTTTTCAGTTTGAGTGCACAATAAGGCCACATTACCTCTAACTTCCATGATTTGTAGTTTACAGTACAAAATTAAGTCCAAAGCATTAAATTCAGATTTTCTGAGTTGTATTCAACACTTTATTGGCTCATTCATATGCACTCTGCTCATAATTCAGAATTTCTGGCATGAACTGAAGCCATAATAAGAAGGAAATTTTTCCATAGATATTGTGCCAATAAAGCGACTTGAGAGGCTTAAGAATATAACGCAAGTAGCAACCTATGTAGTTATCTAGTCAGTGTTTTCTTTTAGTTTTTTTTTTTACTGCGATCAGTCAAATTACAACAGCGAAGCCTTGTGCAGGATGTAACAGTGTGATAATGGTTAGGCTTCACACGCTGCACTTAAACTGTGAGGGCTGATCTTTCCTTGTAGTATGTCAAAATTGAGGTATGCTTTTGGCTGCTCAGTCCTTCGTTTTATAGTTTGATTATACTTTAAAATCTCAATCATCCAATTGTCTCATAGGTTCAGGGTATCTTCGGCTGTCTGTGTGCTCATACTTTTGTCGTGTGAATGCATCAGCTTTATATGACTTTTTTGTTGTTTGTATTGTTTTATTGCCTGTTTGGCTCTGTGTGTGTGTGTGTATGTGTGTGTGTGTGTGTGTGTGTGTGTGTGTGTGTGTGTGTGTGTGTGTGTGTGTGTGTGT
>JAPQRN010000022.1:7788942-7803519 GCA_037367275.1 Coranthus polyacanthus
GTGTGTGTGTGTGTGTGTGTGTGTGTGTGTGTGTGTGTGTGTGTGTGTGTGTGTGTGTGTGTGTGTGTGTGTTTTCAATTGACTGAGTGAGTCACCCCACATCCTTGCACTCCGTCTCTCACACACTCATAAACACACATGCGTGCTCGTATCCTCAAATGACCCACTTGCTGAGCCTGACAGCAGCATTCCTCTCCGTCTCTCTAGTATCTTGGAACAAATTATTTCGCCACAACACACAACATTTACAGCAGTTATTCGAATCAGATCACAGAGTATATGAACTGTCTTCGGAGGTCACCATTGGTTTTACCAGCTGCTGTATAGGTCATTCCTTGCTATAGACAACATGAACTGATGAAATTTGCAGTTTGATGCTCCGCCATGAAATGCATGTAGAGATAGAAACCAAAGCAACCCAAGATGTAAGAACTAAAAGCACAAAGGGCTGTATTCCCTTGGCACTGTCTGGGAGCCTTTTCCAATAAAAAGCTCTTTTATTTTTCCTTTCTTTTTAGCTCAAAGTTGGATTGGTCTGTAAAGTGATATGGCCACAGTGCCAAAACAAACACACAATGACTTTTTCTTTCAAATTCATGCTGCAGGTCAAACTTTTCACACACATGTAGTAGTACACTAGTGGCAGTCTTCAGTCGTACAGTAAATTCTTATATTCTCTTGGAGCAGAGGACGGGCGAATCTGAGGTCAGCTCTTAAATCTGATGAAGAACATAGAGACAGCAGGGGTAACAAAGCCCAAACAAGTACAATATTAGCAATAGCAATTATTCAAGGCGATATATCAGTTTGACTAGATATGGTTGCATACAAATGACATATTATAACTTTATCATGGTTTGATAGTGTACCTTGGACCACAGTTTGTTAAGAATATCAGACCAAGACAATTCAGATCATCTTTAATCCTAATGTGTGCTTTCTTAAATGTCTAATTTGTCTATTTACAGACAGGCCTACATGAAACGGACTATAGATGATGTCACTGTTTTTGTAATCTGGCAGAATAATGCTGAGGCCATGTTAGTGTAACCTAGCCTACGCAATTCATCTCACAAGAGCTCTCTCCCTCTCCCTCTTTCTCCAAGCAGCTTTCCTTTTTACCCCATCTCTCTCTTGTCATATTTTTATCTTTCCTGTGTAGCTGTCCTAACACTTGTCTTTTTTAAAGGCCACCTGTGGCATCTGATCACTCTAGGTCACATTAACTGTCAGATGTTATCACCCTCAGGTTGAATCTTGGCAGCATTTAGATCCATTGCGTAAATAAATAAAAGTTGTCGAACATTTACACTCTGTCTTTAACAGCTTTACACATCTGTTTTTACGCTGTGTGACTCTATCAAGTCTTGATTTATGCACATGTTTTCTTCAGTTGTGTGCACCTTGCTTATTTGATGTGTGAATGCAGTATTTATCGAATTATCAAAATCGATGATCTAATGTGGCCTATATATTTTTATATAATATATGCTGGTATTCTTTGACAAAAATCCTGTTTGATTTACTCTTACTTCTGTTCATAAGGTGGCTACTAGTGTTGTGGTTAGTGTTGTGTCTGCACGGGCCAGCTCTGTGCTGTCATTGCAGTGCAGGGTGTTGTACACTTGGGTGTTGATGCGTCATGTCATGCATTGTAAATATGATAAATGTGGCATAGACGAGGGACCTCGCGGTTGTGAGGTAGTTAGGATTGTTGCCTAGCAGCAAGACTGTTCAGATGTTCAAAAAAAGTATGGCTTTGGCCTTCACCATTGCCCACCCTTGATGTTCAGTAAGCATGGTGGGGCTGGAGGTTTTCTGTTGGTGAAATCATGGGTAAACTACTGCTAAAAAAGAGTTGTTACTTCTGTGAGATGCAACAGACGAAACTACAACAAAAACACATTGTTGTAGTTTCTTCTGTTGTATTTCACAGAAGAAAAATACAACATCATCATCTGGGAGACCGCATTAAAATGTGAAGAGGGCTGCGGACTTACCCTACACGGTCTGCCATCATGCTCTTATTGCCATTGCTGGAGATTCATGTGTCCTACATGTAGTGCCATACGTGACACTATTCACTATTCACTTTCTATGTCTGTGTTCTGCATATGTACATTTTCAGTCTGTATTTGCAGCACATGTTTGTGTGTCCTCTTCCATGTCAGTATATGACAACTTAGCCACAAGCTTTATCCAACTGTGCCAGCTGAAAACTGGATTCAAAGTCCTTTGGCGGCCTATAAAAACCCTCTCATGCAGACGGAAGAGAAGTCAGACCCATGAAACTATAAAATAACTAGTCTTTTACTGCGCTCCCTGTCTGTCATAGCCTCTTATCTAGTGCCCCTCTCTCTGTGCTGTGATCTTTCTCTGCACTGATGCAGACCAAATGGAGGATTGGAAGATGAAAGGAGCGACTGATGAGGAGGAGGGGAGAAAGGGGGGAAAAAAGATGGGAAGAGAAAGGCCAAAAGGCAGACCGTCTGGAAGAGATGTTTCGAGCCATTCATGATTGAATCCTGGGACAAGTTAAGCTGTGAATAAGACTAAAACACATTTTGGTAAATAAATGCATTGCGCCAGGTGCGACTTACACAACACAGGTGGTGGTGGTGCCCTCTGCTGTCTAGCCATTATAAGCAAATCCAGTGATCAGCAAGCAACTTTGTCCGATAGCCCCGAGCTTTCGCCATGTCAGCATGAAAAATCTCAAGAGACGGCCATTAAGATTCACTAAATTTACAGATCCTGTCATCTGCCTGCATCATTTACTGATGATGAACCTGAATTCCGCCCATGAGGGGCTTTAGACGTGATTGTCAAGAGTCTGAACAGCCTCACATTCCCCCCCCCTTCTCGTTGAACTTCTGCCATCCCTTCCTGTCAGCACATGTTGTGGTGCATCTGTTGGGTCCTCCCAAGTGGCATTGCTCACGGTCAGTGTGGGAACTGGGTCACAGAACAGAGGGTTCGGTTTGACACCGGTCCCTGTGGCTCTGTGTTACTAGGATCTGACACTAGGATAAACACAGAACCGGTCCAGAAGAACCAGAGAAAATGGAAGCAATACGCATCATGTAGAAGCAAAGAGGATGTGGATGCATAAAAGAAAGGGTGAGAGACAAGAGAGTCAAGGATGACTGTACAGTAGAACACAGAGATTATTAAAGTAGAGATGAATTATAATATTTTGACCTCAACTTCTTTAAAGTTTTACTAGCTTGTTTTTTTTTTCTGAAGTGGTACCCTTAGCCATTATCTGAAGATTAGTCATTCTTGCATACGAAGCAGATGCATGAACAATCTGTCGGGTTAACTTCACAGAATCAGGGTGTGATTTGTGCTGGAATCAAGCTGCTGGCACATAGCCTAGGTTACTCAATTGTCCTTTTTCTTCCTCTGCTTAAGAATGTTGATTCTAGGGTGTAAGGGGTTGTTGAGATTCCTGTGATTCACAGCAAGAGGGGAGGGTAAAAATGAGATGAAAAGATACAAACAAGATGTTTTATGACCAATGTTTAGTGTAAGTGGGATGTACGTAAGCAGTCAAGGATTTAGAGGCCTAGTGGTGGATCCTGTTTCAAAGGAGTATTGGTCTGCGTTGTGTCCTTGTGGCATCATGGCCTGGAGATAAAGGGCAAAAGATTGGGGAATCCCGAGTTCTGAATATATTTGTGGGAGTTTGTGTGTTTTTAATTCTGCAGTGCAGAGGAGGGTACCCCCAGTGGTGTTTCTTTTGTCTTTGTGAGCAGAGATCTTGCTTACTGACTGGGTTAGTAAGAAGGACCAGATGTTTCAGATGCATTTCAGTGTGACTCACTGTCAGCACAGGCCTGGCTCAGCCCTGCCTCACCAGTCCCAAGCCTGTAGTGCTCCATCATCCATCAGTTTAAACTCAAGCAGGATCTGGACAAGGACAGCACATTTTGCAGCAATAGTCAGTGTGTTTATGTGACTTTAAGTTGATCATCACCAGGTTCACCAAGTTTTACTGCCATTGTTGTGACTGTAATGTAAACACCTTAATCATGGTTTTTACCACACATCTAAGTCAAAATGACAATAAACATAACTTGATTAACAGATCTCAGTTATTCATCAGTTTTTCCTTACTCTTGGAATTTATACAACATAGCCTGATTTCTATCAAAGTAATCATTGTAGCAAAGTTGTGTGTTTGGAAAAAGGAGTGTGCCTAGGGGTGAGCCTTGTGGGAATGATTGTGAAGCAGCTTGTCAAGTAACATTGCTGCTAAAAGCATTCTGCAAATGAAATAATGCCAAAAAATGTAGAATCTGGTGATATGTGTTTTTATATCATTAGCTAATGATCATTAGTTAGCTAGTACCTTTTACTCACTGCATGAGTTGACGTTGTGAATGAATCAGTACACATTAAATGTCAATATGACCGCTTTGACAGTTCCCTTTGTTGATATTCATTCTCTTGCATGACATACTCTCTTTACCTTTAGTGATGATTGGATTGTCAAGTGATAAAAACATGTTTATGAATTGCAAGGGGATTATAGGTAGCAGAAAAAAGTGGTGGATCGTTGTTCTTGTGCGCTAGAGTGCTACGCTTAAGAAGCGCTCATATCTCTGTGGGCTTTTTTTAAAATCGGCTTTAGAGCCGTCCACCCAGACAGCACAGGGGATCACCCAGGACAAGTTAATGTCAGGTCTGAATAGGGCCAATGAGTTAAAAAAATCCTGTGTTTTGCATGGTGATGCAAGATATCTCTCTGCAGATGTGAGAATTTAATTAGAATTATTGGATTCTTGGCTGCTGTTTGTCAAAAGTACAAGTTAAGCTCTATTACCACAGGACAAGTCCAACCTGGGGACCTCTCTGATTTAGAAATTAACTCATGTCTGTGTTTCATGCGGCACATTCACATAAGCAAAGTCTGTTTTGTTTCTAAACCCTGATTTACTGACATTGACCCCTGGATATGATGTCAAGACTCATTACTAATAGGCTACAGCTTACAGATAACAGTTGAGCCCATTGAAAGATAGAAAAATGTTCCATACTGTTGGCTGCCATGCATGCCATTCATCTGATCACTTTTGGAGATTTTGTTCTTCTGAAGGATTGTAGCCTGCTCTTTCTGTGAATGGGACTCCATGTCATGTTGAGGCATGAGCCTCGTAAATCTGCGCCCAAAACAAACACACAAACAAAAATTATTTGGATCTTAAGTCCAAAATGAAAAATCGACTTTCCAGTGGGTTTTCATTCAGACACTTAAAGGGAATTGCCAGTAATAGAAAGCAACCAAAGCGGTGTCAGAAAAATGTCAATTGATTAAGGAACATCTTGGCCTCCGGGATGTGCTTTTGATTAAGGATGACTCAATACTACATTAAATGATTTGTTAAGATGGGTATTTTTTGCAGTATGATATTTTGTTAGTCGAGTTTTACAACCGGTGTGTGCTTGTGTCTCCTCTATCTCCAATGAATTAAACAGGATAATTGGAAGCATGATAAAGTCATCATCTTAAATCATGAAATTTACTGACACTGTAAAAATGCCTGTCAATTAGGCAGGCCAAGTTTGAATTTGTGCTGGAGAACAGAGAAACCTTCAGTGGAATTTTCGTTTTAGGGGCCTGACTCTTAATTATGGCTGTTATTTTTGTCATCAGTCCCCTTTTGATTTGCTGGTTCTGGATCAGAATTTAAGTCAAGCTGGTTTTGTCATAAAACCTCTCTGAGGGCTGTCTGAATCTGACTCCCGGTCTGCTGGTGGGAGTTGTGGAGCAAAGGGTTCAAGGGAGGGCTTGATTGGATGCAGGTGTTGATACTCTGGTGTAGAAACCGTGTCAGGGTGTGGGTGGAGATGGGATGCAGTGGGCCAGGTTACAAGGTCAGGGGTCATGCAAGACATAAAGATTAAAAACCAAAATTTATTTAAAAGAATTGTGTGTACACAGGAGTTTGGTGAATGATGAATCACTTGTCAAAATTCTGAAAATTCAACTGTGGAAGTGAAGTGAAAATTCACAAATCATGGAGACATAAAAATCTTGAACTTGTTCGGCTCGAAAATCTGGCTACTCTTTCAACTTCTGACATTTTTATATTCATACCACACGCCCACTGATGTCTGTTCGATCACATTATGAGCTGAAATCAGAACAGTGCTCAGGCTCAGAGGTGGAATAAAAGGCATATGTAACTAAGAGAGTTAACGACTGCAGTGAGACACAGTTCAGGCCAATGTGCTCATTTTCCCAGTCTACAATAAACAAGCACTCAAAACACTCCTATGTCTATGGGCATCTTCATAGCCTAGTTGCTGCCAGACCTTAGTCTTCCCCCTCCACCCCACCTACCCTCCTGGAGCTAATGTTTCTGCTTGGACATCTGTCCAGGGTTGGCAGTTGCAGATGGTGTTGACGGCTGTGTGGCTGGGAGGAAGTTCAAGCCACTCCAAAGTCCAAATGTTTCTTTTTTCATTTCCCTGTTTTGCTTTGGAGTTTTTTTCAGATCTGAAAGAAGAAGAGGTATTCCATTGGGAATGATAGGAACCAGATTTGTGTGGCTCTCTTTTGCTGAGAGCATAGAAAAAGTCTTGTGTGCAAGACTTTTTGTTTCTTATAAATCAAAGATCCTGAGTTGGGGGGATTCCAGTGTACTTTGATTATAAGAGGAAAGCAAAGTCTGTAGCGATGCTAGTGGCTCTCTGAGGATGTACTGGATATAAATGCTGACGTCTGCATGATAACGTGATGACAGTAACAATGATAAGAAGGAGGTGTTTTCCAGGGATTCATGTCTACCATTTTCATCATCTACGTTAGGCACGTTGACTAGCATGTACTAACATAGTAATAAATACCACTAAACATAAAGAACTATCAAGACTAGGCCTGGGGAAGATGGCAAAAAATACTATCACAAAATAAAAATTATTATTATTATTATTAATAATTTTATCTAATGCTTGCGGTACATACAATGGTCACCCAAGGTATTACGATTCCTCCTGAGGACACTGTTAGTTCATGTACCAAGTTGCATTTCAATCCATCTAAGAGTTTCCAGAACATTCTATTTGAAATAGAAATGGTGATGATGGTGCAATATATAAAGATCAGGGCCTCCTCAAAGTCAACAGTATTTATCACCTGGGGATCAAGGATGCATACAGACCATCCATTCCGTAGTTGTTAAGATATTTCAGTCTGAATCAAAGTGGTGGACCAACGGACTGTCCAGCGAACAAACCGACACCACCATTCCTAGCGCTGTGCTGCAAGGATAGCTAAAAGCAGATACAAACTCACACATGCAGTCTGAGGGGTGACTCATAGCATCGTCCAATTCACAGCTGAGTTTAATTGAGTCCTAATGTGAGCCTGGGAATCACTGCCAGCCTCACCATGTTTTTTCCCTTGTGGAAGCAGATTTTCTGATTAATGCATTTCATCAAGACTGTTAAGTGCGATTAAGAAATGAGAATTCAGAGGCAATGGTTGTATTTCTTAACAATTCATATTTTCCTAACCCTCATCCACCAACATATTTAACATATAAGAACTACCAACTGTTGCCCCTGGGGACCCAAGATTAAACTACCGTAAAACCCTAAATTCAGTCCCAAGATCCATGACAAGACTCGCAACTACTTGCATTGATTAACATTAGAACTTCCGACGGGTAAAATTTACCCTCAGTTGTGTTTCAGTTGTGCTTTATTAATACTTTACTAAAATATTGATTATTGTTACAATGGATAAGGATGTGCAGATATTTTCTTCTAATACCCATTTTCCATGTTGTTTTAGACCAATTCGTACTGACGGCCTTGCAAAGCAATTAATGTTCTTAAAGATAGTTTACTTATAAAACCAGACGACCAAAACATGGGTGATGATTAAACAAACTCATGTTACGACTTGAGACATTCCTGTGTGAAGAGAATTCCTTTATACAGTGATAGAGGGAATGTGAATAGAAATGGTGCATGGCTAAATTTGACCTGTTTGGCAGTTTTAGGTATATAGCGACCTCTGGCGATTCTGGTGTTTAAACTGTATAGGTGCCATTTGGTGCCCCCAACCCATTGATATTTTGATATAAAATATATACCCATTGAAAAGTGCTAACTAAATTATATTTAGTCATTTGGAACAAATTGATTGAAAAAAGTCATGAAAAGTAACACCTCTGAGGTTTTCTCAGTCAGAGCGATTAAGGCTAAAGCCCTCATTATTCAACATTAACTGGTTTCATATGAAGTTAAAAAAAACTTGTTTATCCAGTCGGTTGTTGTCTTTCAGTCCTGGAATCGTGAATGTTTTCTGCATTAAGCTGCTGTTGTTCATTCTGTGTCTTTCCTCTCCCATTGCTATATTTCTTTAGTGTCCTGGATCCATTACTGAAAGCATTACAGCATCAGCAAAAGATTTATTTTTTTCTTTCCTGGTTTTACTCAAGGCAATAGCTAGCAAAGCCTGCAGAGAATTTAAGATGCTCTTGATTGTTTGCTGCTCTTGCCTCCAGTCCTCTGCTGCAGTATCATAGTCCTTTAATCCTTGTTGACTGCTCTGCTCTTTGGCCCAGCCACCCAGCAGTAAAGTGATTATTTAAGGGTCCCAATCCCTAAAAACATGAGGTCAACAATAACTAATGCACTTAAGATCTGCTGATGGCCCTTGTTTCTGACAAATTGAGCCCACTACATCAAACCTAATATAGTAGGCTCAATGTTAAAGTGAGTCATCCCAGCTTGTAGTTAAAAAACTTTTAAACAAAACAGACAGTAAAGTTCTGTTCATGGTGAGATGACTCCAAGAACTCCCATTTAAACATTTCTCACCCTGTTGTTTGGTAAATCATTTTCTACACTCTTGATTTGTTTTTGAGTTGACCTGTGCACAATATATTTCCTAAAACGTTTCTTTCTTGCAGCCATTTTTGCTTTTCGGATCTTTTCCAAATAACTTAAATGGTGATTAAGCCGTATTAGTTGAATCAGATGTAATCATCATCAGTACTCGCAGATTTCTTTAAAAGTGCTCAACAAGGTAATCAGCCACACGGTATTTTTTGATAAAAGGTGGGAAGCATTATACAAGACTGAAATGTTCAAAGTCAGAGTACTTGTTCAGAGCAGCCCCAGTAAAGTGGATGTCCATCTTGTAGATTTTGTTTTTGATCACTTCACACTGTAAAGCCAAGCTTGGCAGTATTACACCCAGATAATGGAGAGGGTTTGTTCTGACAAAGTGAGTCGTGGGACAGGATGTGGACTAGAGAAGTTCCTGTGTAATCTCACAGAGATCTCACACACTGTTCCAACTCTGTAAATGCTTTTGTGAGTCTCTGTGTGCTTCTCCACACAGCTGAGAATGCAAACAGCTCTCAAATGGAGGTTGAGAATCTAATTGAGTGAGACAAGTGTTTATAATCTCAAGTGTCAACCATAGCATCTCTTGAACCCTGGTAATTGTACTGTTAGATACACCAGTTGGCAGAAGTCTTAATAAGAGGACAGCTTGATGAAGTGCGGAGATGTTTCCCTATGAATGTTTTACCATGAAGAGACCATAAAACAGCTGCTTCTGCATGTGGATTCTTTCAGTTAGACTAACTAAACACTGTTGGCATGGATTATTTCAGTCTGTGGGATAATGCTTCAACTCTGTGTGCCCGTAATCGTCTGAACATTGTTTACACCAACCCCCTAGGGTGATGCTCCCATTGATCAGGAATGTTTTATGGATCATCAAAGACTGTGATTCATTTGACCCAGCTTTAACAGTCTACTGTTATATTAGCAGTTTAGCTCAATTCACCCAGTCTCAACCTGTGTCTGTGTTCGAAGCATCCTGGTTGTCTGATCAGATGAGTCAGGCTTACACTAATAGCTTCCATCGGGCTGGCTGAGCCTGGTGCACTATGGGGATGTGGCGGCAGATTTTGTGGTGAAACTGGCGAAGTCTTTTAGATGACGCGGCAACCCGGTAGGTACCGGGGGGTTAACCGAAAGTTTCGGGCCTGTCACTTAGTCAGAACTTCAAAGCAAGGGTCAGACTGGAGACTGGGAGGCGGTGTGGGACTCTAGAATTGGAAGGGTTAGGGGGCAACAAACATCATCTGTAATTGAGGTTTGTGAGGTTTGGGTTTTTTGCAGACTTGCATATTCTCTCTTAAATTTTTAATGTCAGTTGAGCATGTTCCAGCCAGTCCCAGCACCAAGTACAGCTGGAGATGGAGACCTCACATGGCAAAGAGAAAGCACACAAAGACAACACACATATGAAACCTACCAAAAATGAGACACTGGAACAGGCCTGTGTTTTGCTATACGACCATGACACTGGGAAAAATCTAAATGGGCCCGTGCTGCAACAGGAGCCAGTTGGATGGGCTCCCATCATTTCACGTAGGAATGCTTTTTATTTTAAACCCATAATCCCCCCCTGTGAGAAACCTATTGTTAGAAATCTTTCTGGGCCACACTGAAGAGCACTTGTGTGGTTTCTGACCTCTGTCTGATCAAAACGAACATGCACAGACACAAAGCTAAGTGAATGTTTCCCTCCATTTGTTTCCCTGTGTGTTTCTGTTGACAGCATAATTGTATGTTAATGTGTATATCTGTTGTCACATAAGAGTTATGCTGTCCAAATTAACAGCAGAGATCTGCTAATCCCGGAGCATCTGTGCGTGCATGCATATGTGACCTCGTACAAGTGTATATACGCTCACACTTGCGGTTACAGTCTATCTATAGGAATAGCCTCAACAAACTATAAGAATACCCAACAACACTCCAGCTGCACTGCGCTACTCTGTAATTAGTGCATCGAACCCACAGAGCTCTAATGTCGCCTGGCTGACTTTCAACACTGTGGGAAATTAGGATCCCCCTGCAATGTCTCACTCTTTCTATCCCAAATCCTTTTTTTTTTTTTCTAAATATGACTTCAATAAAATGATTGCAAAACAAACCCTAACTTGCATATTATGCGATGGAGCCCCGGAAAGCGAATGTTGTAAAAATATAATTGAATTGAATGGACCATAAAGTTCCATCTCCATCGTGATGTATAAACGGAGGGTGGGATGAGAAGTGAAAACAGCGGGCCTGAATGTTTATTTACATCACTCAGATACCATGATTCTTTACTTGATGTTACCCAGTGTGTTTGTGTGACACCATGCTAGTACACACTGATGACTGTAATCAATAAAAGAACATAAACATATCAGATAGGACATAAATGAGACTTTCTGCTGTTTGTTTTTAATTGGGTCTTATTTCCAGTGGTGTGATCTGTACATCATTACGGAGTTGGCCAGATTGTTGCTTTTGAAACTCAGCTGGCTGAAGTTGATGCAGGGGGTGTTTATTCAGTTATGTTGTACTGTCATAGTTAATGACTGATGAATGAAAATATCTAGATTTAACTGAGAATGTCTGACATTTTCTGTACTCCACCTTGTCTTCATTAGGTGCTGCGTGGAGCTCAGCTTATAGCTGTGGCATCAGCTGATGGAGGCACCACGGCAGTAGAGGGCTCCTCCCTCCCCCCTGACATCCAAGTGCAGTACGTCCAACTCGCCCCCGTTCCAGATCACACCGCTGCTGTACAGGTATAAAAAAAAAAGAAGAAGACGCAAACACATACAACTTGTGATTTGTCTTATTGGGCTATATAAATGTAATTGATTTGATTTGACACACACACTCTTGCAGCTTCTCGTACACGTGTACACAGATACGGATTGTTTGTATCTGGGTATCATTCCAAATGGTGAAGTATGCTGCTGTGTTCTGTTTGAAGTAAAACAGACCCCAGCGCTAATCGAAATCAGTCAGGGTGTTTGTTTTTTAACTAGTCCGTAATAAATAACCGAGTTCCCCATCTCCTCTTCAACTCAAATCATAAATGAGTGTGTCAGTGATACCATTAATCTGTGCTACGTACCCTGTGATCAGCCAGAAGATGTGAGAGCCATCAGGGCTATAGAAGGGTCAGCCAATCCGGACTATTGAAGGTGGTATCACTCAAAACAAGTGAAAAAGTTGGAGGAGCAGTTCATTCTGAAGTATCCTTTCCTCCTGTAACACGTGTTTTTTTTTTTTTAAAGCTGCTTCCTACATATTTTCATAAATGCTTTCAACTTTCTGACTTTTAGCTCATGTCAAGTTTAATAAAAAACATAAAATGCCCTTGAGAATCTTCATCTGTCTCACAGAAGATGCCAGTCAACGTCTCACAGGTTTACTGGCAGCATGTTTAAAATCCTTTGGAACAATGGGTCGTTGTGCTTGTGTTTAAGCCCCAAGTTGCAGTCTTTAGTAAAAGTCTCTGTAAAGAAATTAATTTGAAAAAACGTCATTTATTTTATCGTGTTATTCCTATGTAATAAAATGTGAGCTTTTAAAAAAGATTTTCTCAAAATTCGAAAGATGCCTCCTTTCTACAAGTGCAGACTAATCCAAGTAGTTTATTGACTTCATACTGAACAATTTAGTTCCAACCACCTAAAATTACACCAGATTATATCGATTATGCCTCTTTTTTTTTTTTGTTTAGGAACACATTTTCTTGCATTGTTTTTCTTCGTATTTTCTTCTTTTGAGAAATAATTTTCTGACTAGCCGCCAGACTTTCTTTGGTTGTTCGGGCTGACACCTGCCTTCTTTTGCTCTGTAGTGGTTTGATCAACTTCATAATGAGGCAAACTATATCCTGTAATACTTCATTCATAATTACTGTGAAATATGAGTGTAATTTCGGCACTTTGGCTCAACTACTCAAGTGCAATGAGTCTGCTTTTCCTTGGTTGTCATGATTTTGCTCAAATAAAATGCATTTACCTCTCAGTCATTATGATGGGTGTTTGGCCAAACAGTAATTTAACATAATAAAAAGGAGGAGATGGGGAGTTAGCAGAAGAAGAGTAGTAATTAGTAGATATGCCTAAAATCCCTTGATGATTGAGTTTGTTGAGCAAACGCCACATGTGGAATCAGGATGGTACGCAGGCACACGGCGCAGTGGCCTTTGAAGTGGTCACTGTAACTGTGGAATATAAAAGAACAGCACTTTTCCATTGTTGTCTCTGCTTTTGTTTTACCAAAATGTTGAATATCACATTTTCTCCTTACTGCTTCTTTCCCTCAAAATGCTGAAACGGGTACCGTCTAGTCCTCAAGTGAGTGAGGTCTTTGTTGTGTTGCTGAGTATAAACAGAGAGAATTCAAAATGATTTTTGGTGTTGTGAAGATACCAGTCTTATCCTGATACGGATCTCCTTGCAGACTTTGTTGTGTGATTGATCACATTTGCCTCTGTGAGACATACGGGGAGTAAATGTGCTGACCAGCCCTGCATCGGGTTTTGAGTTTTGCCCTCTCAGTAAGGTCCTGTCTGTTGTCCCTTTGTTGCCTTTTGTTGTCTAGGTGATTGGGTTTCTTCTCCTAAGAGCAGGGAGGTTCTGAAAGCATCCTGATTTTATTTAATTTTTTTTCTTCCGTTCGGCGTGGGTCATAGACCAACTGATAGATCGTGAAAGGCTATTTATTTGTGCATTCAAGAACACACACAAAAATGATTGCCACCCCATGCACTGTACTGTAATTCAAAATCTGCGCTCCATGTTGCTTGGCGCAGCGAGCAGTCAAACTGTTTGTTTACTCAAGTGATTCATTTGAAAGAATTTTTAGGTCTGAAAGGAGCTCATTTTTTCCCAATGTTTGATTGTATACAGACCATGACAGAAATCAACAAAGATGACAGAGGTCTGATCTGCCATCAGCATGCTGCATTCAGTAGGAGTGTATGGAAAGAAAGAAAGAAAGAAACCACTTGTTAGCAATGTGGTATCCATTGATCAAACTGTAGGCTGTAGAAAACCTCATTGAAATGACGAATTTCAGTCCCAAAGTAATGTAAGATATATGTCTGGCACTGAGATACATCTAGTATGTTCAAGTGAAAATGATTTCTTTATTTTTGAACCATGCCTCCCTCTACATGTAACCATCAATGATCAACCACAGCACAGACTTAAGGTCATGCACAGACTTAAAACACATGAAAAGAACAAAAGCAAAAGATATAGATTAGCGTTAGCCAGGTACCGCGGTAAATAAAAACTGGAACTGAATTGTGAAGACACACTTAAAAGATTCATGGATTCCAGTGACCCTTGTGTGAGCACTGAGACACAGCATGACCCGAAGGCCTGGTACAGAGCAGGTTATTGTGCCATGTGGGTTTTGAAGTCCTAGAGTGTAAACACAGCTGACCTTCAGTTCAAAGTTCAAAGGAAGGTTAGAGCTGTTCTTTTTCTTCCCTTTCTGAAAAGTGTTGAATCAAGAGAATGGCTCTCATCTGTTTCCAGACATATGGTAGCATTTATGCAAGTTCTTGAAAAATTACTTAGGCTTTTGTATTTATTTATCTCCGCATTTTTCTAGCTCTCTCTCTCTCTCTCTCTCTCTCTCTCTCTCTCTCTCTCTTTTTTTTTTAATAGTTTCCATTACACAAACTAGATGAAGTAGTGGGCAAAAGAGACAATGACATTTCTGCATATAGAA
>JAPQRN010000022.1:7827535-7855818 GCA_037367275.1 Coranthus polyacanthus
TAAAGGCCATAGCATACGATTCACATCACTGTCTATTTCGGCCTCTCGTCCTCACACAAATGGAACTTCAAAACTTTTTTTAAAACACCCTCCAACGTGAATATTTTTTAGGAAATGATAAGTCCACACCAGAATTCACACATGCCCATTGTTACTTTGTGTAATAATAATAATGACGGCAGATATACACGGGTATCTTCACATTTGGTTCACTCTACCTATTACAAATTTACAATTTAACTTGGCACTGCTGCTCAACTTCATCGACAGGCAAAAAGCCTCCCCATCTGCTGCGACCAATATTATACACAGATGCTGTGGTTGAAAGTCCACCAGAAACCATTATCGGTTTTGAAAAATATCTGGATTAGTGTGGACTAGGCCTTAATTTGTCGCCTGTCTGTGTATGCATGTGTTTATAGACGGATCGTTAAATGTATTATGTTTGTTGACGTCAGTTAATAAAGTTGATGAATTTGCATGTGTAATTGTTTTTATCGTAAACAGTTAGCATATCTTACGCGCAAAAGTGCATTCCGAAGATCATTTCATTTATCAAAGTGTGGGTTGTCGCCAGGACAGTGCAAGCAGCGGTGCGTGCTCTTATATGAAAGGAAATAGCAGGTGTTCAGGGAGCTTGTATTAAAGTGTTTTGCATAGTTATATCTGCGTTTGCCTGCTGTCTCTTGTCTCTCTCTGGCTCTCTCTCTCTCTCTCTCTCTCTTCATATGTGTGTGAGTGTGTATGTGGACCACCCAAAGCCTTTGAGGTTATAACAATAACAGGTCCACTTCCTCCCAGTGATATGGCAGTGGTTCCAGTCATGGGTCTATAGACGGGACAGACGCTATCAGTCCACATCATAGCAACGGCAGGGCATGTGGACATGTCACAGCTGTGGTTATTCCCCCTCCCAGTGTTTTTATCTACATATGCAGACCTCAAAATATGCCGTCGCGACCCTATATTTAACATGAGAAGTCTGGTGTTCTTGAGAAGCAACGGCACATCAGCTCAGCTCAGTGTGTTCGTTTATCTTCCAGCAGATGCGCATGCTTGATGTTGTAATGAGACTCTGACACCTCTATGGCAAAAGTAGTGTTGTGAATGTCTTGTCTCACTGTTTAAGACTATTTCTCTACTTTTTTTTGCCTCCTAACAACTGAGTAAACAAATTCCTCTGGTTAGAGAACATTTTCATTTTTGTGATTCCTCATTCTGTGATTCTTTCTCCTCCTGGTGAGCAAAAATACACTGTGGCAATTAATATGATAATATGTGTGGTGGCATAATTTTTTCCAGGCATCACTGCGAGCCATGTTAAATTGAGGTCTGAGTGAGGTTTCAGCTGGAAACACTGAGGAGAGGCCTAGTACAGTATGTCTCTGTCAGTGCTTGGCCAGTTAAAGGGGGAAATAATATTTGTTTTTTGGAGAGAAGAACACTTTGCCCACAGAAAGAATTATTCTTATTTGCCCAGATAACTGTGTACAAATTTAGCTCTGTTCACCTTAGCGCAGTGTTTGCTTGGTGAGGTGTAGCACAGGTTTATTACGGTGCTTCGCCACATCTTCAGCTCCATGACAGTTTGGCCTTTCTCATCCTCTCCATACAGCTAGAAAAAAAAAAAAAAACCCTGCAAATAGGAGCAACATGCTCACACATATTGTATGAGAACCACAGAAACTTTACTGTAGCTTTAGCTTGATGATTTATGGTACTGCATAGTTTAGCCTCGGGAATCAAGTGCACACATTAGCATTTGATTCAAAGAGAATTCCACTGCCAAGCTCCTTATGCTTTGAAACATTGTTTTCAAATTACACTCCAAATTGGTTTCTGAACACCCCAACTCGTATAGGGTGTTTATGCGAGAGAGGCTGATTTATGGTGTTAAATGACAGTGGAGAACTCATCTGTGGTTAAACAGGGTGCAATATACTGCTTAGATGCCCATGGCTGCCAGGCCCCCGGTCTGTCTAGACGGGGTAAACACTAGGCTTTATAGACCTGCCGACTGACAATCACTGACGACTGGGTTTGTGGGATATGAGAGGCCCGGTCAGTTAAAATGATTGACAGCAAGTGGCATTCTTTGTATGCGTTTGGCATGAGATGGGGATTTGTCGGGGTGGCGTCATCCCTGTATGGCTGGTGTAAAGTGCCTTCAGTAAAGGGAATGACTCCTGCACAAGCTGTTATGAAATGATCAACACAAATAGTGCTCGTAAATGTCAGGTGCATGGGGATACAGTGATATAAAAGGCATTTATCTCTGCTGTACTTTTGAGTTATGAGAAGAACCTTTCTCACAGCCAACAATAACATCCACAACACAGCTGATGAATCATACTGGTTTGAAGGCAGATAACAAAGGCCTTGGGACCTTCCCAGGAAAGAGAGTGTTGGTTTTGATTTGTTTCAAGATCCCCAGATCCCACGTCTCCCTCGCTGTGCTTGGTTGTGTGATTGCTGTGTGTTGTGTTTGCTGCAAATTGGGGAAGGTGATGGTAATTATTCTTGTTGTTATTTATGTGTTTTGCTTTTGGAGTTGCTGTGAGCTCTGGCAGATGCTAATCCCCCTGGGGCACCATGAACACCTCATCACAGCACTGCTGGATAACCGGGATCCATACTGTTATAATTATACCAATACATACACATACACTCACATGCTCATCCACCCACACCATTCTCTCAAAACGTTTGAACAAAGTTATGATTTTCTAATAATGTCTACGTTGCATTTTGTTGCAGCTTCTCTCACATTTACTGTATTAACTGTATTATCATCAGTATAACTTCAGTGATAGCACGTCACATTACAGCTCAGTAATAACATGGTAATAGTCAGGTAATAGATTGATAATAACAAGGTAATAAAAAGTGATACCTTGCAAGTGTCCAGGAGGCAACCTAACTAAGTGCCCGAGCCTGCCTGGGGAGGTGTTCCGGGCATGTCCCACCGAAAGGAGGCACCCGGGGCAGACCCAGGACACGATGGAGGGATTACATCTCTCGGCTGCCCTGGGAAGGCCTCGGTGTCCCCCCCGGAGGAGCTGGAGGAGGTGGCTGGGGAGAGGGAAGTCTGGGCTTCTCTGCTTAGGCTGCTGCGCCCGCATCCAAAGATGGATGGATGGACCTTGTAAGTGCCAAAGTTATAACCAGATCGTAGCTTAACAAGGGGCGTATATGGGTTGTTCGACTGAAATTCACTGAACAGGGCAAAAATGGGCAAAAAATTAAAGATGGCAACAAGGCAAACCTACTGAGTAATAGTATAGTGATGGAAATGGTTATATTAGTGCAATATTTGGATGGAAAAAATATTAATATAATTACATGAATGGAGTAAAAACCTGATAATAATGACATAATATAGGTTCAAGTTTTCACAATATTACAGGAAACCATCATTGTGATATCTTCAAAATCACATTCATGCAAGTCAAAATTGGTAATTTCCATTTTATAATGATGAAATTCATCCCCGCTTACAATACCCATCGTTGATGCCATTCTATTACTTGGGAATTACTTTGGTAATTGCTTAATTAGATAAGTTATTACCCTGCTATTAAAATGTTATTACTTAGATCTAACAGTAAACGTGCTGCCATTTAAGTCAAGTTCCTTTGATTCATTTTTTTTTTGTCGTGCTTTGTCTTTACTTCTTCTGCACCAGTCTCACATTGATGTGCCCCTGTGTAATTCACTGTCTGATGATACACGTTGCAATAATATATTTTTAATTTGCTGATGGAAAAAATGTCCCATCTATTTTTAATGATGTGTTTTAAGGATGAATAAGCAAATCAAACGCATCCTGGCACAGGGTGTATGAGCCAAGAAAATGCTTTGGTTAATCAGCATCGTGCCAAGACTTTGCTTTAGTGAGTCATTGTGTAAGCAATAGTTCTGAGATCAGTATCAGATTTTAACCACATTTCCAAACGGATCCTAAACTCTTTTGCACCTACATAGAGTCTAGGGATATAGTCGGGATACATAACGGCTTATGTCTTTCTACAGTTGTGCTTCTAAGGAACTAAATCTTTCCCATTCTCTGTGGAAAGATATATCACAGTTCAGGATCAGTTTCAGAGAAATCTCCTTTCCTGTCTTTTGCCTCCTTTTCCCTGATGGAGCTTTGAATGCCAACTTCACTCTCGGTTCGACTGATGGGAAGAGGAAGTGAGAGTTGAGTGAGGAAAACAATGTGTGTACGTGTATTTAAAGGAACAAGTGGGGCACTTTTTCTATACTTGGAATAGTAGGTTTGAGTTAGCACACTGTGGTGACAGAGCTATTAATGTGATTTTTCTTTGGCTGAAGGTTAGCAGGTTCATTGCACACTGTGGTTCCGTCTACAGTAGGGCCTGTAATGCTTGAAGTTGGCAGCCTTTACAACTTCTTTTTGTTGCTTGGCATAAACAGTCAAGCCACAGGTTTATGTCAGGTTAATGAAGATTAACCTGACAGTTGCGTTCATAAGAATGGTGAGAGCAAAAATGATTCACATACTTTCACATTCACATCTCTGCTGAACTGGCTGACATTCACAGCTTCGTCAGATGTTTATTTAAGATCAGGCGGAGTTTTTCACCAGATTAAAAATGCCTTCTGTTCGTTGGCAAAATATACCAGACTTGGCAATATGTTTTTTGTCCACAAGAGGGTAGACACCAGCACTCCTTCAGTGCTCTCTTCACTGTCAAAACATTGGATTAGTTTCAGTAAATGACTGGGGACACACAGTAAAGGACTTGATCAGAAGCCATTTGCATCTTCAGTCTGTGTTCTTTTCACTCCTGCATGAAATAAAACTCCTCAAATGCTAAGCGCACAGGAAAACCCTTACTTCCTCAAACTGCACATGTGTGATTGCTACTCTTCACCACAGCACAATGGGATAGGGAGGACTGGAAACTCAAGAGGACCTGGTCATTACCTTTAAGGACCCAGTTATTATCCCATCAGCATCACATAATCTTTTATCATTTCCTCAGTAGGTTCCCCTCTGCACCTTTAAGTGGCGCACAGTCACGCAGTACTTGTATATTAACAGACAATTATAAGAGGAATAGTTGTCTTTATGCTACATTAGAAAGTAAATGACAGCGTGAAAAGAAGAGAGATCAATTAATAACAGCTTTCAGCTTCACTCAGCCAACTTCCTGCCTGACAGAAGGAAGGGAAGTTTGGATTAAGTTGGAATTCATTACTGTTACACAACTCAGAAAGTCCAGAAAAAATACACTCAAATCATATTTTCTTCATTAATTTTGTTCATGCAAACACACTGTCATTGTAACCCTCATCAACAATGGAGGAGATGTGAAAAGTTCCACATTTTTGTTTCTCAGCCTCGAATAGTATTCAGTTTCAATAATGGTAAGTAATGTGAAGTAAACATCTTTAGTAGATGAATGAGTTTTAACAGCAGGGGACTTTTTTTTGCGTAATTTAGTAGCAATATTTATAGCTGCGTGTTTCCAGCATCATGCGGCTTCTAATCAGTTTGTGTAATGTCCGTTTTAAAGAGAGCCTCGGTAACACACACGCATGCACACAAAGAGTGAAAAAACATTTGCTTCACTATAGATTCTTGTGCTTCGTTATCCACTTGGCTTAAACATCCACTCAAATAACTCCAGGAGAAGCGGAATACTGTTTCTGAAGTTTGCTTGAATAACAGAGGTAAATCAGCTAATTACATAAACAATTGTTGAAATGCTGTTTTCCTACCAATACGTTACTAACTAGAAAGCACTATGTCACAACATACATGGACATACAACCCCAAATAAGAAATAGAAGCAGCCTGAAAAATCCAAATGCAGTGATATTAAAAAGTACTATGACTTAGACAATATGAACAAAACATATGTCATATTTTGTCTGGTCAACTTCATTTGTAAATACACATCCAACACATTCAATGTTTAGGCAATTTAGGGCTAATAATGGGTTAAAATAGTGAAATAAATGTGATTTGAAACAGGTGATGTGAACAGGTGATTTTAATCATGATTTGGTACAAAAACAGCATCCAGGAAAGGTCTAGTCCTTTAGGAGCAAAGGTGGTCTGAGGATCAGCATTTTGTCAACGACTACATGAAAAGTTATTGAAGTGTTTAAAATCAATGTTCCTAAAAGACAGACAGGAAGGGTTTGGGATATTTCAGCCTTTACAGTGCAGAGCAGAATTAAAAGGAATCTAAATGTAATTCAGTGCATAAAGTACAAGGGTGCAAGCCTAAGCTGAACCGTGATCCCTGATCCTCTCATTCATCTACAGCTGAGAGAACCGCATGGGCTCAGGATCACTGTGGTAAACCTTTGTCAAGCTCTACAAAGCATTACTGTAGAGTTACATCCATCCAGTTCAACAGCATTTTCATCTTTGTTCCAGAGCACACAGCATCCATTTCTTCCCAAAAATACCAGAATACTGACACAATCCACATTTCTGCTGAGCGATGGCCCGTCCCAGATGTCTCTGGACACGAGTCCACAATGCCTCTGGACACGACACTCAAGTTTGAAATGGCATTTGTGGATGTAATTATGTATTTTTATGCTTTTTCAAATTTTGCCCCATATTAACAAATGGGAATTTGGGGGATTTTTGGAATTTTTCCTGACCTTGCCCTTTGACCTATACTATTATTACTATTACTATCACTACTATTAACTGACACTAGGTGACTCCAACCATCAAACACATAAGACCTCCAGTGTCCAGATCACAATGATTCAGCTTTAATTTACGGAAGTGATTATGGAAGTGAAAAATACTTGTCGACATTATCACTCTGTGTTCACGTTTATATGATGTTTTATTTTCCAAGAAACTTTCACGAATGTGTTCGACATGCGATGATGATATACGTGCATATAACACATGACATGTGATTCGAATGTCACATAAAGAAAGAATTTTGTGAGACCTGCTGTAGATCAAGTCACTGTAATGTCAAATATCCTGCATGTGTGCATCATATGGCTGCAGGGAACACCTGGGCTTTCTTGTGTTTTCTTGATGTGTCTGTAGATTTATGAGGCCATGCACGTCAACCTCAATCTGCCTGATACTTGCTCTCCTCCAAGATCAGGAGCGCTGCATTGCTTTTCTCTCTGTCTTGCTCCCAATGGTTATTCCTCCTACAAACAACCCACCGCACTACCACAGTTATATCTCTGTATTATGTATGATCCCAAAACATTTTTGTCCCATTGTTTCTTGAACCACAGTTCTTCTATTGTCCCCCTACTGCTAGTCCATTGTCACACTTTCCAACTTTGACTCTCAAGGGAAATTTTTTGACTCGTATTGGCAGAATGGAAGCTTGTGTTGGCAGGACTGTACTGGCAGTACGCTGGACTATGAGTTCAAACTAAGGACATTTCTTGCAGCACATTTAGGCTGACTGTTTACAGTCTTCAAATCCTCAACTTAAATATGTCTTTGCTTTGTTCCTTCATTTGGGTGGCTGAACCTCGCTGTGCAGAGTTATGGATGAGTTTGACACCGTCTGCAAAGGGGGAACATTTTACTTTGCTTGTAAGTGTGCGTACCTGTGAGCATGGTTTGTGACATCATTTTGAAACCAATTATGTTTTGGGATTTTGTTTGTGGCAAGGTAGAATTCTGTAGCCTTAATTCTTTCTTCGTTAAACAAAGATGCAAATTAAATAGGTCAGAACCGGTTTTATGCAGATGACATATATATGTACTATTTACCCACTTCAGAAGCTTCTGTCTAGTTATTAAGATTTTTTCACACCTGAACATTCCAAGCCTAAGTTCATGTTTTCATTAGAAATGTAGTCAGGTTAGTTTTTGGTTTCACATTGCAGTTTTGTCAGTGCACTGAAGAACTAGACACACATCCTGTCATCATCACCTACGAAACGAAAGAAAGAAAATCTAACTGACAGCTTCACACACCCTTACATACCGCTCCTGCAGGTTTTCTTTTTTCAAGTGGCATTGCTCTCCTCAGAAAATAGCCCACATTAAGGGTTTTCCAAGTTCACATTTTATTACCTCATCTGACCATATTTCTCTTAAAAACTCACTTTCCTCACATCAACCTCCTGTTGTTGTTTTTCTTCTACTTTTGTTTCATGGCTACTGTAACTTTGTGTAAGTGGTCCAAAAGTCCAAACATCTAAAAATGAACCAAACCACGGTTCAGTTTGATGGAGATCCTCTTTGAGTTTGACTCCAGACTGTAGTCCGATGGAGGTTTGAATACCTGAACGTTTCATTTCATTTAAGGCTCATTTAAGGCAGCTTTCAGTATGATCCGAAAAGTCTGAACTCCAGACCAAACGACTTAGGCGTGAAAGCAGCCTTAAATGATATTGAAACGTTCAGGTATTCAGGTGACGCAGCTGAAACAAGCCCTATGTGTGATGTATGATGTTTAACTTGCCTGGTTGATGGAGTCAGCGAGATGTTTAATTATACAGACGCCTTAATGAAGAAGTCATCTTATAAACAGCACAGTGCTTGTGCGCTATTTATCGATGTCTGATGATTTTATAATTATGCAAAGCAAACTTTATAACATATTTAGAATGGAACACTTGCTACTGAGATAAAAGAGATGATAGAGTCAAGATTAATGAAGATTGACTGTTATCCAAAGCCCTGTGTCGAGATGTTGAAAATAGAAACTCTCCCTCTACTTATTGCCCCATCTGTCATCCAGTGTCACACCAAAGAGGGGCCTCTGTTGTTACTGAGGTAACCTGCCTTGACCTTTCACTCATGACATCACTTTAAGTTACACATGATTCATTTGAGGCATGCGCTCACTTAAAATATAAGAGCGGCCTGTTACTAGGTCACTACACTGGTTGTTTTCATACCCATGAAGCAAAAATGCCATCACCGTTGACGAATGATCCATAGCGGTTGATCATACTTGCCCGAGTTTGCGTTTTCACTGTAAAGACATTCTGGTATGTTTGTAATAAGGCTGATCTATCTTCATTTGTGTTTGTACTTGCTGAACTCCATTTTCAGATTCAAGCTCCACTGATTCACACATCAGAAGGCCTGGATGTGTGCCATTCCCAATTCACTCAGCTTTTCCACTCATGGTCCCCATTTTAAGCTGCTTTTATAACATGATCTCAGTTAGGTACAAAAACAATCCTTTTGCACATTAACATCTGGGCTTTACTGATCCTTTTACTACCTGTCACAAGTGTATATTTTCAAAGATAGGACGCTCATCTGTCTATGACTATCGGCTGTTTGCCTATCAGTACTGGATCAACACGAATGATATGGCTTGTGTATTTGCATACACGAGTATGTGCATGTACTCTCTTCAACAGTGATAGTTGGGGTTAGGCTTTGAGTACTTCTCTGACCTCGTCTGTGTTTGCTGAAGCATTTTCATTTGCAGCTGGTGTGAAGGTCACCAGTAAACACTGGGTGTTGCTTGACCCTGACTGGGGTGTGTTAAACCACTCGGAGTTGTTGTTACTGAGCAAAAGGGAAGGGAAGATATGAGGGAGTGGGGCAGAAGACAAAAAGAGAGGGACCGTGCATGGGAGACAAAGTATAAACAAAGCATAGGGAGAGTGAACTGGTGGCAGGGGTTGAAATTAAGAAAAGAATGACTTTGTATTATTGTTGGTCATCTAAGGACAAAATATTGGACATACCTTAGAAAAGACTGTAGAGGCTAGCTCGCCGCCTTTATTTGTTTTGGAGTGTTAAAGGAACAATACAGTCTCTATTCTCCCGCTTTACTACTGATGGAATTTGGAGTCAGGTTGGTGGCTCAGGAAGATCCAATCATTCCATTGTTATCTGGGAAAATGATGGTGATGTAGTTCTCCTTGAAGGCAGAGAGGGGACTGAGTGCACCTGGACAAGAGTCTGTTCATTCCATAGCTACAGTAGTCCAGTCGCTGCTCATGGCTCTAAGAGTATTTATCAAATATTCCTGGTGCAGATAGCTTGTTATGCAAGAGGTAGCAGTAGTGGAAACCACAAGAGATCTATATCTGTCAAAGTGAAAGTAGTCGTGCCATTATGGGCAGGAAGAGTGGGGCAGTGAGTGCATTTGTCATTCGCCATTGAAATAAAATTAGACTGAAATAGAAATTCAGATCATATTCATACCATCTTTTACAAGGGACAGTGCGAGCGAAAATAGGCATAAAACACACATTAAGCTGCGAGACGACTGTTGTGGAATGAAGGGCAATGTTTGCTCATGTAACTGTTGCGCATTAGGTGTGGATATCCATTTACATGTACTTCATATAAACCCTGGGCAGCAGCTCGGGTCTCTGCTGCCGTCCAGTCCAGTTAATTTGGGGTATTAAGTAATGAAGGGAATTAATGGAAAGTGTCATATATGCTCTTGCTTCCCTTCTCCAGCTGGCTCAAATGCTGATGCATATAAATGTCCATGTATGCAATTAAACTGTGAAATGCTGTTTCAATTTCAGTTATTGGTTTTGCTCTTTCCTCTCGTCTCAGGCACATTTTATGCTTGAACTGACTGTCACTTTGACTTTATGGCTGGTGAAAACCGGGTGTTTTGGGAAGAACTGAGAAGAACCGATGAGGGAGACCAGCTCCACTTGAGCTGATTACCTCTTTCTGTCACAGATGTGGGTTTGGCTGGACAGTGGTCTGCAGTCTGACATTCTGACATCATCTGTTAAGGAAAATAAAGTGACAACAACAATGAAGGGTCTGTTATGATGGTACCCTACAGATTAATAAAACATCTGTAACCTTGCTCCAATTGCGCCCACAATCGATCAACCTAGGCCAGTTTTTGGCTCTTGGTCCTGAACGGATTAGCATGGATGTGTAGGCGGCGCTGCGATGGGGTTAAAGAGGTCATGCAAAGTCGCGGTTGCCATTGAAAACTTGGATTAATTCTCTGCAAATCCCATCTTGTCATAAATGAATAACATGCTCATTAAATTGAGGTCAAACAGTTGTGTGACACATGTACTCACAATGCGAAGGCATATTAAGGACATACACAGATACTAGGCGGTGACTGTCACCAGATGAATGCAATTAATACAACTTCAATCATAGTGAATGTTAACAGATCCAAAGAAATCCGAGAAAGTGGCGCACAGTTAACTCAAGAGGTTTAAATTTTGCCTGCAGAAATCAGACATTTTTTGTGCATTGGTGGAATCACAAAAATGTTCTAAAATAACTAGCGTAAGTGAAACTAAGCAGCAGTCAAGGACCTGACAAGTTTCATTGTATGTTTGGAGGCAGCTTGCAAACTGAACTGAACTGGACTGAAGCAGAAGCCAGTGTAATCTGGATTTCTGTCAGTGTGGTCTTTTTTTTTGTTGGGGTAGTTGAAAATTAGACTCCTCAAGTGTGGAGAAATCAGTCTGAACTGGAGAGGTGTCCTCAGGGCCCATTCAGTGAGGAAGTAGCAGAGTGCAATCAGTGATATTTAATAGAGCACACATGCATGTGCATATTTGTAGGTGTTTACCTTGCACTTCTCCCTGCTGACAATGTGTGGAAAATGAACAGGGATCTCAGATTTCAAGGCCAAAATAGTTTGATTTCAAAATATAATGTGTGTGTGTGTACTTGGTGAACTCTTTTTCTCTCTGTGTGCATGTACTTGCGCCGCCTCTCCGCCGTGTGCACTTTGATGTAAGCAGTCATTCACGTGTGCTCTATCTCTGGTATCAATAGGTGGTAACGTTGACATCAGCCACAGTAACAGCCTGTGGCCAAATAATAACTTGTGTGGAAAATGAGGACTTGTAGTATCAAAGTCAGGGTGTGTTTTCATTTGATTTGGAGGCTTTTCAATTCCATCATATCTGTCACAGCTGAAACACCTGTTGTATCCTTTGCAGCGGTGCTGTATCCATTCCAGCTCTTGGCTTGTAATCACAGATCGTTTTTTGACATACAGTTGGGTTTGTGTACTGACTGTTTCTTTAAGGAGGTCAAGTAAAGTGAAGAGTCACTGAGTACAGCCTTTTTATGCTGAACTTTAACAAGTCAGAATCGCTTACATTCTATATTTATACTTCTATGGTAATATGTATCGATGCTTCCTCAAACTGGTGAATGGAATTTTTTACCAAGAAAAGGTGTGCTTTCTAAAGATTTCAATATGCATGTGTTTAAGGTTGTTATGGCTTATAGTCTGTGTGCCGTGCTGTCATTTTCTCAATGTGTTTTGCGAGAGAAACTGTTGATTGCTAACATATCTAAACAGACCGAGTATTAGGGACTCAGTAGTTGCTTGAGGTGCATCTACCAGACAGGCTGAAGTGTCAGCCTTTGAAGATTATGACATACAATGAAGTAACTTGGATCTTTTTCCATGTTGTTATTACAGTTTTGTTTGGAGTATTGGGGCTCTGCACATGGAAGCTATTACCCTGAGGGCTTAGGAGTGCAGCTCCATAGAGAAAAAGGGGGCTGGAGACCATCTATGCATTATGCTCAGGGGCTTATTTTTTTCTGAATCCTGTCTTCTCTTTAGAAAAAAGGAAGGCCTGGTTTCTTTTTGAGGCTGAAGAGTGTGAAAGCTGGCCCACGAAACGTTGTGCGTTGTCTTAAAATAGAATATAAGTTGGGGCTGTGTGGAAAGTAGTAGCAATGTAGTATTTTATTTCTCAGAATTGAATGCAGTTTGATTTTATATGCCTATATTTCTCAGAGTTTAATGTACATAGGGCGTACAGTATGATCTGTGTTTTCCAAAAATAATGGGCCTGAAGCTACTGTTCATCCACAAATGCAGCTTCAACCCATGGAAGACCACAGTCCCTTCTGTCACTTCCTGACCACAACCCTTTTCCATCAACAGCTGGACATCATACTGAAATTGATATCCAATTTGCCACGACGGAACATTGACTATCTCATGGCTCCTAATTCAGAACCATCTGTGTTCTTCCTTGCCTGTTTAAAGATGATCTGCCCAGCTCTGCCCAGCCTGGCTGAGCCCAGCTGCTTGAATCAGTGGTCCAGACTCAGTATTCCTGTTAAGGAGAGGCAAGTCACAGGAAGCCCATCTGGACTCCATCAGGACTAGGTAAACAGAGCCAGATCCTACATGGAGCAGTGGAGCCAGGCCTTGGCTCCCACCCATCGTCACAAAAGACTTAGGCAATGGCTCAACATACAAAATGATGCACACATTGTCATTAACTCAAACCGTGTGCAAAAATGCAAATCTGCTCAAAGCTTGCTGTGGACCCTCTCAGCGCTGTGCCATTTTGGTTTAGTCCTCAAGCAGAGTAGTAGAGAGGAGAGTAATAAATCTTCTCCAAGGCCGGGTCAAGTGTTTTTCTTTAGCGTTTTTTGTGATCCATTAAACTGTTTTAATAATGTCTACTGCTTTACTGGACTAAATCTTTGTTAGCTTCCCCTTGCGCCTACCATACACTAGCAAGTTCTAACCCCACTCTAGTTCCATTTACAAAGTATTTTATGTTTCAAATAGACATCAAAAGCACAGAATGAGCATACTTTGATCATTTTTGTACTTTTATCCAGTCAAGTCCAGACTAGAGACTCTGAAAATGAATTTATTACAGACAATATGAGATCATAGATTATGTTTTGCCCTACAGAACTTTGTGTAGCCCCATATAAGAAGTTAGATGCTTTCATGATCTCTTAAAACCCCAAATGCATGTATAAAGATTGTCTCCACAGTTGATTTAATACTGTATTCCTGGAATTTCTCTACTGGGCGACTCCACCTGAATCTCTGCATAGCTTACAGTGATGTGTGAGGTTGTTTAAAAAGGACACCAGAGTATAGTCAGGTGAAACAGCAAGTTTCCACACGTGTTCAGATCATAGCCCTCTTTCAGTCACAAAAACAACAGCCCTGTTCCTTCAGCAGCCCATCAGCACTGTGTATTTCGCCTTGTTAGTATAGTATGCAGCTTTACTTCATGTTCCAGCAACAACTTTTAAGTGTTGTGGACCTAACCTGGCCTTGTTGTCACACACTGCAAGACCATATTGTTCCACTGGCACACTGTGAACTCTACACTTAATTACTTTAGTGTTTTATTGACTGGAGATGTTTTTCTGTCTTTCAAATGGAGAGATTAACTGTCCCGGCCTTGTGCTCACTACACATTTGATCTTATGTCCTATGTGGTGATCAGCCTTGGAAAGAGGGCCAGCGGCCATAAAGAAGCTAACTGCTCTGCGTCCTGTTCCTGGAGAGATTTATTGTAATAATCAGGTTGTAAGTGGTCATGGCCAGGGCAGCTACATATGGAAATACGCAATGTAATAATGATAATGGACCTCCTTTATAAACACTGACATTGGGCCTAGTCTCATAAAAATGAAGAGGAACCCAGCAGTCGGTGTTGCAGACACCATCAGCGTCACCGTGGGAGATTGAGAATGGTTTGGATTGTAGAGTTTTCATCTGGTAAGCTCTTCCACGTGGAGACTGTTTCACTGAAAGTTGGGATTATCAGCGGAATCGACTTCAAGTCAGAATGCTTTACTCTTCACAGTTATGTGTTATGTGTGTATCTGTTTCAGTTGCTTCACAGTATATAAACAAGTCACTGCAATGTCTACCTGTGGCAAATGTGGCAGAAAAAGGCTTGGTTGTTGCATTAAACTGTGGCCATCTAGCGAAATTATATAGCTAAAATCGCAGTTTTGTGAGGCGGCATGCACTCTTAATGAAAGTCAGAAGTGCTGTCCGCCACAAAGTTTACACACTTACATTCTACCGTCATACAAAAACAATACTCTACCTGCATTAACAGTGGTTTTACATTAAATCTGATCTTGTAGAACAGTCCAGTATGCAGTTTCAAGGATACTGGGCCGGGCTTCTTTATGTGCCCTCTACTTACCCTAGGCAGCAAAGATAGACACTGACTTAAATAAGAGCTGTATTCCAGACCTGCCTCTTCCCCCAATTGAAGGCACGTTTTTGCATTAAGACAGGAATTTGGGAACGAGTGCTGACTGTCTCCATTACGAGTATATGAAAGGTGAAATGTGTGGAAGGGACAAGGAAGCAGGGAGCGAGCGCAAGAGAGATGCTGTCTGGCTGTGGATGTGTCCATATGTGTGTATTTAATTTTTCTGTGCTGTGGGGATTCTGTTACCTTTTAGCAGGAAGAGCATTATGTACCTTATGAAAACCATGTGTCTGTCTTCCCTGTGTACATGGGAAAAGTTTATTAGATCTCGCCTGTTGAAATGAAGACTGCACCACATGTAGTTCAGTCATTGTTTGACACTGACCAAAACTGAGCCTGCCAGTGTTACCGTGTCAGTCCTGCTCTGCGGCACTCTATATCTGATGCAAATGATACACACCTGATGCAAATTATACACACACCATTGGATGTTTTGGTTTACTGAGGTTGATTATTGTTTTTTTATTAAGAACATTTGTTTCTTTCAGCTTCAAGGCAGCTTCAAATTAGATTTGCTCGGTTTTGGACACTCAAGTATTGCACTTCTACATTTTGTGATGCTGTATCGATTTTAATTAACACTTTACATGCAAAGATTTGTCGCAGAGCCTTCATTTTGTGGTGTGTTTAAACCCCTGGCTGTAATCTATCTTCATCCAATGTACAGTGAGACGAAGTTCAAGGATGCGCCGCTGACATTAGCATTAACAAACTTTGCAGCCTAGTAACTTTATACAAACCTGGAAGACTTAGACCGGCTCCTGCAGCGTACAGAGCTGAAGTGTTTCTGGAATAAACAAAGCACGAAAGAAAATGAATCTGAGAGCACTTAGCAAGACACCATTCTGATGCTGTTCTTTTAGCTATGATTAGCAATTAGCTATAACTAATGGATGTTTAAGGAGTGGATCCCTCGTTCAACTATAACAACACATAATATGAGCCCAAATTTCCCCTATTTATTTATCCTATCCAACTAAACCTAAATGGTCAGCATTATCTTTCATTTGTATTTATTTACTTAGATTTATACACATGGGCTTCTGGCAAATAATATTTCACCGATTGCAGTGGCCAATGTTTATCTCTTGTGTTATATTAAACATTGTTTCATACATTGTTATGATTGAATTTGTGCTCATTCAAGTATATTGTGTCATGGCCTGAAAGTCTTTAAAACAACTGTTATTTGTTCCTAAGAAGTGGCTGCAACATAGAGTGGGAGAAAACTTCCAAGAAAAAATCAATATGCAGCCCCACAAAGCAGCTTTAGTTACATGTAAAGGTACATGTGTTATTTTATGTTCCTGCAGTACAACTAAATTGTATTGTATGAGAAGGCATGGAGCCCAAGGCAATAAAAATTAAACATTACATTAAACCCAAAAGAGTAAGAAATAAGAGCGCTCAACAGAGAGCTTTGCTGATGATTTCTATTGAACCAATTTGAAGTAATTACTTGCTTCATCTTAGCAGCAGGTAAACCCCTTCTGTTTATGTGAAAATTGATAAGCGTTTAAACCCCACCCCATAATTTTAGCACATAAGTCATCTTAAGTGCAGCATAAGCCTCTGTCCCTCACCACATTCCTGTGCCACCCAGACTCCAAATTACTGTAAACTAAACCAAAACCACACCATGGCAACGGAAGGGTGTCAGTTTGGACAGGAAAGAATTTATTTGAACGTGACTAGAGTTTCTCTGGCTCAGCTCCCTGGTGGGGATGTCGAGGGGGTCTGTCTCTGGTTACTCTGTCCCTTGACGTGTACGCCACACACTCCCCAAACAATAGCCAATTCATCCGTGTCTGCGTCTGTTTAGGGCAACAGACGGGGAAGACCTCCAGAAATTCAACACACCTCCCTGCTCTCATAAGTGAGACGAACCCTGATACATACAGTGGATGGGCAGGTGCCTACAGATTAAATTATTCAACATATTCAAACATAAACAGATGCAATTTTTAAAGGCAACCCAGAAAAAGTTATTAACATCACATGACTCCCTGTTATTAATATACATACTACATCCATATGTCAATATCACCTACAGTCTCCCTGTGAGTACCTGGTATGACCCCAGCTGAACGATTCTTATCAGTCTCACATTTCCATGTGTCTGCTGTCGGAATAATCTTGGAGGCCCTGCGATGGAGCTGTGACCCAAAATGTCATGCCCTTCAAATGAAGAAACCAGCCAGGTTTGTTTTTTCTTCTCCACATTCAATGTGCATGACACACGTACTATGAACTGTGAAGGTGTTTTTTACTTAGGTAGCATAGAGAAGTAATTGATTCACAGCATCTTGTGCGGACAAAAAATCAAAATAGTAGGTTGTGCAGACGCCATGGCAGCTGGCTTTGGTCACACTCCGGAATAATAAACCCACAGTGGGGTGATGTGTGTGAAACCTACTGGACAGTCCCCCCTTCTTCTGTATTTATCCCTCCCCCAACTCCTGTTCTCCAGCACAGACCAGAGAGTGGAGGTGATGATGGGCCCCAGAGTTCCCCAGTAGGCCTCACTTACTGGTCCCACTCTGAATGGGTGTCTGTTCCCTGACATCTCCATCTCTCATCACCACCCCATCAATCCCATGCCTCTGTGACCATCCCCACAGAGACAGGGCTCCACTTTGTCCCAAAACCCAACCCCACCTTCCACTCCATCCACCAGTGCGCCTTAACCATAGAGGAAGCATCAAGCATCCCCCAACGTATCCAAATACCACGTGTCTGTCCAAGAGTGATAGACCACCCCCCCTTTCTCTGTATATCCACAGTAGAGGCCCTCTACTTTGCTTTCATCCACATCAAGGTCCTCTGACCCAGTAAACGCCTGCAGGATCAAGGCCCCTACAGGGAATAGAAGTGGATGTTATCATAGCATTCCAGCCCATGTGAAAGTATGCCAATTAGCATAGCTGGAGAATGTTGTTTTGCTAGCCTCTTTCACTAACACCCCCTTCCCAATGGCATGTGGCAGGCGTCTAGCCATCACTAGAATTGCCATTGATGCTGAAAAGTGATATTTTCTGTGACTGCTGTTCCCAAATTTACTACTCAGTATGGAAGAAATCTAAATTACGGCAGTAGATGGCATGCAACCAACCCTGTTAGTGTCAAATATGACCAGTATGACTCAACAACGGTCCCGGGCTGATACTTATAGCTTTTCCCAGAGTTCCTTGGCTCTGTGGTGTTAGTGTTTAAAATGCAGGCTGGCTGGTGATATCCTTTGGTAGGTAAATGGCCTTGCCAGATACCCTGAACACACTTTCTTTCTAAGCTGAGCAGTTTGCATGTATGTATGCACAGACACCATGTGTATGTATACACGTTTCACATACCCCAGTCCAGTGTTCACTCATTCCAGACAGGTTTATTGGGTGTTTGCACTGCAGGGTAAACACAAAATCTGCTGCCTGTTGGTATATTTCTCCTCCTGACTCCTCTGAGAAATATATTATAGGTAGATTTTAGACAATACAAGACGGAGAAGGTCAGTGAAAGTTGTCAGTAGGTGACAAGACTGATCAGATGAAGCCCCATCTAACTGTCAGCTACCCTCAGATTAATTGCTATAAATTTGATAGGGACTATGAGGTTAGTTTTTTATTCATGGCAAGTCGTATTATCATCACAGTATTGAACAGTGTCATTGGATATTGCATATTTTCATCATATAATGCGGGCCTAATGTCATTAGTTGGAGCCAGAACCCTTCAAGAACAAGTGGCACAAAAACACAATTAGGGCAAATTAAACCTGACTGGAGCATGCACGTAGCTTGAAAGCATTTTTGGGGTTGGCATCCCACTCAAAGACTTGTGATGTGGAAAATATAAATTGTGGATCAAACTTCAGGATGAATGGTTGACCTGTGTTACAGCCTGATTGCCTGCAATTTAAACCTAGGTAAGGTTGTTATAATATATATCATATATGCAATATAATGTATAATATATATAATATAGCTTAGTTTTCTAATTCCATACATGCTAATTAGCCATCATCTGTCAGAGAGGCCCCTGGTACTTTGATTTGGACTTTTATTTTTTTATTTGTTGCTCATATGTTTCTCAGTATTTGTGGAATTGCATTACTAAAGTCTCCAAGTACCACACAGAGATTTTCCCAGAAAGATGACTTGAATTAAACCCTTTAGTTTTGCATTTTTCCAGCCTTTAGACCAAGTTTGCCTCTTTCTGTCTTGTACTCTAACTTGGGAATGCGTATGTTAACAAAGTTGCATCGTTGAGCCCACATTGATGTAATCAATGTGTAATTCCGTAATCTGTAATCATTGATGAGGACAAGGAGCCTCACTCTAGTGTCTCACAGGAGTTTTGCTGAATGGAAAAACCATACATATTATACAGTATTTGTGCCACACTCAGCACTTATAAAACACAGCAAGACATTGCTGAGACAAGATGAGAACATCATAAACAGATCGTACACACAGAAATGAGTGTACACTGTAAATCCCATTGTTGAGACTGCAGAGATTAAAATGAAGAGTCAAAAACAATGGAGTTCACACTCTGCACTAGATCTCAACTCAACCGCAAGCGCTAACCTCGAACAATGTGCGGCAAGTCAAAAGCATTGTCTGAGACATGAGACACACTCTTAATGCTGGCTTCAAATCCAGCCTCACCACGATACCAAATGCCTTATGTTCTGTCACAGATACACGCCTCGGTCCAACTCCAGCACACTCTCTTCCTACTGTGAATAACCACTTGAGAACATTTGCAGTGTACTTTGTCTTTCACCAAAACTTCTCTCCTCATCTGACAAAATTCTCCTCCTGTAAGTGGAATAAAGTCAGGCATTCCCCTCTCATAGGGCTTTAATGTGTTATTGCAGACAAACCTTCTCATAAATTTAATTTCTTGGCAGAACTTGTTGCAAGTAAAAAGGAACCTCCACTTTAGGGTTGTTTTTAAGTCTCTGTGCCTGACAAACAGCTCTGACTTGGCGGGGTTAAGTCATTATGTCCAGTAGGCAGGAGGGGGCCGGAAGAGGCTGGAGCGCAATGATGGTGAGCGGCTGCTTTGGGTTTGGAATAGCAATATCACACGCCAAACAGAGCCTTGGGTCAACGTGAATATGATACCTCTGCTGTGTTCTCTATAAATCAATGGACTAACTGGTTTATGCCGCAAGTGAGTCCACAACCTAAAGATTTATTCGCAAGTAGCACTACTGCTAAGTATTATGGAATGATTACGCACATTTGTTTATCTACGACTCTGTTAAAAATACTAATACCCCCACTAACAATAATAATAATAATTTTCCATGTGTAAGCTCCAGACTCAGGTACGGAAACAGCAGTGTCACTTGCATCTGGATTTTCATTCAATCTGCCCCCAAATCCTTAAGGACCTGTGGTTTAGTGTAGGTTCTTGGCCTCTCTAGTTCTGCTGGTGGAGGGATATATGATAGGATAGATTGCGGTGTGGCTGTTGTTGGTGTTTGTGTTTCTGTGCTGACTGTTGTAATGTTTTTTCATCCCGCAGAAGTGTGATTTGGCCTCGTGCTTTCATGGCTACTGGTTTCAAGTGGGACATTGGTTTGGATTACAGCACGATTATGATTTAGGGTCTTGATGATTCCTGCAGATTCACTGTGCGCACAAACAGAGTTTATCATGATGACTAAATACCACAGTTAAAAGACATTGCTTTTGTTGATTGAAACAGCTGTATGTCGACCAAGAATTACTTTAGACATTTGTTTTGACTTACGCATCTTGCCAATCTGTGATCTTATCAGACACGATAACCCTGTCGCTGGGGGATATACAATATGGTGACATTATCAGCTGGATTACATTTAAATGAAGGAAGCTCCTCAAAAACTAAATGAGCCTTTCAACACTGCACAGAAAATAATGCTAAAAACATGGCAAAAACGTACGCAGTCTTTGTGCATACAACTTGTATTCATAGTCATGATCACCCGCTACAAGCAGGTGGTGTATGTTTTAGTTATGGCTGCAGCCCGTACAAGTTGAGGAATGTTTCAATCTTTAAAATAACAAATAATATTGAATAATTTGAAAACATCATCCTTTTCCCCATGGAATAAATCACCATGGTCTGATAACCCTGCAGGAAACCATAGACTGAACAATCATTGTGAAAGCTTATTTTACCCCTAAGGTGAATAATAAGAGTCTTTATAATAATTAAAGTGAATTATTTGGTAAAAAAAAAAAAAAAACTCATAATGGGGTCCTTCTGTGAAAAAAAATAGCCCGAAGTTGTTATTTTGCATTTTGCATTTTTTTTCCCCGGCTTCTTTTTTCTTATCAATTGGCAACTCTGAGTCTACATATTTAAAGCCATGTTCTCAATGTGTTTACAATTAGGTTTGTAAGCTTTAAAGGAATACGTGCATGTTAGCTGTGCAATGAAGCAGTGTTAAATACTTTTGGGTCACTACTGGGTCTTGGAACCAGCGTTTTAGAGTCAGGTGAGGGTCTGATACTCAGGGATAATAAAAAAGGCTGGATTTGAACCTAATGAGTAACAGGAATAAAAATATGTCATGCTGTTTTAGTCATGGTTTCTGGGAGTGGGATCATCCAGTTACATTTTAGTCCAGCTGATAGACCAAATCTCTGGCATCATTTCAGGAGGATTAGATTTTTATCATGGCTACCGTTCAGGTCAACACGTGTACTGACAGTGACTCTGAGGTCAAAACTGACACCCAAAACCTGTCAAGTGCCTTTAGATTGTACACAGTGCGCATCTTTTATATAAAATAAAACGGTACCATTGTGACACTGCCAGTGTTTTTATTAGTTCCTAAACTTGTTGCTGTGGCGGCACTTTGTTTTTTTTCTCTCAGCTCTGTATGAGTGCATGGTTGTGCGTCTGTGCTGGTGTATTTGTATGCACACGAGAGAGACGGAGGGATAAAAACAGAAGAAAAGAGTATGTGTGTGCGCCAGAAAAAAATGTGGAATTAATCAGGGAAATTCAGTGAGCTACAGTATGGTCTGCTTTTCATTGCTCCACTAAATCCTCTCTCTCTGATCACCCCTCTATCTTTATATAAACCTGCGACTAAAACCAACCATCACACGGGTGTCTGGGTTTACAGGACACATGACAGCCAAACTTCAGCTTTAAGGCTCAAAGCCAAAACCATTCATTTCTTTCCTATAAATCCATTAAACCCCTCCATTGCCTCTTTCAGAGTAAATAATAATTTTCTTCAAGTTTCAGGTCTGAAGTTGTGAAACACTTCGATAATGTTGCATGTTTACAGTGTGACGAGAGAAAATCATTTTAAAGCTGCTGCAGACGTCGGGTTTTGAGTCTGGCTATTGTTTGACATTTGGTAGGTCCTACAGTACCATGAAAATTGCTGTGACATCCATATAATCATACTCTGTTTTTCGAACTAAAATAAATAGCGGCATGAAAAGCGGTCTACCGGATGTATTTATAATAACACTTGGGATAGTTAACTGTTTACACTTACAGTAGTTTACACTGCAGACTGTCATTTCATACATGGGTTGTCTGAATTCGGTTGAGCCTTCTCATACGCATAGCACACCACTATGTGTTTGGTAACGGCCCGGCCTGAAGCGTTAACTGTGCAGAAAGTTTCTCTTTTCAAGGCTCTTAACATCTCTGTTGTGATTGTGTGACCAGATTCCTTGCATTAATGAGAGCACAGTCATCTGCAAAGATCAAATGTGCTGTATGGTATGTTCATATCATGCCTGAGAAGTTGCATGTTAAGATAGCCCAGATACATTTTCCGTGTAAACAACACATGGCTCCACTAGTTATGGGAAAGCATCTAATGGGCCGTCTGTGAACTCATCTTGAAATGTTCTCTTAAAAGCCTGGCAGTTATTGTTGACAAATTATAGAAGAAAGGTTCTGATGAAATGACTGCAAGAGACTGTGAGGTTTTTTTTTGTTGCCTGTAAACAACCAAGAAAATTTCAAAATCAAATGTTGGACTTTCCAGTCAAACTTAAAATGTGAAAAAGCAAACAGAGGCCAGAGAATAGTTACAGTATATACTCTGTGTTAATCTGCTCTCATGCATTTAAGGGACTGGGCTGCTGCTTTGGTTCGTCGAAGATTCAATTAAAACTTTCTCAGGGCGTCATTCAAATGAGATATGTTCCGTTGATTATGGAAGCCAGCTTTTTGAAAGCGTGTAAAACTAAGAGGTTGTTGACACATATGGTTTGTTTCTCTGTGGCCACTGACTGTAAATCAGTTCGACTATGTCAACCCTTGCCTGGTGCACACATTACCATTTATTTTTGTTTGTGCATCAAACTGCTGCACCTCTTGTTGTGATACTTATTACCATACCACTGACTCATTCCTCGGGGCTGCCTTTGATTTATGTAAGTGTGAATGGCAGCAAGTGTCAGGGTGTCGGTGAAGAAGCCAAGCGAGTCAAGGCTGTGTGTGCGTGTGAATGTGTGGTTGTGATCAAATTCTGAAAGCACGAGCAAAGCACTCGTCCATCTTGGCAGGAGACCTGCGACATTGGAGAGGGAGAGTAGCAGCAGCAGCAGCAGGGCCAACTGTTCTGCCAATCTCTCTGTCTCTCTCACTCCTGGAAACAGGTCTTTTCCACTCTTTATTAGATCTGATTTATACTTTTTGTAAAGTATTGAACAACACAGGTTCATGACATTATGCATGCTTTGGCACGAGGAGGATGTAGAGCGAGTACTCACAGGGGCTAACCAAATAAAAGTGCTACAAACAGAATGGAGGCAGAAAAAAAACGAAGCCCATACCGGCCTCGTGCTTTTATTACAGTGCCAGAAAACTGTCTTGATCCAGCAAGAGACCGTTTCTCATTCAATTACGTGTTCCATGTGTGCGTTCCAGGGCTTCATGCACAGGGGCTTCTGAGCAGGCCCAATCTTTCACACACATCCTCATTTCCAACACTCAACTCAGTACCTATCAAAACAAGACTGCACATGGCCTGGCGCTTAGTTATACGTATTATATGCATCTGTGCAGTGTATGTGTGTACAGTGTACACTGCACAGCATGAGGATCATTTCCCAGAGTATATGTACAAGCTTGTGCCACGTTGTTCACTTTCTCAGCAGTTCATTGCAGAGCGCATATGCACCTGCGCTAAGTCTCATCTGAATAAAATATGTACTGGTATTTAAAGTATGTGTGTCACTCATCAAATTGCTTTGCAACAAGTAAATGGGCACTTATGATGGTCACGCTGTAGCAGGGGTTTTGTGAGGTTCTAGGAGGATTTGAAAAGTTGTATTTATTTTGGTTAAAGTGCACAAAAAGACAAAACAAGTAAAGACCTTTTTATTTGGCGTAGCATTGCTAGTCTTATTTATTGTCTTTTCAACAGCCTTGCCAAATGCCTCCTGATGTGTCACGAATCTAACATCGAGAGGTGTTTTATATCCAAATGAGATGGAGCTCAGAACAGACAGGTCTGGTGTCAACGACAGCTTCCATATGTAAGATTTGCGCTTGCTCATGTAACACGTGAAGTTTGCGTTGGGAGCTGGTCATTTGAAGATGCTAACAGTAGCTGCTGTGGAGGAGCGAAAGATTTTTACGGAAAAACTGACATGAGTCATCTAAAGAGAAATCATTCAGTCAATTAATGCCAACAAATGACCAATCCCAACACAAAACAGAGTCCACGTAAACACAAGCATGTGCAAATTTCTACATATTGATCTTTTAAGTGTCATATGTAGCTACTGACTTGTGGTATCATTATAGTTAATGATTTGTGCTATTCAGTAGGGCCGGGGCAATGTGGCAAAAAATGTTATCATAGTAAAATATATCAGTCACAATAAATGTCAAATAATTTTTTTCTTTCAAGGTTAAAGAAACCAGAAGGTTATTTGTGGTTTTAAACTATTCTTTATTGTCAGAACATGACACATACTTGCCAGCCCGCAGGACATTTCAGAAATCTGGCCAACATCGAAATAGAAGTAATAAGTTATAAGTAAAATGACAAAACACTGAAACATGTTTGAAGAGTTTTAGCTTTAAATAAAATAAACCTTTACGACAAAAGAAAAAAAAACTGATTATGATATTTACCACAATATAAACTGCAATAATTATCATTTTCACTTTATTATCCAGCGTACTTTTATCATGAAGCAGAACTTTGAAATGGGGTTAACCAGCCTCCTGCTTCTGCCAGGAATAGATGTTGGCATTGCAGGTTTTTTTTTGTTCCTCAGCCTGCATGTATGCTCAATTTGGCACCTGCACTGGCCACTCGCAGCTCATTTGCTCATCATAGCTTGCCACAGCTGCACACAGTAGCAACTGGGTTGTTACAGGTAACTTGCACTAACTCCAGAAACTGGTCGACTGACTTTCAAGTGCGCAGGTCCTGTCCAGGCAGGTTCTCAAGTTAAAGTAATTAGAGCAGAGTAGTGAGATGTGAAACGATGAGTTTGTGACGGATCCCGTCATAAATCCAAACAAAGAGACACTGCCACTGATAGCAGGCAGTGAGTACAGGCTGGCCTAGATTTGAGCCTTACTATTGTTCTGTCTGGCTAAAGCAGTGATACGCACTTTAATACACTCATCATTTTAGTTTATTTGACAATAGGCATCCCGAAGTATAACTCGAGTGGAGTATCAGCGGGGCTCACATAATTGGTGAGTATTCCTTTGTCACTGATATCTCTCTCAGTGTAGAAGCAGAAAAAAAAAAACAAACGGAAATAAACTTTGTGTAGGTTGCATTTCTATGTATAGAAATGTAAAGAGTCCACTTTTCAGAAATGACTATTATCTTTTATTCATTGCTATAGCCATTTATTATTGGCAGTTTATTGCCTGTAAATATGACCTGCCTCGGTACATTTATTTGCACACAACTCACCTTTTACATTCCTCTGACTTTATACTATGATATCAATATCGATGTACTTTAATGCTCTGACAACTTCTGGAATATTTTACTCTATATTGGCCATATCTATACAACAGATAAACTAGATTTGAATTTAATGCTTTTGTTTAGGAGGTCATATTTCTAGTTTTGGCCATTAAAATCCTCATTCCTTCCTGCTCACATAAGTTGATGTTGCTGATTTTGCTAAATGTGTGTCTACGATTGTTGGCTGCAAAACCAATTGGCCCATAGGAACAAGCAGGGTTTAGCCTAGCATTTTATGGTGTCTGCTCTTGCTCAATCATACTTTCCACATTAATAGAGCTCTTTTTAACTTGTACATCTTAGCTGTAGTGCTTTTGACGACTAAAAACCCATCTCTGAGCAGCGGAGGATAAGGGATTATCATTGTAATGAAAAGTAGACCTCGCTGCCCTTTGCAAACTCCTATGAAGGCAGTTGAACGCAATCTGCAACATATAATGAAACGAAGCTGTGACTACACTGGGATCTCAGCTCTTTTTGCTTTTACACCACTAATGGGCGAGATGATCGAGGTGAATCTTATTTCACAGCCGCTAAAATTAGTCTTGTTGATTTCTGTAAATTGCCTGAGGATAGATTGACCAATGTACTGGAAATGACTGGCTACGGCTGCATAACATGTTTCCTTTTGTCTCCTTTAGTCCCAGTTGATCTTCATCGCAACTGACTTGAGGTCCAAAGGTGTCAAAGTTGCACACTGAATCCCCTTCTCCAAAAACTGGTAAATGTCTTTCAAATATTCTAGCCCAGTAAACAGCAACACATACACTGTAGGCTCATGCTCTCTTCCTTCTCTGTCTGTGTGCTTGTGGTGTAAGTGTTGATATCATTCTAATCCACAGTTCCCCTTCTTTCCACCCCAATGTAGTGTTTGAATCCACTGCTTATTTTAAATGCTTGGTCTTTTCTTTAATTACATGCAAGAGTGCCTCTGTCTGTAAGCCACGCTGCTGATTTTCCCAGCAGGATCTGGCAGCTTGTTTATATATGGATATGAGTTTTATTGTTCTGGACGGTGCACAAATGATAAGTGAGCAGCCAACGATCTGCTTACAGTGCAGCTCAATCATGCCTGTAAACACAGAACTGGGACAGCAGGCTAATGAAAAAGAGACTTGGTCAATTTTCTGCTGTTTTGATTCACATTACAGGCCCTCATGGACCGCAGCATGCTCCTTCACAGTCCTGCCGCCCCCCACTTCACCCACACAGCTAACTGGTTCATGTCTCGTCATTTTATTTCTGTTGTCTGCAGGACAGTGACCAGAGGATTAGTGAGCAGCAGGCTTGGCCTCATGTTCTGCTGACTGCGGTACAAGGCACACGCTTGTGTTTTGTCATATGTGGATGTTTGTGAGCATGTGTGCTTGTGTTTACAGTGTGATTGCATGCTTGTCTAAGCATGTGTGTAATGTGAAAAGGGCTTGTTTAGAGAAGTGAGTGAGCCCAGGAGGCTTGTCAATCCCCAGCACCCGGTATCATAGTGGGGGCCATTAAGGCTGTTTTCCTGGAAACAAGCAGGCATGCAGGTCGTCTGGCTGAGTATGCTGCTGCTGCTGCTGCTGCCGCTGAGGAGACCCGGGGAGTGATACTGAAATCCTGACCCAGCCTTGGCTGTCCTCTATCCTGTAACTCAAACTTGGACTCAGAGCAGCTATTGATAGAGAAATAAATTAGGGAGTGAGGTTGCTAAGTTTGGTTTCATCTCCACCACAACTGTTCAACGCAGTGTGATATTGCGTCATGTGAATTGCATCTAGAAGGAAGCGCCACAGGCAGCTACAGGTTTGTGGTGGGAAGCAGAAAGGGAAGCTCAGAGGACAGGGGGAGAGAGAGAGAGAGAGAGAGGCACAGATAGATACGGAAATACCTTCTGATATGGAGGTTATACTAAATCTGGCATGAGTGTTTTTGGCTTTTGGACTGGGCCTGAGGAGGAGGGTGGAGGGTGAAGAGGGTGGGTTGGACTGAGCGCAGGAGAGATGAGAGAGATGTGTGGAGGCAAGTCTGGGTCTGAGTGGAAACTTGAATGGAGTGGAAACTGGGCTGGAGGCCACTCAGCAGATCCACCTGAACGCTGCCAGAGCAATCAGCTATCAGGAGTTTAGAGAGGGAACCATTTGCCCCCTAAGTAAATTCACCAGGGGTTTGTAGGGATTTGGCTTGCTTTTTGAGCTCTAATGTGGGGATATTTTGGTAAGTGAAGTCCTCTTGTTTTCTGGAGAGAGTGCCAAAGCCTGTCTGCCTTTTAATGGGATCACAGCAGACAGCAGGAACCACCGCCAGGTGAAGTGATTCCACTCTCTACTTCCAGCTGTGTAAACACTCACATGCACACGCAGGAACACACACTC
>JAPQRN010000022.1:7855918-7898993 GCA_037367275.1 Coranthus polyacanthus
CACCGCCAGGTGAAGTGATTCCACTCTCTACTTCCAGCTGTGTAAACACTCACATGCACACGCAGGAACACACACTCGTCCACCCACCCACCCACACACATATGCATCGACACATGTACTATCACTTTTAATAAAATGCTTGCTGGCTCACATCGAGGGAAATGCTCAGTTGCTCTTTTTCTCTCGAATAAAAACAAAGCTCATTTTTCTGCTTTTGAGAAAGTTCTTGGCCTTGTTAAAAACAATGTGTTGCTTGAAAGATGTAAATAAATTTAACAAGAGCTGCTGTTGTCTCTTCTCAGGCTGGGAACTTTCAAAGGAGCATGACATTGTCCTTCCTCGCTCACCCTTTCTTTTGCTTTTGTATTTCATTTTCTCGTAAATCCTTTATTTAGCTTTTTCTGTCAGCATCAATTCTGTTTGCAACCTCTATTTTCCCCCTTGTAATTTATTCAGCCCTGCAACTTATTAGACCTTGATGTAGCGATATAGATTTCTCACATCACCCAGTTTTCCTAATTAGCGGTGAAAGTGTTTATGTGTACAACATGTGTGTAACTCCTCTGGAATTTGGGATTTTGGTCATTTTGGGACACAGCTGTACTCAGGTGATGTGGCCTATAGGATAAGCTTGTGGAAAGAGAAAGGGAAGGAAATCATTTTACTGGCCACGCAGTAGCTGTACTGTTAAAGGCATTCTGACTTTAAAGCTCCATTGTTTATATAACCGAGAGAAAGTCAGGATTCCCCCGTGACTCTTTTGAAAAGCAAATGCCGGAGATTTTTGCCTTTGCTACTAAGGAGATTCTGAGATATTTTTATGGGGCATGAATCTTCCCTCACTTTACACAGGTCAGACAGAAGTTATTAATAAACATTTGTTTGACTCAGTTACAGCTCATTTAATGTTCTATGGCTGTAAGTTGATTATTGCAATAGCAGGTTCTTTTAAACACTTTTAAAAGTTGTCAACTCAACAGTACATACAGCTCCGTTTCCCTTAAAGAATCAGACATTTGACTTTACCATACCTGAACCTACTGTCTTAAAAATACAAACACATGCAGGCTGTTTAACTAAACTTATTATCTAAAAACAATTCACAGTGAACAAACTTAGTCCAATGCAGTTCTTTGTGAGGACATATGGTAATAATTTTTGGCAGGTGTTGGGCTGAAACCACGATGTTGTCATAATATGCTGTCAACAAAAAGGCCAAAAGTTATGATGTATATACTGCATAAAGAGAGACTCTTGTACAGCAGTTTACAATGTAAAAGTTAAGACTAAATAATAGTTTCATACTAATTTCCAGTCACTTTACTGTCAAGGCTGCCCACGCTGCAAAAACACCTCTTCTCAACATCAGGGCATACTTTTCCTTAAGTAAGGAAAATGTTCTGCCATTTGGGTGAGATAATTCCACATGCAAAGGCAGATCGCTGTGCTTGTTTCAAGTAAGGCACAGCTAAAAAACACTCTTGGACACTGACAGTAGTATTGGTCTCTGAGCTACCATGCTGATCTTTTGTGGGAACAGAACGCCACTCATCTTAAGCTCAGAGGAGCTGTAGTGTTGACAGAACTTTCGTAGTCTTATATAAGGATTGTGTCACAGACACAGATCTTTCTCAGTGTGTGAGCATATTTTTGTGAGTCTTGTGTGCAGCCATGGGTTAAATTACTGCTGGAAGGCGTGATGTTTTAATTAAAACTAACCAGCCATGCCTTGCAGCTACAGGAGGAAGGTCCAACCTAAGGCGTCAATCTGACAGTATCCTATGCCAGCATAGACAAACTGGTCCTAATAGGATCACCATAGTGATGTGAGTGTTTCCATTCCTCCTTATGTTTGGAGATGGTGATGAGGTTGGTTTTCTGCAGCTTGAATATCCTTGCAATATGCTTGTGCTTAAAGGAGACATTTTTGGAGGGATTTTTTCCCCCTAACAGAATAACACTAGACAAAGGCATAGTCTTTGGTCTATTATAATTTTCTTGAATATCATCGCATCCACTCATGCAGCTTTTTCACCATCAAGTTTGTGCGGTAACACAGTGTTTGCGAATTATGTCTGCATAGCGTCCAAACCATTTTTCTCGCAGTGTATCTAAATCGCTTGAAAATAAGTAGATCATATCTTCAAAATGATGAAACATTCTTATATCTATTCAAATTCAACAGCATTAAAAAGCAGACCACCAACTCTGTGCAGTGTGTAATTTCCTTACATTTATCTGTGTTTTTCTTTTGGGTGGTGGTGTTGTAGTCCCTGCAATCCTTCATTGGGATTGTGCATTTTGAGACAACTTGCCAAATCCTGCCCTCCCGGGATGCATTAGACTAACTGTTAGCTGAGAGCTCAGCCTTATTGAAAGCGTGGTCTCCAGCTTCAACTGTTTGCTCAGCTGGATGACTCAGACCTCCTCTGGGACTCAGTCAGCTGCTGTCCCTCTGAATGTGCCACTGAGCCTCCAAACGTTCACTACCGTTGTGGGCCCAGCATGGTCCACATGTATGGGTTAGAGCTGAGGTTTATGTGCATATAAATCGAACACGTCATGCATAGGGGGTGACATCAGACACCACATCACACATTATGTAGTGTAATCTCACTGTGTATATATATGTGTGCGTGTACATATTAATGGCCTGATGGGTTACTTGCTAGGTTTTACGCAGGGCTGGGCACCAAACCTCAATAATTTATTAATATTGACCAAAATGTATCTTTGGTTTTGGGTTTGGTCTGATTCACATTCCTCTCTCACACTTTAAATTTAGCATCTGCACAACATACAGTATGTACGTGTCTTGTATTAAACATACTTTAATAAATGCATCTGTAGCACAGATGCATATGCTAGCTGTCAGAAAGGTTTACAGTGTGCGATTTGGCTGCGTAATTCAGCACTTTATTTGACTAGTAACCCCTGCTATACTGACATCAGGGGCTTCCACACTGACCCACTGGTTCATTCAGACTCTAGATTAACAGTGCAGTGAGCTGGGAGGCAGTTGAGTGATATACTGTGTGTGTAAAAGTAAAGGGCGTTAAATGGAACCCAAGCCAACAGCAGTAAAAGCCACAATATATCTGGCAAGACATGTCTTTTCTACTGCATATCCATCCTTGGCCTTAGTAGTATATGATTGTGTGTGCTATTGTGGGAGTGAGCACAGTCCCAAGTCGCTAAGCCAGCGTCTTGCCTTAAAGAGTGACCCTGTGAGCTGATTTATGTTTAGATTTCATTCCATTCCTTCTGTAATGCTGAGTGGGTTTCACAGGAACTGATACCCGTAAATCACCCACTGAACTGTGTGTCACATGTGGCTGACACCATAAGCTATACGTTTCTTGCCACTCAGAATGCGGCATGCGTTAAACAGCTAGGAAAGGGGTTCATGGAGGTAGAGCCGTATATCAACAGAAAGCATGCATATGACTCAGAGCGTACATTTGTTTGCTCATGTGTGCACATATCTGACTGTGCGGTCGAGCAGTAGCCTAATTTGTGGAGATAGCGGAGTCATTAAGCCATGTCTCGGTAATGGAGACTAATGTGGGATTAGCCAGACGTAATGACATCCTCTAGACTGGAATGCCTCGGTAGCAACAATCAGTGTGGAAAATGGAGTGATATGGAATATCTTTGACAAGCTTTCATTCATATTCATAAATGGACACTAATGTGGAAAAACATGGAGTAGGTTACTTAGGGAACATAAGGATATGGTCTAGGAAAATTATCTAATTTATCAAATATGATTGAGTCCATGAAGACATTAATACTGCATAAAAAGTGCCATTTTGTGAATTGGTCCTAGTTTGGTGTCATGTTTACACAAATGTTTGGGAAAATGTACATGATCGTGTTAACAAAACTGTTTTCTACAAATGTACCATGTTTGTCCTGTGCTTTCCAGTAGTAGGTGCAACCCATTTGTCAGAATAAAATGTTGCCATTGTACATTTCTGCAAATCACAGATACGGTCAACATTTTCAAAATAATGTTCTGTCAACATTCGTAAATATGTGTATGTCAACTTTATGGCGTTTCAACTGTTCATGCCACTTGACAACTGTGTCACATTATAACTACATGTATTGTTTCATATTTTTTATTGATAGGTTTAGGTACTGACAACACTTGGTTAATGATAGGAACGATGGTTTAAGGACTTGGTTTAATATAGAAAATGGCTGCAAACATGTGATAACAATGACTTATAGTCAATTGCGTAATATTTAAACAAAATCACAATACTTTCTAGCCCTAATCAGGATGCGAACTCCAGTCTCTGGCGGCAAAGTCCTGGTTTGTCTTTATCCTCGATCCATGCCAACCACCTCCTGGCTATTAAAGTAAAGACAAAAAGGTAGCAGATCCTTAAGCGACAAATGACATTCGTACACCACGTATCTGTGGTTTGCTGGTTCGTAAATTGGTGACAATTTTTTCTTGTGGTTGGGTTGGTTGCCGCTTTCCTTGATGTTGCCTCCCATCTGGCACCAATGCGATGCTTTCAGATATGATGCAGGGCTAAACCTTTGGATGGATGTGCTTTTTCCAAGATCGGTCCTGCCTCTGCCTTCACTCAAACTGCAGTCACTGATCATTTCCCTGGCTGACTGACTGAGGGCTAGAGCATCAGGGGAGGAGGACGAGAGTGAATGACTGGTTTGTGTTTTTCCATAAATCGCAGTGTTGCAGTGGTCTCACACACCCCATTTACCCCCCGTGGGCTGCCCCCTTCTGCCTCTGGACTGTACCTCCCTTAGCTGGGACTCCCTCCGTGGTCAGGCTGCTGCTTGCCCTCACGCTGGGGTTAACTGAACCCATTTGTAAATGGAGCCTCTTCAGCAGCCTACCATGACTTCTTACTTTTCAATTGTCTGTCTCTTCTTTTTTTTTTTGAATCAATCGGCCTCCTTCCTGCTTTCTAAATATATGTCGGCTCATTGTTCCCTCCCGTAGCCTTTGCCCCTCAACCTTTGTGGGAAAGTACGTAAGTAAGAGGGCTGGGTCATCTATCAAACAGGCTATTAAAAAAGACAGAGAGGCAAACTACGCTTCTCACAGCAAAGCAATGAATCAATTAGTTTCTTGTTACTATGGGTTATTGTCAATAGAACTGCAGAAAAAGAAAAATACCAAACAGCAATCCAATACTGTTGGGAAACTATTTATATATTATTAACAGAGCCCATAAATGCCTGTTTGGTTTATTACTGTCTTTTCATTGACTGTTTTCAATTTATTTTGATCAAACTATAACTTGTTTGATTGATACTTGGATGTAGATCATACTACCGCAACGAGGCACTCTGCCAGGTATGAGATGCAGTAAAAGGCTCGGTAAGTAATACACCTTGAGCAATGAAACGCCCAATGTACTGTAGTAAAAATACCATCATTAAATGACGGTAAAATGCTAGTATGCCACCTCAAAGCATTAAACACCACTGCGCTGTGCTGCAGTCAGGCTTAAGCCATTCGTAAATCCACATTTATGAATCCGTGACCTTGTCGATATTTGCCAGTTTTAAAACCCTATCCATTTCCCGTGTTTGGTCTTCTGACATTGATATGACTGGAAGTATTATTTAAACTAATAATACACCTAAAGACATTTATTTTTAAAACTACTTCCTACATAGCATTGGCTGTTTCTTCTCTACTGCTATGTCAGCTGACGTACTATAGGAGAGAAAAACAAACACTGTCTGGATGTGTAGGTGCGGGTTGGATTATATCTTTCCTTTCTGCAGTTTTGACTCTGTTGCTCTTCGCTCCAAATATCACTGCAGATCTTATTGCTTCAGTGGATTCAACTCTGCGTGTGCCTCCACACAATCCTTTGATTTTATTAATACATGTGTTCTGCACATCAAATGACAGTGAATTTAATCAAATTAAATACAGTTTGTTTAGTGTCTTGGCCAGAATACAGAAGACCAAATCAGTTAATTGAAGCATCAAAGGTTTGACAAATAGGCTGGCACAGTTTTATTCAGTTGCTTTAACTTGTTTCCTGCATTTGGTTGAAATAATCCTGCTTCACCCGTGTCACTGCATAAACAGCACTTTACACATATAACGCATCATTTGTATAATAGTGTAACAGAATGAAAAGTATGAAATTTTAAAAATAGTATGCACAATTACCTATGATAATTGCTGTTATCAGTACCTTTTTAGCCTCCTCGTTATCTGCTGGCAGTTCTAAATTGTTTGATGTCCTAGCAGCAAGAACTGATTAGAATTTGCATATTAAGCAGGGGAACATACATCCTAAATCCAAAAAACGGAAGCTTAGGGAGAGAGATTAATCATTTGGTCATTTAGATTTTCATTTAAGCAATATCAGTGTTAATTTGTTCGGAGGTAAATTCCTCTCCAAGCCTGACCTTTTCACCGCTGTGGCCCAGCAAATAGAGCAGGTTGTCCACAAATGCCGTGGTTGGTGGTCCGACGCCCAGCTCTTCCTGTTAATATGTTGAAATGTCCTTGGGCAAGGCACCGGACATGCAATTCAACATATTAACAGGAAGAGCTGGGCGTCAGACCACCAACCTTTCAATTTGTGGACGACCCTCTGTCTACCTCTATCTGCTGACACGCAGCGGTGAAAGAGATCAGGCTTTGAGAAACATTTCCCTTGAATGAATATCCATACATTTGCCACTTAAAAGAACAGATTTTGTCCCAACAACTACACTGATGTCATGTTACATGATTTCTTGTTTTCTATTGTAAGTACTGCACAGTTTATACACGCTCCTCTAGCTGCCAACGTGGGAACGTGTAGGTGTTAGTGTCTCCTCCTGAGTGACCAACACGCCGATTCTGATCGTGTGTGCTGTGTAATGATGAGAAAAATGCCTCACAGGAACAATTTATGAGGTGCTTGTTTTTCAGATACTATTTTATTACCTCAAAAAAGGATCTACTGGGAATCGAAGCATTATTAAAATTGTTAACACTGTGTTTGTCAAAGGACAAAATAATGAGGGACTTTTTTTTTTTTTTTTTGTCTTTCTTGTATGAATAATGTCATGGCTCAGCAGCCCCAGGGGATCTGCCCTTTGCTTTAAGGAGATAGATTATGTGGAACACATTTACACAGTTAGAGGCAGTACTGGACCTATTTCACTGCAGTACACAAACTGAAAAATATGTACACATGCTTGCACATGCATTTGCATGCAAACACACATCTGCAGTTTTATTGAATGCCTTGTGTGTTTGGGGCAGATGTGGATGACGATCTGATCTGGAGCAGTAGAGCAAGGATTGTATTGTCTTGTTTGGGCTGTCAAACAGGACATGTGGTCTTCTCCCTTCTGGGATGCTGGCTGTCTTATTTCTCAGTTTCCTCTAAAGTTTCCTATGTGTTTGGTCCTTGTTTATGGTTATGTCTCTGTCACTTGCATGCTGATTGAATCCACAGCAAACAACTTGCTTTGTGTTTGTTGCATATTTTGCCGGATCTTATCAGCACAGTTTAGTGTGTACTCCCAAAGCAAAGCTCCCTTGTGTCTCTCTTTACCTCCTGTAGGCACAGAAAGACTGATGTCAATAATTTGCTTGCTGGATCCTGTCCTTTAGATTCATATGGTTTCACTGGAATGGAGTAGGATTATTAATTGTGCTCTGTTGCTTTGTGAATGTGATACTTCTATTCAGTACAGTACACATATAATATAATGGGATCTACTGAACAGGGCCTTGTCTTGATCAGTAAAATGAAAAGTAAAATGAACCAGGTTTTAATGGCGTTTAATGGTGTAATATTGTGTGAAACCTTCGTTGGGGACATTGAGGACACCGCATGTACACACTACAGTATGCATATAGTGTGATACAGTGCAGCTTTTACACTTTGTTTTGCTTTAATTATTAATGATTGAATTTAGTTTACTGACTGACAATTGAATTGATTGCCTTGTTTAACTAAGGGCATCCATTTAGTTTTCAATCTTAATCGACATTAGCTTTAAATTGACTCTAGTTTGGCTTTCATCTGAGCCAGCAACTGCAGTTGCACTTGTAAAATCAGATAAAAATGGGTATTTGATTGGCTGTGATACTATTTACATCATTATGATTGGCTCACAGTTCAAAGAGACATGACTATACGTTTGCCAAGGACCATTACCTATTTACCCTTTCCTCTGCTTGGCTCTCACTGGACTGTATGTGTACTATGTGAATGCAATGTGAATGTAAATGCTTCAAATGGCGCCTCATTACTTTCACCTTTGATTCATTGCTTTTTTTTCTTTATTGGAGGCCAAGCAGCGAAGCTGGATAACCGCCCATTGTGTTTCTACTTTTTCTTCTTCTTCTGTCATTGGAGTCTAGCCACAGATTTTGTCTTATTTCACCATATTTGCTACTGCTCAGACCAAGCCTCTCAAAAGTTATCAGATGGATTTTACATTTTCATTTTGTTTGTTCTAGCCAATCAGACAGGAAGTTGCTCAGATCAGTTGCTGTTATTATTAAATTATTTGACAACTAGGGGGCACTTACAATTTGATTTTGGCACAGTTCCTCTTAAGACAAATCGTCACAAAAGCTATCAGACACGTTCATCCACTACAGACAAATCAAAGTTAAATGACCCAAACAGGACATGAACTCATCTCTCAGTTATACCCAGTCTTTGGTCAGTTGACATAAAACTCAGTGCTTATAGCCACGCTTTTAATATGATCAGATCAAGCTGCCATGGCGACTCTGCCTTACTGAACTGCTTGGCCCCTCATTACTGCTTATAAGTATATTTAGACTGTTTGTTTTTTTTCATTTTAGAACGTCTTTTAATGAGTCTGCCTCCCGCAGGCAGACACATTACAACTCTTGCTGACTACTGTATAGAGATTGCACAGGTCTTTGAACTCATTACCCCTGACGTCATGCTTTATAGTTGTGACAAGTAGCAGTCCCTCTTCCCAGCAGAGTTGTGGCGCATGCAAAATAAAGTGAGGTCACCACAGTTAAGCAACAGAGAAAGTTTCCTAAGGTCGTAAAGGCTGGCCGCTGAGTGTTGGGAGCACTAGGGGAATACGTCCTGGATAATTGGCGGGATAATTTCCGTAGCAGCAGCTGAGGTCAGGCATGGGCCTCCTTCCCCACTGTTCTCAGTCCACACATACACTCTGAGCCCTTCTTCCCATCAACATCTCATCTAATTGTAGTTTGCCCAAAACTTTTTGCCACACTGACCTCATGTGTGCTCGTTCTGGTCTGTAAGTGTTCTCCTGTGGAGATATTGCCAACAGTTGGACATAATGTCCTGTCATCGGCTGTTTTGATCGCAGACATTTCACTGACCTCTTGTCCCTCTTCAGTTAAATTGTTTTAATAAAACACATGTATACAATCATACAATTCACAGAGGGGACATGAAAACATTTAAATACAGAAACGCACATATAAAAAGCCAAATAGTGTTAGAGGTGTTGTAATCACTGATGGTAAATGGCTTTTAATGGTGCCTTTGAACTAACATTACACAACTGGATCTACAGTAGGTGTACAGTCAGAATTTGCAATGCTGTCTGCCGCAATTCTAATCATATGAGACTATGGACAAGCAACAAGCAATGCTTCATTGCCACACAGAAGTTAACTGGAACAGAAAATTATTTCACTTCGAAGTCACAAAACAGGAATGTCATGTTGTAATCAGTGATTGATTTGCCACATGGGGGCAGTGGAGAAAGCTATATAAACACAAGACCTACATATTATCGCCTTATGAATTAGTTTTGATGAATGTGTTAGAAAACACTTCACAGATGACAGGGTGAAACATTTTTGCCCCACCCCCATGAATGAAAGTCCAATATTTCCTCACCTTTTAGGTTTGTTTTGACCTCCATCAACTCCTGAGGGAAATTTGTGGCTCTTTAGCAGCTAGATACAAGCTGGTACTTATTCGAAGTCATGTACAATGGGTGTTATCAAAGCTTTTCTTGCCAAAAATGTGATGGTTGCAGATGGAATCAAGGTTGACGAAAACAAGTTTTGACTGAAAACCAAAACACCGCGCTTGAAGTTCTAGACAGCTGAGAGAAACTGCAGAGTCTGGTGATAACAATGTGGGTTTACCACACTATTCACATTTCATTTATATGAACCATTGTGATCCAGGTTGCGTAAGGACAAACATACTTAATCAAGCAGATATAGTTTAGTTTCTTTTCTCTGCTTACACGTGAACGTCATCTCTGTACTCTCCGTAAATACCCACATTTGTAGTTATTTCCTCTTCAAACCATTTTCACCGGATCTTCTCTTGTTCACCTTCCTTTGTTGTCAAATAGACTTTTCTGATCTCTGTTTTTTTTTTTAAATCTCCTGTCTAGTTGCGCTAGCAGCATCAGGTTCAGTTTTCTCCATCTCGGACCAGCTAGCACAGCGTGTCGGAGACTTACTCTGTGGGTGGGAAGCAGTTGCATGCGAGGCACACTCTGGGCCGCGTGCTGTGGGCTTTTCTCCCCTTTAAATCTCTGTAGCCTTTCTCTTCACTCACTACGTTTTTCTTCTTTTTCTCCCTCTTTTTCAGTGTTCCTGCAGTGGGGGAAAAACTTACGGTGTGGTTTATTTGTTCTGGTTTGGTGTCGGTTCTCACATGTCCTTGGCAGGCTTTCATACCTCCATGACAGTAGCCTGGATTCAAAGGGATTATCATGATATCATGTGTGTGTGTGTGTGTGTGTCTCTCTAGTTGTTCACACTGATGCAACTGCAAGAATACTTCCTCTGAGTGCAGTGAATGTATTATATTTTGTGTGTATATATAGTTTGTGTGTGTGTGCTGTAGCGTCTGTCACTGTTAATGTTGGAGAAGCAAAGTGCTTGACTGCCAGTGCAATTCTTTGCCACAGAGCTTTGGTCTCCAGCATCTAGAGACTCATCTTTCCCCTCTCCGCCCTCACCTCATTTGTGTGTCTGTCTTGTTTATGTTTCTCCTCAGAGAAAAACCACACTGACCTTGTAGGAAGGAGCATGAGGCCTGCAATTCAGCTGGTGATTTGAGGGAAATGAATGAGGGTTTAAAATGAGGGGAGGGCTTTGGAGAAGGAGAGGGTTAAGTGAAAGTCACTGTGGGAGCTGAGCTGTTTCCATGCGACTGTTTCCACTAATCCTAAATTGCAGCCACTGGAAGAGATTGACCTCCTCCTAACATGTGTTCGCCATTAATCCAGCCATGGTGAGAGAAGGCCTGTTTTCTCCAGGAGAGAAAGATGAGACTGTAGAGGAGTTGCCCCTCAACCTTCATATTATTCACACCATATTTATATACCTTGTATATATATATGTGTGTGTGTGTGTGTGTGTGTGTGTGTGTATGTGTGTGTGTCTGTATTTCTACTGCATATCAGTTATGAAAAGGTCACCATCTATACACACATTGCCTGCTGAGCAACAAATCATTTTAATATCTAATATGAAATTAATCTTATTAAATAAAAATGGAGTTATCATTTTTAAAGTTCAGGTGGTCCGTGAAGTTCAGCGAAGAGAAACAGAAATATTACTTACAAAAGCACAAGATAGAGTGGAGTTTTCAGCTGTTGAGAAAAAAAAACTTGAGTGTATTATTGGTAAATAGAGGTGGTTGAGTCATTGCCTTTTCTTTCCAACCGCTATTGGAGATTAGATATTCCATTTCATGTCCACAAATATGCTCTGTAGTCAATTAAAGGGCCTGCAATTTGTTGCCTAGGTCAGCAAAAGCTTCGACACATTGGATCGATTTAGCAGATGATGACCTTTCCTTCACCTTTGTTCCCAGTTTTCCCCTAAACATCTCTCATTGTCGCTAAAAGTTAAATAATGTTAGGATTTACGATCTCAGTTCCACACTTCTCTGATGTTTCTTCCTTTATCTGTTCTTCTCTCTCCATCTCGTCCCATGTTGCTACATCATGTGATACAGAGAAAGTGCAGGGGACCCAGGGCGCGTTGACATCCAGCTCCTCCGTGTGATGTATGAGATGGATAGAGAGGGAGAGAGGGATGCGAGTCTCGTTCCAATGTTTGGGAGGCACATAAAACATATTACAGAAGGGCTGTAAAAAGAGCCAACATTAGTGTCCAAATTTAAAACATGTCCCAGGTCTCAGCTGTCGTTCGCTACAGGGTTTCTTGCCCCCCTCTTCCTCCTCTCCAGAGCTTTGGCAGAGAAAGAGAATAGAACAACAGAGGAGAGGGAAAACTGGCAGCTTCTATATTCCCAACATGCAGGCTTTGTTAGGCTGAGACATCGTGTACACTTTTTTTTTGTTTTTTGTTTTTTTTTTTTTTTGGTTACCACAATGTCGAACCAGCACAAAGATTAGCTATATGATGGATAGAAGTTTCAATTAGGTAGCATGCAAAGGCAAAGGCCGATGTGATCACATTTACTCATAGTTCAGGCTATTGAAAACACATTTTTTCCTTATCTGTGCTGATATTTTGTCATGCACATTATTTTCAGTTTGAGATATCTGCCTAAAGGATTTCTGCTCAACAAGTGAGGTGAAAATTCAGTCTGTTTCTAGATAGAAATGATCTATTCTATCTATTTCCAGGCCCCACTGTCAACGGTTTTCTCATTTAAAAAAAAAAAAAAGTCATTGTTAATATGAAACTGACTGACATTTCATTATTGAATTATTTTGTCCTTGATGCTTTGGCAATATTGTTCACCATGATATTCATTCCAATAAAGCACATCCAGATTGTACTGACAGTGAGGTCTGTTGATTATCCAGAGAAACTAGGACACTGTTTCTGGAAAGACCCATTTATATAGTGAACTCAAGGAAAACTGCTATAAAACTCGAAGCATGATGTGGATTCCCCCCTCACTTTCACATGTATTGGATATGTGGTGGTTCACTGTTTTTAGGTTGTGTGTTCGTGTTAATGCAACACGTGTCAATAGAGGACCTTTGCAGCAGCACTATCATTAACGTTAATGCTGCATAATGATGTCGAGACCATATTAAGTCTATATTTTCACAGGCAAAACATTTAACACCAAAAGTGTGGTACATTTTAATTGCTTTCGTGATCGTCAAACCCCACATTCATTTCTATGCAAGGAAGCCCCGGTCTTGCCCCATGAAAGGCCTGTATAGACATTGAATATTCTGCAGTGCAGGGAGCTTCAAGTAGCAATCCAAATATACGGAGGTATTCTCAAACACCACGACTCTGCCAACTATAACACTCCTATTTATTTATGTATTTATCTGGATTTCCTGTATACTTGTCGAGATGTTGGGTGCTGTGGGCCGTACTATCTGAGGCCCGTTTGACAAGGTCTGGCTCGCGCTGGGCCAGCTATGTCGTGTTGCATTAAGGCTGGGTTATTTTTCCTGGGGGCTTATAATGATGCTGCTGTCCTAGTACCTGAGACGGTTCTGTTCTCCCAACCACCACCAACCCCACCCCCCCTGCCCTTCGGACGATGCAGGGCCTGGCAGCCTCATACTGGTGCTCCCGTTAGAAATGTGTGTGTTTGTGTGCGTGAGTCGGCATAATCCAGGTAGTGTATTTGTGGTGAGGGGTTCTTTTGCATACATATATTTGCTTCCCACATGAGAGGGTTAGTTGGATACTTTTATTCTTTACTGCAGCTGATCAAACCCAACACTTTAAAGGTACTTTGCTTTGCCCTGGGAAAGTTGAAAGCAGAAAATCCTTATAAATAAAACCAAAAATATTTCCCACAAGGCATTTTGAGTTGTCATTCATAAGTGGACATTCCAGTCTTTACAGGAATGCTGTTTCTATTTATTCTGTTTATTTCACCAGAGTCCTGGAACTGCAACATTTGCACAAAATTCAGCCACTATTGGCGCCATTAAACAGGTTGATTATACCATGGTTCAAGATGTTGGAATCAGTAGGATGAATCAGGTTAAAAATTCATTAATACCAATGCTTAAACTCGTCATATGAAAGACACCAATATTTTTAAGAAATAATTTTTTAGTGTGAAAATAATGTCTGTAGCCTGCAGAATCTATTCCAAAAGTTGTTGTACATTCCCAATCAGGTGTGAATATTCTCAATAAAATTACATGTATGTGCAATATTCACCTTCAGGTTGACGGGGCAGTCCTCTCCACGTGAAGTCAGTCATCGCACGCTGACATGACGAGGCGTTGCGGTGTGTTACGCGTTCGACTGTTGTTCTGAACGCGTTTCCTCGCTGACCTCGTGGATCACATCAGCCGGTCCTGTCAGTGCGGAACCGTGCTGCGTCTTGTTGGACCTCTGCCTTGCATGTCTCACCCGAATTCACACTGATTGATGCTGGCAGAAATAGACTCCATTTTGGCAGCTATTGTAAGTGGATCGCTTGACAGATGATCAGAAGGTAAAATTACATCTTGATATTTATGAATAATTGATTTTCCATTATTCAAAAATTCTGTAAGCTGACAGAAACTCTTTCCCTTTCATGACAACTAAACCCTTGCCTTTTTTTTTTTGTAACTGGAAAGTACACAACATTTATGCTGCTAGTACATTTTTTTTTAGTTCAGTAAGCATTGTACCAAATACTTCAATTTGCACTGATAATCTTTCCCAGCCCGAGGTTGCTTTCAGGTTTATAAGCAGGCTGAATATACAAAACTAAATAAACATTGTGACACAAGTGTTTCTGCTATGGCATGAGTCGGCCGCTGGGAAGTATAAGGAAAGTAAACAGAGTTATTTTTCTCTACCAAACTTTTGGCCCAGCTTTGCCCACATGCTCCCTCACTATGTGCATATGGTTCAGAATTAAGTACTCCTGCCAAATATTTCATACCTCCTCTCCTCCCATTCCCCTCTCTCTCTCTGTCCATCTCCTCCTCTCACTTCAACTCCTGCCAGTCTCAATCTGGAAACACACACAGCAGGTCGACTTTTAAAAGTGAAAAGGTCTATCCATGTTAGTTCATCCTGAAATATTTCTCTGGTCAAGATTCTGGTTGAGACATCTGTCACAGCTGAGACGGGTCTTTGAGGCGCTGCAACAGGAGGGCTTTTATTTTGAAGTATGTCTAATCCAGCTCAAGACCAACACTAACTATTAGCTTGGCTAACGACTTTGTGGATGCTCTAATAGATCACCTCGCTGTTTAGTGCTTGTAACAGCTAAATTGTAATAACTGCCGTGTTGTTATTATTTTTTGTTCAATGTAAAGAAAAACATGCTCTGGGATAACAACTTCTTACAAAAATATTGATGATAACAGTTTCTACTTGGAGTACTTAGAAAATTGTTACTTGCTCAGCTAGACATGTGAAATATCTATCATGGTAGTCTTAAAAGTAATTATTGAAATTGCATATTTAATGCATGGTGATTAATGCTATGTAATGTAATGTCCTGTTAGATAAATAGAAGCTTTCATTTCCAATGCAGCAGCAGTAGCCTCTGACTCCTTCACCATTCACAATTAATGACTGGTCACAGTTTGGTTTATTTATTTTTTCTTGGTGGTACCTTCTTGTAGTGATCAGTGTTATTACACAGCCTCTGTGGGAGCACTACTAAGCTACAAAAACACCGTCACCACATCACAGCAGTGCCATTCCCTATGAATAGCACCAATATTGAATGCGTTTGGACTTCTGCTCTGGTTTCAGGAGTCTTTTGACTATTTTAATCCTCTAAGAGCCTAATTGCCCCAAATGCCAACCTAGCTAAGTTGATGTTATTGTTTCAGATGCGTGTATGTTTAGAGTTAACATTCAATTAGGTGTGTTGGTTTAGAGTTGTGCTCAATGCAAGATTTTGTTTTGTTTTTATTGCTCTTTTGCTCTATCGCTTTCATTTGTCTAAAAATTGCTTTAGGCACATAATGAATTCCCTATACTTCAGTAAACCAAATAATGCCATACTATAGACTAACTAATGATGTTTCTCTCTGCGTCATTATTTTTTAATCCAACATTAATTTTAAATGTAAACTTACAGTCCCAAAACCAGCTAATGGAAATTAGAGTGAACCCCACATTGCCTTGTAAATAACAGCAGCAGGACCCAGTCAACTTTCTTTTGCTATCACATGTTGCAGCAAAGAAGAAGAAATAGAGAGCAGGCGTGACAAGATGCCAACCTAAGAATCCAGTGTTTATATAGACATGATTTATGCACATTTACTGTATTAACTTTCCTCTTGTTCTCAGTATATTTTCCAGCGACATTTCTTTGTACGCTAAGACCAAATCTGGCCCTAACTTTTAGAGCTCAATACACTTCATGTGTGCGCACATGGCTGAACAGTAGCTTGTTTGTGTTGTTGAATAATCCTTAATCAACAATCCAAACCAAAGCATAGTCTCTCATTATCCGAGGGAGCATGCCAGCTTGGCACACAGTGAACCCTGCCTGTCTGTTTTAAACAAGAACCTACTCAAACAGCACAGAAGAAGCCCTGATGGCTGTACAGTCAATCTGCAGAATACACATACACATGCTTATTGAACACACGCAGTCTGCAGTCTGAGTGTCATGCACACAGACACACAATCAGCGCAGGCCAGAACATGCACACGAATGCATACTGTACTGTCAAAATCACAAAGAGAAAACAAACACAGCAGCACACACGGACTAACGCACAGTCATGCACATATGCTGCACGCATCATTTGAATATAATAGTGGGGTATTGTGGCAAAGATGAATAATGTGCAGAGGGATTATTAGCTAGAGACGTTTGGAGAGTGCTGGATACTGCAGAGAGACAGCCATCTTTCTTTCATTAGGAAATATAGAAGCTGCAACTCAGGCCCTCGGGGCGTTAATTACGCTGAGAGTGGGGCCTGTGTGGGTCCTACAGTAGGCACCACACATGGCATTGAGTAACACACGGCGGCTGCAGTTCCTCATCACTGGGGCTTTCCTCTTCAGACTTTTCATCACTCACCCATCATGCAATCTGGAGAGGGAATCCTGAGCTCACAAACCAAAGAAAACAGAACTTTTTTTTGAGTAGTATTAACAGTTAAATAGAGTTCTATCTCTTCTAGTGTGCGTCAAAGTCTTTTCGGTCCCACGTTCTTGTGTATTCGTTTCTATTAAACGCAATGGCACACACACGCGCGTGGAGTTGAACTACTTGAATGACACGCTTCACGGTCTTTACTTCCTGCCACCCAGTGGGAGGAGCTGTCCATTACAGTGACAGACTTGACTTTTTGAAAATATTATTTCATATCAGGCCAGAGAGGTTAGAGACAGACAGATGCTGTCAAGGAGTGATGGATGAGCCTCTTTTAAAAGGCCATCAGGGAAATAATAGACAGCCCAGCAAGCCTTGAAAGTAGCAAGCTAAATCAGGACGATCTTCTCTCTCCTTCTCATCTCAGAACTGTCAGACTGAAAAATGTCAGCCAGGAGAAAGTATGCTAATGTAAAAGTAGTTTCCAGTTTGATCTGCCGTGCCCTAAAGCAGCTGTGGCAGTTGAGGTGGTCAGAGGTCAGGACAGCAGGACACAAAGTTAGACTCAGGATACACAGATTAAGTGTCTGTTCTACAAAACGGACTCACCACTCCAACATTCAGTATTTCCAATTCGTCTTGTTTTGGTATTGCTACAGCTGTTATATGCAAGACTTTTAAAATCCATTTCCTGCAAATTTGTTTGAATTTGTGTATGTCATGCTGACATCATATAAGGAAGAAGCAAATGTTTTGGAACGACCCAAATCTGTGTAATATCATCATCTACAACCACTGATGTCATCGTAGAGACGTCTCCTGTTTTTGTGTGTTTTGTGCGGTCTAAGTGAAATCTAAGGTCCTTGAGTTGGTCCTCCATAAACAACACATATATCGACCTTTAAACACACATGAACATGCTTTGTCCTTTTCTTATTTATACAAGAAACTGTATGCAATAATGGAATTTTTGTTAAGATTGATTTAAAAGATATATGCACAAATATTCTTGGACACGATACGTCCCACAGTAATAAGGCTTATACTCCAGAGGTCGACTTTCCAGTAGAAGCAGACATGGTGAAGGTCCAATAGAATAGGAGGCCACGGAGACTAAGAGGCAGCGTTTACTTGTTTTAAATGGCTTATTTGATTAAGGCATTTTGACTTAGTGCTTCGTCTGACGCCAGACCTGGGACTTGTAATGGAGAATGAGTCAGAGCTGGAGAAAAAACATGAAGAAGAAAGAGATGGAGAGAGAGATCGGGGGCTTCTTAGTCAACACAAATACTGTCAGACAGCAAACCGTAGACTAACCATATGGTTATGCTTTTTATTTACCCGTACCTCATAGTTTTAGATCAAGGCTACAATTTACTCAAGTTCATTTTCATGAATAAAAATGGGTGAGTGTGTTTGTGTGTGCATGTCTGGTTTAAATTGGTATTTCTCAACACAAACACAATGACAGAAAAATCATAGACCAACCAAAAAGCTCTGCTTTTTATTTGTTCATTACCCATAGTCTTAGTTCTAGGCCACAATTTGAATAAGTTAATTTCAATAAATGGCCACTGATCCCTTACTGATTACATAGAAGACAGAGGGGCAATGAGGAGTAACGAAGACGATCTGTCCCCCTTTTTGGGTTGATGAGATGATTCAAGTATTAGAGGAAAGTTCAGAATTCAGCAAAACGCATGCTATTAAACAGTGACATCAGTGTGGTAAAACCATAACTCACTGGTTTTGAAAACATCTCACTGGATCTGTGGGTGCTTTTCTAGTGGTTATTAAAGAGAGACAAATAGCAGAGCCATGCTGTCCACATGCTCATGGAGAAAAGCACCAATACAGAGTCTCCCTCTAGCACTCACTGTTTATGTTCACTTTTTTAAAGCGCTCCACAGTGGAAACTGCGCTGCAGAAGCACTCTATTCAGGAAACAGTATGTATACTGAAACGGTAAAGCCACAGAATGTTGATCCTTGTCTGTAAAGATAATCATTACTGCATTCACATGATCTGTTCGTGTGTGTTGGGATGTGACTCGCCATATGCTTTCTTGGTGTGGATGTGTCTTGGACTGTGTTAAAGGATTGGTCTGTGTCTGTTTGTGGGCACGAGTGTGTTTCTAACAGTGTGATTCCTTGATCTAAACTCTGGCAGATTTGATTTAGAACAACCATAAGCCAGACCTTTCTCACTTGGCTGAAGGTTTTCAACACCCCAACATGAAAACCTCTCTACTTCAGGATTCAGCAGTGTACCAGGCTGGAAACACAAGCCTGCAAAGCCAATAAAACATAAATTACTATAAAAATAGTTCAGTTTCTGGACATTTAAAGCATAAACAGCATAAATGATAATAGTGTTTTTTATCTGCTTCATTACCAGTAGAAAGATTTGAGGGCTCTGCTCTTGGCTTTGGAAGGGAAAAAGAAGGAAAAGGAGGTTTGGGATGGATGTTGTGGCGTCTTTTGCCTTGCCAGTTGCCTCGACCACTGGCATGTCTGTCTCTGTCGTCTTGCCCAGAACAGCCATATTAGTTTGTTCATCTCCGAATGAACAATCGGCACCACTGATTTGGGGAGAGGTGGGATGGAGAGGGGAAAAACAGAGGGGCGCCTTGTTGGGGGGGGGGGAGTGGATGAAGCCGTTGTGGGATGATTTTTTCCTTTCGCTTCATTTTCCTCCAGCACCACAGCTGATTGCTACCACATTGATGATGGTTAGTGGGGAGAGCATATACCCTTGAGCATGCTGGACAGACTGGCTCCCTTCCCTGTAGCATAAAGCCCCACCGCTGTCCTTCTGCCACCACAGCATCACTGTCTCATCCATTTCTCATCCCTCCATGTGGATAAAGCCACATGTCCACAGGAGCTTGGACGTTTTTATTGATCTACAATTGTGTTAAGTGCTAAGTGTCCACAAAGTCAGTCGTTGTTTTTTTGGATAAAATCACAGAACCTCTTTTGTTACTTGCATGACAGATCCAAATCTATTGTTTTCATTTTTCCAACCCCATCGCTGTTTGTTCCCCCGGCTCTTCTTGCCCATCTCTTCATTCTCCTGTCTCATCGCCTCGTATAACATGAGCTGCTTGCTATCAAATCTTCGGCAATATGCTTGACTCATTTTCCAACCTCTTAACTCTCTGTGTCTGTGTTTCGTAACAGAAACAACATTATACTCCTGTCTCCTGCAATTTAATCCAGAAACTGGAAGCTGTAAAATTTAGTGTGCGAGTCCAGTTTTATGATGGAACTAATTTTTAAAGTGTGTAGTAAACCAAACCAGATTCAAAATCATCCTTTTTGCCCCCATTTGTGTCTCAATTGTTTCTCTGTAGCATTCTATTGTTGGTCTTTTTTGTCTCACGGAAACCACTTTTCACATGGGTAAACACTGTAACAGTATTTTAAAAATAGCATTCCCTTGGCAATTTGACACACACAACAGTCATGAAGATGTCTAAACATGGCAGGCAGTGGGCGGTTTAAAACAAGACATCTGTATTTGCTTTCAAATCCTCACCGCAATATACTCACCTCAACGTACACCGAGCCCCTGAATCTTTTATGAGCAAAACCTGAACTGACTCTTTTTCTGTCCGACCTCAACTGTATCAAATCAGCTGTAATAATGACCCACTGTTTTACTATAGAAAGAAAAATGCAAAGTGTTCCTAATGAGGGTCTCTCAGGCACTGAAAATCTGACACTTGAAGGTGTGATACTTGTGTACTGATATATACCATTCAGCTATGTGACATTTATGAGGAGGTTTACTGCAACAACAATCAAGGAACATTGTTAGCACCCAATTAGCGCTTTAAAAGCACTTGAACCTTCTCTTTTTTTTATTTTATTTTCCAGATCAGATTCAGACTTGGAACGTGGCTTCCATTTCACACGAATAAAACGTAAACGTAAAACGTAAATACATAAATGAAAACTTTTATTGCCAGTTGTTTACGGCGCTTCTGGCTGAAAACAGAATGAAAGATGAGGACCAGGAAATGCGCATAATAGGTCCGCTTCAATCAAATTCAAATAAAAGAATAACTTCATGTTGATAAGTGTTTGAAAAAGTGTGTGTCTTTTGATGGAGTAAATGTTTTTGTAAAAGAGGCCATATATGCCACATAAGAAGTAAAAAACTGCTTTTCCTCTCAGAAATGAAAACACAGCCGAATGTTTATGGGCCACGGATGAAGAACAAGACCATAGTTTTTGGCATGAGAACCGTGCACTGCTAGCGACTGCTCTACACTTCCACCTCACTTTAGACATAGCTCACTTATATTAAAAACAATAGTGGTGATGGGTAGTGAGATGAGAATAGTGGTGAGATCAGTGACTGTAATATATACACGTTTTTTTGCCAGAACTTGATGTAATACAGACTGCTTTTTGAAGAGCAAAATTGGAACTTTAATTGGAAGATCTGCCGTAAATCTAGCCAGTGCTGGAATGATATTTCTTTGATACAACAGCAAAAGCATGGAGCTTGTCCTATAAAGTTTTTTTTTTTTTTTTTTCTGCGGTTATAAATGTTAATCTTAATGTTTCTGGGATGTCATCCAACTCATGCTAAGAAGCCGTAACACTGCAGAGGCCATTTTGATGAAGGCTCCATACATTGGAGAGCAGAGCGGTGGAAGCCCGTCGCATTTGTTTCCTTTAAGCAGAGAATCAGACTTATTGACAGGATTTATCTTTGTTCTTGGGCTCATACTCTAAGATATTATTAAAAATGAGGAACTCTGGGTTACTAGTTCTGTTGGGACTTTGAAAAAGGAAATTATGATGAAAGCAGGTCCAGGGCTGGTCACAGATTGGACACTTTATTAAACGGACAAGTCCAGTGGATGTCCCGAAATGGATTGCTGTAAGGAGGAATTTCCTGCAGGCGGACAGACTGCTTAGTGTGAGTGATGTGGAAGGCTTTAAAGGGCCTGACAGGCTTCTCCACTCTGCTGTTTCCTAAGACTGCTAAAGCCCGCAGTTATCTCATTGTTTTCCATGTACTCAACAGACTGGATTGGCTGCCAATTTCAGCCACACTATACTTCAATTTACAGCCATCATTAAGAAACAGAGGTTTATTCCCACATTAATATTTCTAGCTCCTCTCTTGTACCACAGATTTCTTGTTTTCGTGGTCTTCAAGAAAAGGCTTTTTTGAAAATACTTTTACAGTTCATTAATGAATTGTTAATTGTCGCTCATAAATGACCAGAACTCAAGATGATGTCTAACAGTCTGAAACACAAGATATTTTATTTTTAACTCTATAACATTTTACAAGTGGTCTATATATTATTCAGTCATATTACTGGTAAGTATTTGACCTTAAACTTAATACTTTGATCAAAGTTTGTCGTGATTAAATGTCTGTTCAACTAATAAATGACTCAGTCTATCATTTCAACACTGTTTGAAAGTTATTGTTAGTGTCAACACGTCGCTTTTTTCTCTGAAAAACAACATCCTTTTGCAGTGTGTATTGCTGTCTGTTTGTCTGCTCCCCAACTTCTTCATGCTCTGGTAGAGAGTGATTAGACAATGTCAGGCATCACTGATTATTTTGAGCTCGGAGGCTTCTGTCTCTATGGACTGACTTCGTAGGGGTTTTTCTCAAGCTTACAGCAGAATGAAGAGACTTTATCACTGCTTTTGTTTAAACCCATTTGGCTGCACTGATTGACAAATGTGGCTTCGCAGATGTGTCTGTGTGACTAAGGGAAAACTGTGGGAGAGAGTGGAGCACAGAATGGATGAATGTTTGTTCCTTTGACTCTATACATATGGTTCAGTGGATGTGAGTGCATGTGGCTCTATCCACATCTTGGCCCGGGGACATAAGCGAGGACGGCGCAAGGACATGATTGATGACTTGTATACTGTAGTGAAAGTCTTTTAAATTAAAGCAAAATGGAGTTCAAGATGCATGACTTCATCAGACCTGCTCAGCTCAATGTGAGGTTAATGAAATGTGGCAAACTTTCCTCTCTCAGCTCAGACCATGCATTTAATGCCACAATAAGGCCTTTGCTCAACTGTGTCAGTGCACTCAACTGTCATCATTGTGAGTGAAGAGACACTGGATGATCAGCGGTAACTGAGCTCTATTAAGAAAAAGTAGTCATGCATTTTCTTCATGCTTTGTGTCAAATCTGTCCCTTCTGAGCAGTTTCAGGATTGATATCTTACTGACATTACCATATTAATACAGTTTAGGCCAAATTCTTCCAAGAGCATTGACATGTTTCTCTGCTTTTGGGATGTGTGTGCACATGTGATTTAAGAACCTCAACTACACTGGTCAACATCACCCACTATTTCCTGTTGAAGCTGTTGCACACAAGATCACTGTAATTTTCTTGGCAATTATGTAGCCTTGACAGACGCTGTATGTTTATCTCAAGTTTATCTTCTGCTTTATCGTGCCTTGTGGGGAATGCAGACGCCTCACTTCAGCGTTATCTTTCAGATGTGGAAATTCTTTCTCTGCATAATCCCATGCATCTTCTTTCGTATGAAGTTCTGATGTTAAACATGAGCTGCTGTATTTTCAAGTGACTTTCGCACACTGGTGTACTTTTCCTAGAAAATGCTGAGACGTTGGTGAGTAGCCTTTAACCGTTTGCAAGTTAACATGTGTATTAGCATGTTCTGTAATGTGTTAATTGCGTGCATTCATGTATGGCCAGAGCTGTTGGTGTCCATGCATGTGTATGCTCTCTCAGGTGTCATATAACGCGGTAATGGTTCTCTTATCCCCGTCAGGAAAGGAGTAATGAAGTCAATCAGGTATGTGTAACACCCTCCCACCTGCTCTAAACCTGCAGAGACAGGGGCTTATGGAACGCGCAGGAAGCCGGCTGAACCCCATGGGTGCTCATCACATATAGAGGTCTTCCTGAACTGCCTCAGGAGAGAACAGTGCTGCGTTTGATCAACAACTCACTGTCACTGCTGGCCCCAACTCAAACAGCTTCTGTGTGTGGACATATCAGTGTTACATAGGATTATTTAGTGTGTGTTTGCCAGCTTCCATTTACATTTTTACTGAAGTGCGCGTACTCAGTATGCTGTAAAAGTGGAGGAAAGCCAGTGTAATATTCCTAGACAGAGTTCAAGTAAAAAAAAAAAAAAAAAGTTGGAATAAGTGACTTCTCACCCTAATGTTGAATGTACAGTGAGGTATCAAGCATCTGCGGTTTGAATGGTCTCTGTGTATGAAGACGTGCGTGTGAGTTTGTGTGTAGTGTCAGAGACCCGGCCTGAGAAGGGAACCTGACAGATTCTGGTCTGTGTTATTCTAAGGATTATCAATGGCTGCTGCTGTGTCACACCTCTGCTGCTCTCTTAGGGCGTTTTCACACCTACAGTTCATTTGCGCTGGTCCGAATCAGTCGATGAATTTGTACACTTGAAGCGTTTTCCACTTGGTTCGATTTCTTCTCAACCTGAGAAAAATTAAAGCGAACCGAACCGCTTCACTACAAATGATGTGAGAAGGGTCCCTCCACTTATTGGTCAGATGTGTCTCTGGTGGGAGCATGAAAGACTAATCCATATAGATGTGAGAGAAACATGCTGTTGTTTTTCCAGCTTGCTACTGCTACTGTTTCACAAGGCTCATCCCCGAATGCAAAGCACACCTTGCTACATGAACCGTTTAGCTCAAACTTGTGGAGTTCACCTGATGGCCGGGTCGGGTTGCGGGCGAATCACATTCCCACAACAAACTGAGTTCATGCGGGACCATACAGAGACTACCTCTTCCAAACGGTGCAGCTGTTTTGATTCACACTAATTTCTGTGTTCACACCTGCCCAAACAAACCACACTATAACACGGAAAATGCACGATTCGGTTCGAGTCAAACAGACTAACGCCTACAGGTCAAAGATGGCGTAAGCAATTCTAATCCAATACAGTTGTTGTCAAATTGAGCAAATATCTCCTCACAGTCAGTCAGTCTGTTCTGTGTGTGCTGAAAAAAACTCCAATGTTTGTACCAAGAGGAGAGGACCTTGGCTCCAAAATGAAGCCAATTCAGAAGTGTCTTAAAGTGTAATAACGCTGACGGCCGCCGGGGCTGGTTCCAAAAAACTCCGGCCACCACAGACTTACAGTGAACTCTGTAAAAATACTAAGTCAGTCATTTTTTTTCCAGAAGTCATTCTGGTCTCATTGGTTTTATTTGGATCCTAGAATAAGTGTACTGGTCCTTCTTTATATTATTGCTCCATTAATAAGATTTTAGGACGAATAGAAGGCTTTGATGTCTGTTGTGCTGGGCTTGTGATTGACAGGTGTGTATGACACACACTCACCTGCCGAGCTTCTGTTTATTGAATAAAATGTATTTTTTCTTGGCAGACGTCTCAACCGTGGTTCATAAGTTACACTAACAAGACCAACAAATTACTATGTTACATAAATGCACGATGAAGTTTACCATTTTACTGTCAGTAAGCTACCGTTTAGCATTTGCTCACCTCTGATCCCTCATTATCCCACACCTCTTCCCCTTTTGTCCAAATATGGTCACTTCTGGCTCCAAAGAGCCAACATGTCGCTAGCCAAAACACAAACTCCTGGCTTTAAAACGGCAGTCTAAAAACCAATGGGTTGCGTCACAGTTCCTCTGTGCGCTTCTTATACAGTCTATGGTTTGTACTCAGCCCTGGCTCAGTAAAAGGGAAAAAAAACAAAGTTGATTGGACAGATCCGCACACTATTTCAGGCTGGAATATGTTTGAAATTGTTGGTAGGAGATTCTAAAGGAGCACTGATGTCAAGGGTGTGGTGGTTTGGCTTTTAGTTTTCAGTGTGTCTCAGGAATCACTTACTCCACCTTTAACTTAACTCAGTTTGTTAGATACACAGTTTGAGAGTGTGTGTTTGTGTGTAACAGCACATCTGCATATTGTGCATGTGCTTGTGTGTAGCAGTATGAGGGTCTTTGAGTGCTTTCAGGGACACACTGTTGGCTCATAGCGAGAAGTCAAGATTCGGGAATGACTCAAATGATAGAGTCGGGGGATCAGAAATTGATCTAAAACAGAGCAAAGAAGAATCTAAGATAAGTCCCTCTGAGAGACTGAGGGAAAGTCACAGCCAGATCGACAGACAGAGCCTCTGTCACTGTCTCCTGTGGGCGAACCGGCTTCATTTAGACCTAACTGTATGTGCCTTGAACCCTGAACAGGTTCTCTGTATGAAATGAGCCACAATGAGGAGACTGTATGTGTCCAGGGGGTGTGAAAACATTCCTGTTATCACTATGGAAAACTCTCCCAGCTGTCATCAAATGGGTGAAATATTATGAGTCTGTCTGCTGGCGAGTGTATGTTACTCTGGGACAATCCTGCTATGTTTATTTTCTGAAACAGTAGACGTTTAGCTTCCACATCACACAGACCAGGATCCCTTAGCCACAGCACCGACCTCACTACTGTTTCCGCATGTGGATGAGTTTAAGGAAAGTGAGGAGTGTGTGTCTGTGTATGTATGTGTATGTTTGACAGAGAGGGAGCGAGACAGAAAAGAGTAAAGGTTTCATTTTCACCGGGGTGTGTATGAAGCAGAAGGGAATGACTTTTGGGATTAGCTGGGGATCAGAAGATGATGAATATAATTACAACAACATGGAAAACCTAATGTTAAAACCACAAAATTGACAAGATTGCTGTTGTTTGTTTAGTCTAAACCAGCTGAGGAATCAGTCATTTTATATGTTCTGTCCTTGCAGGCAACAGACTGCATTCATAAATACGTCATACTATTCCTTGTGTAGATTCAATTACTTTCAATTGTTTGCCTTAAAGGTGAGCAGTGGGAGTCGGTTTTCAGACTTGTGTTATGTGTCATACGATACAAACAAGAAGATTCAAAAGTCAAGATTCAAGATCCTTTATTTCCATGTGTAACAGTCGATGAATTACTCCCCACTTATACTCATTTCAAAGCATGCATTCAAAACTGTAAGTACATAATAAAAAGGAAGTTAGAATTGCACGCTACCATTTTTTTTCAACCCATAAAGGAACACTTAATGCTTCAACTTTTAAAATTAACATATTTGGTTTTCACTGGACATGGCGATGAAAAAAGAAAAGCAATCTGAAAAGTAACTAAAGCTGTCAGACAAACGTAGTGGAGTAAAAAGTGCAATATTTGCTTCTGAGATGTAGTTCCATAAAAATGAAATATTCAAGTTAAGTACAAGTACCTGAAATTTGCACTTAAGAAAAGTACGTAGTTACACGTCACCTCTGGGCGGTTTTATGAATTTCCATACAGTTCCATGGTAGAACTTATTGTTTTCACTTTGTAATCCTTTTGATGGCCGTGGCAGGGCTGGAGCCTATCACAGCAGGTAGTGGAAGACAACAATTCACTCTCACATTCACACCTAGGGGCAGTTTAGAGTCACCAATTAACCTGTTAAGCTGTTTGTCTTTGGATGGTGGGTGGAAGCCGGAGCAGCCTGAGGAAACAAACTGAGCAAACACGGGGAGAATGCAGGAGAACATAAGTAAAACAAGAACATAGAACTCAAATAACGGTAGCATAAATTCACTGTGCAATTGTTCAAGCAACTCGAATGCCTGTAACTTCATCCTCTTGTGTCACGTGTGGACAGGTACACCACGCTGCATACGTAGCTTATGGCAGACTATGGTGCAGATGCGCTTTTGAGTTTTAAATCAGGGGCTTATGGAAAATTAAGGACGTCTTTTAAATTTCAGAGCGAATAATGCAGCCTTAAAATAGTAATCTATTGATTTTAAGAATGAAAATACATGTGTTCCATTACTCCCCGACTCTGTGTGTAAAAAAAACAACTCCACGGCTGTTAACCTATGTCAGTATTCAAAGATAAAGTCAAAGCGATCTGGAGACATGGTGAATTAATTTCCCGGCGTGGGACTTTGATTGTACTGTCATTTTTTTATTCACTCTGTTGTCGTGGAATTTTCCTTTGTTAGGCTCAATTTGATAGATCAAAGGGACGGCAGTTGGAGTCCGTCCAGCCTCAGTATTTAGAAGATTAATGGTAGACAGAAGGAAAGTAGCTATGTACGCTCTGTAATTGTTAAATGATGATTTTTTTTTTTTTTTTGAGAAGAGGGAAAGATAGTGGAAAATCAAATGTCAAAAACATTGCTTCTCTTGGTTACTGTCCCTGTTTTGTTGATTCTGAGCTTTGTGGTGAAGGATGGTGTCAGCACCAGGCTGCAGTGCTGCTCTCTGGCCCCTGCGCATGGGTGATCTATCTGGTCCCATCAAAACAAAACGACACTGTTGACTTCCCCTCGCACACATGGAAAGCATTGGGCCACACCGCCACACTCAGAAGCAAACACACACACACATGCACACGGCAGGGACATACACATTGAAACAGAGCGAAAAAGGTAAACGAAGCTTCCAGATGACTATCCTCTCCAGGCTCTCAGGTTACAGGACCAAATTTTCCAAAGCAGCATTTTGATCTTAGTTTTTCCTCTCGTTGGCTTTTTTGCTATGCAGAGACTTGTCACATGTTTCCATTAGGCCACAAGGTTGCTATAGGTCAGAAATCCTATCTGAAAAGTTATAGTATCAAACAACCGACTTTCCCGTTTTCTTAACCCTTTTAGACCTTGCTTGACTGCAGTTTGCATCACAGCTTTATTACCTGCAGTCAGTGAGCAACACTTTTAAAATATTGACTTCTTCCTTTGGTTTGAGACTAAAAGTATTCTAACCCACCAATTAGTGTCAAGCGTGTGACAAGTTGTTTTCACAGGAATGTACAGGCAAGAACCTGTTCAACTGTTTTGTAAAAGTGTTTCAAGTGTTTCAATTTCAGTCACAAAACTAATGAACAAGCTGCGCCAACTGATCCTATTTTCACCGCCAACATGCACACATCTCAAAGGCTGAATGTAACGAATAAGACAAATCTTTTTCTCTACATTCACGGTCAGAATTCAAACATTTGGCCGGATCGGATGAAACCCCAGCCAGCCTCAGTTTAATTGCTGTCAATTTGGTGGCGACTGCGAGGTTAGTTTCTTGATTTGTCGCAAGCAATATCGCCATTGAAGAATGTTTTCGCGTGTTGCAGATTTTCCTCATAGTGTGCAGGCCTGCGACGCGTGTGTAAAGAACACACAGCAAGACATGAGAAAACACAATTTGCAGTGTCAAACTCATGGTATCCTGAGCGATGCACATTCTTACTTCTGTATGCGAGGAGGGTGAGAATCATGTAAGGTTGTTTAATAAGACTTTTTTTTTAAGTAGACAAAACTTCAGGCCTGACTTGGGTTCAGATTTATTGTATGTGGAGGCCCGTGTCCTCCGAGCAAACAAAGACTCTGTTACAGTGGTGCTGATGCCGTACATCTCGAACCTTTATGAGTGCGCTGAAAGGTCTGCTGGTGGGAGGGTACAGATGATTGGTGGTCAGTAGTGGCTACTGGACAGATGACAGCGGGGCCTCCTGTGGGAAGCAGGGAGTAATAATGAGCACTACAAATGCAAAGAGCTTTGAAGGGAGAGGCTGTGACCCAGCTACTGTATGTGAGCATGAGCAAAAGGTGACGGAGGCCTTAAAAAGGACTGTTGTTCTTTTTGGATGAGTAAAATCTATCTTGTGCGCTCATCTCTTCTCATGTGGAGTAGATTTTATTTTTAAGTACATTTTCAGCCCTTAACTCTTGTACCAGGCGTGTGTTCACCTGAAAAATACCTCTTCTGCAGAACCAACAATTCCTCAAACATGCACTTCATATAACCTTCACAACAAAGACACATATTATTCCTGAGTTGCCTCACACCAAGACTCTATACAGTCGGCTTCACCTGGACTGTCCTTTGGAGTAGAAGAAAAAAGGCTGAATGCTGACTTTCATGTTAGCTTTACGTCATCTACTGCCTATTTCAATGCCTCAGGAACAAAAAATTAAGTCGCTGCCTTGACAAATCTCAGTGAGCTGAAAGCTGACACTCAGTGGGTGTTATACTCTTTTCAAGTCTAAACTCCCACCGTTACTCCTCTTTCTCCCCTCTGTATATTTTTTTCCTTCCTATTCTTGATTTCTCTTCAGTATGACTCAAAACTGCAAAAACACCTGATTGCAATGATATTCTGAGTTTTAGCAGCCAGCAGGTTGGCTACACATCTTGATATTCATTTCCAGCTCCTTGTAATTGTTCCACAATCCAAAGACTTGCTACCTTCTCCAAAGTCAAGCGCCTGTCCCTGTGATCACAGCCAGCGTCTTAACAGTAGCCATGTGTCCTGAAGTGCACTCTGAGGCTGGATGTTCATGTACACTTAAAGTATGTATATACTACTTTTACACATACTCAGTCATTACGATAGAATCACCACATGTCTTTAAAGACTTGGCCTCTGAGCCAGTAATAGGAAAAGTGCCCAGAGCGTTTAAAGAAGACTAAGTTTTAACTGCCTGTCTAGTACCTTTCATTTGTCTTCATTTAAAAAAAAAAAAGAGCCTCCTAAAGCATATACTGCATATACTGCATTTAAATACAACACAATAAACGTAGAACTTACTCCAGTCTTATTCCATTCATGTTTACTATGATCTGAGAAGGTAAAGATATGCATATTTGAAATGCATGACATTGGACAAAAATAGTTGAAATTGAACAAAAATACAGAGATAAATTAGGCACGAAAATGTGTTGCAATGCGATCACTTTTTATTGCTGAGGCTAAACTTGTACGTTTTGGACTTTTTCACTGGAGAGGTTCGATTTTTTCCATTAAAAAAGGAGTTTGTTTATTGTAAAATGTGGCGATCAATGGTTTCTTGCAGGAAGAAGCACAGCCGCATGCAATCAAATTGCTTTAAACCAGCTCCTTATAAAAATTGTGGTTTTCTGTGAAATTTGGTAAAAACAAAAACAAAAACAATGGTATCTATACATAGCTCTTCTTCCCTCAGCCTAATAAATAAACAAATAGACCCTCTCATGTAATGATGGTTTCACTAATGGGGTTATATAATAGGAGGGAAAATTGTGTTTTTAATCATGTTTGGTTTCTTTAGCAAAGACAGAGCACCACAATTGATGGGTTGGGTCAGGTTATTAACAACACTTTGAATACATTAGTGCAGAGTTTGTGTGTCTTTTACCCTGTCCTTACAAGTTATTAGGTCCATATGTTTTAGATTAGATTCTTGGGAGAGGAGATGGGAAGACTTTAAGAGGTTAACACCAGAGGAATATTTACCTGACTTTAAAAACCTCTTTTAAATACCTGCCTCGGGAAATTGTTTATTTAGTCAATTGTAATTACCTTCAACTTTATCTGCCAAGTGTGCGAGAAGTCTGAGTGGGTTGTAAACCTATAGCTCAGACTGTCTCTGACTATGGCTTCAGCTTCAGAGCTCTCTGGATGTTTTGCCCATGGCTGTGCAATTTAAAGGACCCATTTTTAGAGGGGAAGCAGTGGAGCTATCTATAAAGTCCTGCATGGATACATGGTGCTGACAACACAGAACACGATCTGTAAATAAGTGAGTGGTACAAATTAAAGAGAATGCAGTTTTTTCCCCCCATGTATTAGCCTTCCAGCTATATCTCAAAATGTTTGTCGTCACGGCTTCCATTAATGAGAAAACAGTGAATCTTCCTAAGTCAACAACAGAAATGTCATATTTCATCACTATTTCCACATCATTTTTCACCTTTTAATATTTGACTGACACTTTTTTAATGATGTTATCTTGAGGAGCTTATCTTTTATTGGTACATGTCATTATCAGTCATTTCTTTCTATATTTCAGTAATTGGTTTTGTTTGTTAAAGTTATTATTCATGTCAAATCTGCCCTGTGCAATTTTCGTTTACAAAGCCTACAAGGCATTTCTTTTATGTGTTCCACTTTTCAGCGGGTCTTCTTTGTCATTAATTGCATTGTATGTGTATAAATAAACTATTGTTTGTCTTATAGTGACATACAATGAAGAGAAAGGGGTGAATCATTAACTGCAATTATTCATATGACAGAGAATCAACTAAAATGTCCTTATTGTGACAGCCCTAATTACACCACACCACTGAGCTCAGACAATTAAAATGTACTCTGTTTATCTCTCAGTGCTACTGGTGTGCCGTTGATTAATTGCTGCCATTATTACGTCTAACCTTAATATAATGTTATACATATATTCATTTGTTTACTTTTTTTAATTAATAGTACTCTTGTTGTTTGAAAGAAGCACTGATATGCAGGTCAAAATACACATAGTTTCCTTACTAATTTCATAATAAAATGGCACAGAAGAAATTCATATGAGATGAAAACCCTCCAACAATGAAGCGGTACCTCTAATAATTCCATGAAGTGTACTTTATGTGTGTACAGGGCCAAAAATGTAGTTACACACACTTCCTCCTGTGTAAATATTCATGTTCATTCCAGTAAATTGCAGTGTTATTTATCCCTTCTCCTTTCATTAATTTCACTTAAATTTCTGGCAATTAGCACCTTTTAATGTCAATGCGATTTTATCGCCTGGGAGAAAAAATCCAGGACTCAGGGCTCAGGACTGTGTGAGAGCCTAACCACTTGGAAATTGACATGGTGTGCCACAAAAAACACAGAATATCAAATGGAAATACAGACTTTCTTGTTTTCCTTTTCACGTGTCTTTCTTTTCTTTTATTTCTCTCTTACTCCATTGCTTTTATGCTATTTCTTTTTTGAACATGTTTCTGGCAGCGGCTTGGTTTCTGACTGGAACAGATGTTATCCTTGGATTGTACTGGATTGTTCTGGTGTGACTGCAACAGTATGTGTGAGTACATTTAGTGGTTGTGGTGAACGTGAGTCTTCCCTTTGGCTTCCCCTCCTTGTGATTAGGACTAAAGGGCAGAGGTTGTATCCAGCCCACCCCGTCTGTCTGTGTAACGACCTGGCTCCAGACCACAGATCATGCCATGTGCGGATGCGTGTATGCCTGCCTGAGTAAACACCTCCTTGTAAAATCACAGTTTGCGGTATCGTCAGGAGGTGATGGTCAGCTGACTCTTTGATCATCGACTTATCTGGGACACAGATGTTCCCTTTACAAGAAATTAATGTCATCTGTTTCCTTTACAAAACATAAAAACACAAGCGCATACTATAAATAAAAGCCACTGAGATGTTTCAGCAGTTAAGATTTTTTACTGTCAAATGGCATTCGTCCTGGGTGACCAGACCCCAACAAACCAAATGTGGGGCACAGAGTACTGAGATGCAGTGTTAAACATTGATACAATGTCCATCTAACTTAAAAAAAAAACAAAAACACAAACAATAAGCAGGTTACAAGTCAGGTCTTTAGCCTGTGAAGGACTTAATCATATATTTTATTTCAATGCAACTTTCCCAACTCTCATGCTAAGTAAACACGGTAAGCATACTGGGAAGATAAAGTTTCACATTTCTTTTGGTTTTGTGTCATAGTCTGCTTTCTCTCATATATTAAAACTGGTCAAAATGCACAACATTGTCTCAATGTGCGGGAACATGGGACAATGGAGTGCATCACTGCAGAAAGATATGTCTTTGTCTCCTTCCTTATTGTGAAATACACAATACACATTTAATATAACTTTCTGATATATAAATCAGGCTAAATGCGGTGCAGACATACATTATGCCAACATCATCTTGTAACACACATATACAATCATTTGTCCTTAATGGTAAAATGCTTGTATATAATCCATCCTGCTGTATTTCTGCATTTACTCTTTTCTGCAGCACTTCATTATTGTTTGCAGAATGTCAATCTCTCCTTGATTAGAACAGAGTTTGTATAGCATGCAGTACAGTATAGATATACCACAGACTATACAGTGTGGTTTACAGAGATCTGATTGTAGCCCCTTTCGCTGTAAACTATGATAGACTCATAATAATCAAAAACTCAGAGGCCCCTCCCGGCTCGATATGAACACAGCAAGGGAGTCTAGCGGCTTTGATGATATTGCAAAATGCCCATCCTTAAAGCCGACGCAGCCAGGGCCGTGTAGATTAGTGCCAGCGTAGTTGCTATGTAGGGTGGTACAAGGAGGTGAAAGGGCACAGAGTTTAGGCTGAGCATAAGATCATTTAGAGTTCCTTTTTAAGATTTATTAACAGCAGATAAGGCTGATAGCCATCTGTGGCCACGCTCACTTCGCATAGCCAGCCAGCCAGCCGCTGATCTTCTGCCAAAGCACACAGAATGATACATTCCCTAATGTGTCTGGAGAGAGAGAGAGAGAGAGAGAGAGTTTTCAGGGTTTGAAAGGGTCAAATTATAGATCTTTTCATGAGTCTGTTTCTGCTTCATGTTCTAAAAACAGCTTTTATGTTTTGTTTTTTTCTCCACTACTTCTTTACATCTTTGTTTAGAGGGTAAAGGGTGACATGTGTGTGTCACTTATGGGGATTTGGCTGCATTATGGGACCAAATGCAGGTCCCTATAACCTAAATCGTTAAATTTTAGGGTTATGACCTAATTTAAGGTTGTAAATCAATGTAATGTCCCCTGAAAAACCAACGCATTTGTGTGCATGTGTACTCATGTTTTTCTAACATTATGAGGACGTAACCAGTTTACACATTTGCATTTGCATTGCACTGCTGGTCCCCACAGTGTAAATATTTAAATTTGAGGGCTAATTCTTGCTTTAAGGTGAGGGCACGTCGCCACAAAATGAACATAAGTCAAAGTGAAGTCCCTCAAATGCATGAAAACCTAACGTGTGTCTGTGTTTGCATGTGTGTGTGTGTGTGTCCACAGACAGGAAAATAAACTACCTCATTATCATCCAAACATGTATCTTTATGGGTGAGAGGGGAAAGGAAGCTGCGAAAGAGAGAGAAGAAAGAGCGAGACTGTTAGAGTGAAACCACAGGGCAATGGGCTTTGCTGCCACCAGTGAATGTGGCTCACTGTGAGTCTGCTCTCTGCTGGTCAGATCTGCTACAAAATGAAGTGTTGAAGACTTCGTGGCCTTTTCTGCTGCCTCCCTCTCCCCGGCCCCCACTTCTCTCAGCTCCTCTTTATTTTCTAAATATAGCCAAAGACATTCATAAATGTCAGCATGACCCTTTATCTCAGCAAAGGGGCTGGAACAAGTCAAATAAAGCCTCTGTCGAGGCCTGTCTCTGTTGTCTTTTCCCAGGTTATTTAGAAACTCTTAGACCTAAAGCCGTTTTTTTTTTTGTCCAACAGAAACATGTGATCAAATGGGCCTCGAGGATGATGCTGATATCAAACAGCAGAATGAACTTTCCGCCTCAATAAACTTTATCCCGAACATACAGTATGTATTTACTCTTTCCAACATCTGCATCACAACGTGCGTTTTCATTTCCAGAAAATACGGTGCAGTTAATTTTATGTGATACTTAGTGGCACACAAACCACTCAGACTCATCGTGTTCATAATCCCCTCTGGGCTGGTTGTCTCTTCTGCAGATTGTTGAAGTGGAGTAAGTAACATAATACTGGAATAAAGGAGCGCTGTGGATGTTTTTGATAGACTGCTTTTTCATTTTTTGTAAAAATAAATTATTGTTGCCTTTGCTTTCAAGATGAAATTAATCTCGGTGTCCTGTAAGAAAGTTTGTTTGATGGCCATTTGGAGTAGTTTTTTTTTTCCTTTTATTATCATCTGTCACCAGAGATCACAATTTATACACTTATATTCACAAATGCATTAATAAGACATTAGTAAGTAGTCAGTTTATAAAGTTTTGAAGTGAGTACTCAGCTTGCTATTGGGTATTTTATTGGACTTGGACACAGAGGCCTAATAGTAACGCTCCCCGCGAGCTCCAACCTTAACCCTGTACTGGCACTTGACCACACAACATCTCCGTCTATGTGAAGACTTGTTGATGTGGTCTGCTGATGTGGAAGAGAGTTAAACAATGAAGAGAATGGTGGGAAAGTGGATTATCATTGATAGGGATAAACCACCGCTTTCATCTGTGCTTTTTTCTTTTTTTTTTTTTTTTCGTCTGGGCCATAACAAAGTTTCCAGCCACACAAAGTTTTTGATGCTATGTTTGTGGTGAAGTTGGAATTCTGGCCTTATAATCTGAACATTGGGTATTAGATTCACATAAAACAATACAACTTGGAGCCCTTGAGGTTTTTTTTTTCTTCTTTTTCTAATGGATATGGTTGGCTGCAGGACAGAACACAGCTGGGAGGGCTTTAAAAGTGGGCATTTAACAATACAGCCTTAGACACTTTCTCCACTCCATCCAAAAAGCTTTTCATTAGTCTGCTTTGGAAAAATGTGGCAAAGCGCTTTTGACAAATTTGCTAGGTCAGAATGTCAGTGCTTTTGTTAAGTCCACTGGAAACTATCACAGTCTCTTAACCATACGTAGTTTTAACACATATTATCTCTATTTTCTTTTTTTTGTATGTCTGAGACTCTTGGAAGTTTGAAAGGGAAAAATTACGGAGCGCCGGTCTCTTCAGTACAGGAACTTTTTAAGGGGGTTTCACATCTTGTGTCCCTACATTTAAAAAGAAAAAAGTAATTAAACTGAATAGTCCTGCTTTTTGCCGCTAAAAACGTACATCTGTGCTGTCTGTAGCTTATTTATAGACATTTTGTTTTCTCATAGAGTGAGAAGGCTGTAATGGTAAACTTTTACACTCTCACAAACACACACCAGGGGAGTGGATTTATAAGGGTTAATTGGCCTTGATAATGGCCATTCTACATGTTATAGATAATGATGTTGAGGATGTGGGCTCACTATATCCTATGGCTCTTTATTATGACACCAACAAGTCTCAGTTACTTTTGCTTAAGGAGAAGAAAACAGCCAGGGGTACAAAACTTGCGACTGGGAACAAAATACAGCACTCTTGCTGCCAAATTTTCAAAACTGACCTTGAAAATCGAACTGTGTTAAAACCGCTGCATGTTTTATTGATTTTCGAAAGAATAATCTGTTGCTCTGCTCCCTAGCAGGTGCAATTTTAAGCTTTGTCATGGGATGTGAATGCATCCTGGGAGTTGCAGTCATCTTTACTCCTCATGTTTTAAGTACATATGTTCTGACTTAACCTTTTACTCTCTAAGTTAACACACACACATTGTGCACCACAGAAACAGCCACCGCGCACGGGAAGAATCCTCTGAATGAGGCTGAATAATCCCTCTTAACGTTAATGTCACATTCACGTCATTCATCATTGGCGTCTGTGATACTGCGTACATTCTTCGTACAAAACAGGCTGGGGTTCAGACAGGGGAAATGTGGGGGAGAAAAGGCTCAGGGATGGTTCAGATGGTGTTTGCTAGTTTTGGCTGATAGAAGGGTCTGTTCCAAAGAATTGTTATGCACAAATTTCCAACTCCATCACAGGCATTATTATATTATTTAAAGTGCAGGGATGCCTGTAAGTATTATTTTATCTGTGAGTTGGAAAGAGTAAATGCCCAATGTTGTCTTTCCTTAAACTCATCCTTTAACTTAATCCTTTCTACTTACACTTTCCCTTGAAATAAATTGACCTGGAATCACGCTGATGTCTTACGCATACAAAAAGGGTTCGGACCCAGTCGTGTGCATGCTTCTGTTTAAGTTAATCAAGGGTGATGAAAGGGTAAGGTAGAAGTAAAAAAGAGAATAATGTTTACAGTCAACAGAGAGAAGAAATGACTTGACTAATATCCGCCACCAGATATTAGTTTTAAAACAGATCTTTAAACATGTGCTTTAGAGAGCAGAAGGAGCATCCAGGCAAACATCGGCAAAGTAAATCTGCACTGCGATTATTAACCAGTCCTGCAGGATAGCACCGTTTGTCTCAGCAGGTAAAAGAATGTTGACATGGGAATATTAGACGTGCATGTAAATCCATTTTCTTCACTAATGTGTGTGCTTGCGTGACAGTGTGGACTTATTAACATCCCTGGGGTGGAGGCTAGAGGCTAGGGCAGAGAGGAATTCAGGGCTGCAGAGATAGAGCAGAGGGGCTCCACTTTGCAGACAGGTGGACAGGTCGTAACAGAGACCTCATTGTCCCTGGCTTAATCAGGTAGGCAGGTGTGCTGCTCAGCACTCGCCTCACCCCAGCAGCATACCGTACTCCTTGACTCCTCGTCTCCTTCTGACCAGCTCTCCACTCGTACAGTCTGATTCAACTGTAGTTATGCAGCTTAATGTGCCTGCAGTCAGGACGAGTATTATTAAGTTTGCTTTTATATTAATGGATTGAAAAAGGGTCAGTAATGTTAATGGAAAGCTCGCGACGGCGTACAGTATCACTGAATATAAGATGTGCGGTGGAGTCATACAGTCATGGAAATTCAGGCACAGAAACAATGACAGAACCAAAGCAATTAGTGCAGAAAGAGGAAGGAAACGGGAGAAGGGGTTCGGTGAATGAGTGAGATATAGTTGTAGATATATTGCAGTTTAAGCAGCCGTTTCTTCCAAGCCAGGTCCAGGTTGATAAATCTGTCAGCAGTGCGGATAGGCTGCACAGATCCAGGTTAGTGTAGGACTTGACTCTGCTGCTCCCCAGCTGGCTTGGACATCATCCAGAACCTCATACTATATCTTGGACTGGCTCCAAGGCTCTGGTCTGTCCTTACCTAGCCCCTGCTCACACTCCTGCCACTACCAGCCGGACATCCTCTTGGCAAAATGCCTGTGAGCCATAGTCTCCCTCTGCAGACAGTTCAGCTACTCTCCACTAGTCTTTCTGCGCTCAGCATTTATTAATAGTTAAAGAGGTACAGCAAATATGTTTTTGAGCTGTAACTGAATCTAGTCTAATCTAATGGAACACAACAATGCCGGTGTTAATATTTTAAAAAAGTCAAACTTCATCAGCATTTGGCTCAACATGCCACTTTCCTTTTTAAAATCATCCTGAATAGGGATGTGCAGATATATTAGGTGAACATTGGTGTTTACTTATTGTCAGGGGAGTCACGGGGGGCTTTGAAGAGAGCTCCAGTTTCCCTGTCGGCAAATGGCTGTCTGATGGCAAGATAAAGTGGTAAAAATATTCAGAATAATACACTTAAACTGATTTTTTTCAGGCCTTTTTTTTTTAGGTTTCACAGTGGTGCAAAAAACCCAAACTAACCCCCTTATGGCTCAGCATTGGTGTCTTGCAATTCTGTGCCGCTCTCTTTTTTACTGGCGTGGGAATGCCAACTTTTTACTACTTTTCACAGTCAGGAGGAGTTAGGCTCAGAGCAGGGTTAAGTTACACTTTAAAGGCAAGGAATATTTTGCATAGTAAAATGTTCTTCCCGATTGAATTGCCTTCTTTACTAAGATGTCTAAGACATATATACATGTATATCTTTATTCACACCTTCTATCACACTATAGCTCATGCTTAAATGACCTTTTCAGTTTCAGAGAAAACAATATTGTAAGTGCCTAATATAATTCACTTGGCTGTTTTTGAGTTTTCTGAGGTGTACCAGTAACTCAAAACAGTTGACCGCTGTCCTCCTTTTGCATGGCCTTGACACCATATTCTGTGCCAAAGCAGGACCGTGTTTTGGGGACTCTGAGGCTAAATTTTGGGATCAGTTGGTTAGAGTCTGGTCACACTCTTATTTAACCTGTGGTGAGGCTATGGACCTTTTACTGTCCAAGTGGCCACGAGGCCTCTATGTGGTCCAGCTCATTGTGTTCTGGTGGTTTGCAGACCTTGGTCGTCACATAGAGGATTTGACGGCAGTGCTGTTGTTTGTCTGGCCACTGCTACGCACCCGCTTTCAATCTGCAAGCTGTGTTTCGGAACAGTTAATGCGCTGTGGTAATTTGCATTTTATTTTGTTTCAGTCCCCAAACTTATCCAACAGTGATGCAATGGAGATACAATGTTCACATCACAGCCTGTCAGCTCGGTGCTGTGTGTAAGTAGATATTATAGTGCTAGGGCTCATTTACAGTATAAAAAGGCCTCTTGTCAGAGTATTATCAAAGAGAAAACACACCCTCTGGAGCAGGGTGTGAAACTGACAGGAGGCAGGCAGCTCTCAACATGTTTACCTGGCTCTCACACTGCGCACTCTGTATGTCCTCAGCCTCCTCTACGCCTCACTCATTAAAGCTTTTCACACATGTTTAACAGTGTTGTCAGGAGCCGGCATCGTGCTTCCCCGCTGTCACTTGGTGTGGTAACACATTATAGTCACACATACATTTTTTGCTGTCTCAAGTCTTATCACATGTACGAGTTCTTTAATATTAAAAAAGCATTTGGTTGCTCTGTTTTGTTTCTAAATGTGGTACAGAATTGCTGAATTGACATTTTAAAGGGTTTTCACGGTCTGCTGTGTTAAAATTGGCTGTACGTTGTCAAAAGTCATTAATACTGAACTGTGATTGGCTTCAAATGCATGTCTTGAATTATGAATTGAACTTATTTCTTTTTTTATCTTCGATTTTGTTCCGCACATTGCCGTTATAGTTAAATCCCATTAAAACGATCGTTGCATTTTCCCATTTTCATTGCATGGTTGAGCAGAAGACAGAGTGCAGCTCATCGTTCTTCCATGTCAGACAGCAAAACTGTATATCGGTATCAGCTTGCAACTTGTATTTCTGCTCGGGCTATTTTTGTAGCTCTGTTTAGATCCACTGGTGTGAGAGGTTTACTCAGGTTTTCTATAGTGTACACAGGCTGTGCAGCGATGTCTGGAGAAGTCATTGTTTAACAGGAACCCCATCATTAGGAATGAGATTCTCTGCACTTTTTGTGCTGCTCTGCTCTCCCGGAGAATTTGACAGTAGAAACAACACAACCGGGTTTTTTCCAACGTGCGGCGGAAGGTAGTGACAGAATTGATCGGCCTCACAGTATGACACGATTGTGAGATTATCCTTAATAATTCTTGTTGAAACATTGATCTTCCCAGAGGAAATAAAAGCTGTGTTTGAATATCAGTCACTGCATTAGATGATGATTAACTGGTGGGTAATTACACAGGTTTCCTTCCTGTTGACTAACGCATAAGAAATATGTCAGCGCTTGAAGAAATGCGATCCAACCAGGCATCCCTGGGCTTGTAAAAATCGGCATCTGTGACGACAACAAATAATTTGTTTTCCTTAAGGATTTTTGCATTAGTCTGTTTCAAGCACAAACACAGCACTGTGAGCATAATAATACATATTCAGCTTACCACGCTGATCAGCAAATGAAAAGCTAATACTCTGGGATTATCCTTAAACTCTCCCACACATCACACCTACAAGGCTTTCTAAATTCTTCAGTACCCCTCTGAGTCACATCTTATTTACACTGGTCCCTGTGTAGTAAAACCAGTGATAAATCAAATTGTATATATGTGTTTTGTCAGCCTGTTTTGCTAAGACCCAGTGTCTTGTTTATTATATTCCAGCAACAGGACAATGAATTCAGCATGTCAGCACCATAAGGCGTGTTTGTTTGAACACGCTACATGCATTCTGCATTCCTCTATACTGCCCGAAGTTCAGAAAAAATTAAAACACAAACATCATTTTGAACAAGGAATCATTTCAGTCTGTAAAGCATTATCTAAATGTGATGTCCAAAAGCTTGGGAAGAATGTAAAAGGTCGCAGTCATGCTGCAGTAAATCTTTTTTTCAATGTAATGCTAAGCTTTAAATGAGTCACTTTGAAGCCGCTATAATCAATATTTTCCCAACAATATCAAGAGCAGGCTGCTATTTTCAAGCAAACCCCCAAAAGCCGCTATTAGCTACGTGCTCAGTAATAAATCTCAAACAGACGCAGTGAGACTCAGAGATAGTTGTATTAGGAGCCTGTTGAGACTAAAAACAGAGCCAAAAGAAAGTTAATATTGGACAGGAATTCAACGGGTCACAAGAACCACGACTTCAGATAAACAATGTTGTTGCGCCGTAACTGTTGGACGTTTAAATAGACAACCGTTTGTTGTTATTCTCCATGTCAACTTAAAAGGTGATGATTATTAGCACTGGTTTCAGGTGCCAATACTTTTCAGTTGTTTTTAGCCAATAAATCAGTAATTGAATAGGTTTAATTTAGAAATGTATATTTAATATAATCAAATCAAAAAATAATCAATAATTCTCCTCAGATGCACTAAAGCTAAAGCAATGAGCCTGTTTCGACAATGACAGGAGTATTAAGTACAGATAAAAGGAAAAAGTAAGAAGTTGTCTCTACTCAAGTAGTATTTGTTACTGCTCCTCTGCCTGATAATACAAAATATATCAGTGAAGCTTTAAACGAGCAACCTGAATGCACTTAGAAAACAAAAGAGCTTCTAAATGCGTCTAAAGAAGCAAATATGGTAGAACATGCACGGTTAATCGTATTTCCTTTCCTGCCTTTACGTTACATCCTACTTGTATTTTACATCGACCACTATTTCACATGTGCTTAACTTCACCCAAACTATGAACTGCCGAGGACAAGACGGCGTTGACGAGGGGCAGTAATTGAAGGGGCGAGTGAAAATCGGTAAAGAAAGATAGAGTCGGTGAGTGAGGGAAACAAAGAAGCGGGTCAGGCAAAGTCAGCGAGTGTCAGCACATACAAATCAGATCCCGGGCCCTCACCCATGACCTTGGCACAGTTGGATTTGCAGTTCTCTACGTATGATGGTGAAGAAAAAAAGAAACGGCACGTCACTCTAACTTACCGTGCTACTTTGAGTTTCCTGTTTTTCGTAAAAGGAAGCTATTCTCATAACAGTGTTAGGGCAAAATTCATTTTAGGTATATTTAAAATAGGAAACCTTTTTTTTTTTCCTGAGCACTATAAAAATTACAGCTGTTATTTTGGCACTCTTCACCTTGTCTTGTACAATATGTGAATGAGTGTGAGTTTTGTTGCTCTTCATTTGTCTTCCTTGTGGTTTAAGTTTGACATATTTATTGGTACAGGGTTTTGTTTGTAGCATGTCTTCGGATTTAGACTTGTCAGACAGTAAATGTGTAGTTCACCATTCAATTCAATTCAATTCAGTTCAATTCAATTCAATTCAATTCAATTCAATTCAATTCAATTCAAAATTACATTTTTGGTGTGTGTGTGTTTTTTGT
>JAPQRN010000022.1:7906204-7939900 GCA_037367275.1 Coranthus polyacanthus
GTACAGCTCCTGTACTTCCTGTAAAAACAGGCGAACAAGTAGATGTAATTAGAGTGGACATTTGGATGTATACTTGACAAGTATGTATTGTTTACATAGCAACAACTCTCTGTACTTGCGTTCAAACTACTGGCTTTTGTTTTTTTGTAGGTGGATATAATTTGTAGCATCTTAAAATATGAATGAGGATGGGGATAGAGAGTCACTGACATTTCTAGTATTGATGAAACAACAAAAACTTAAAGAGTAAAATGAGAGGGCTGAAAATTTGCAGCTGTCCATGGGTGTTTCAACAGAATACCCAGGAGGGTTATGCAAATTTATGCCATGAATTTGACACTGGAGATATCCCCTCTTCCCCTCTTTCCTCTGCTCAAAACGCTGCCATTTTGACCAGCTGACAGTTTGACTTGACAAGCTGTCTTTGCTTCGAGCTGGTTGGCTGTGCTTTATGTTTCGAAAACCTGCCACTGGCAACTTGACAGGCTGAGTTGCAAGCAACGCCATCGGCTGGCATGAGTGGAGATGAGACGGACCAGTTCACACCGCCGGTTCTACTTTTCTATGCAAAGTCTTAAAACGGTTTCATCTCATTGACCACATTTACCTGCACAAAATATGCAATTTTTGTCTTATTTCCAAAAAAGACAAAATTCCTAATAAGCTGTTAACGTGGCTAGTGAAAATTTTATATTAAAATAGGGTTTGTCACCGGTGGCAGACGCAGCCTCCCTCTTTCGTTCCTTCAAACACCTTCTTGAATATAATATTGGAACTTGGAATAATAGTGGAACATTAGTGTACATGTAAACATACTCACTGTGACTCTTTGGTCTGAACTGGACTTCAGAAAGCATAGTGTCTTACATGATGCTTTTTATTGCTTCATCACAAGCTTCTGTTGATATTTGAAATGGCAAAGTGACTAATACGTCTTTAAATTCAGGTACAGTACTTCTAGACGCCCAAATATAAGCAATTAGTCATTGACTTCATACTGTGTATGTCTCAACTTGTGATCCTAGCAACCATCGTGGAATGTGTTTGGTATAAATTTCAGTTGTGCAGGATGTTTTACCTTTGTGCGCCAATTACTCAAAGGATAAACACTGAATGCAGTGAATGTCTTACCTGCTTTAATTAATCAGGACGTGTACAGCTGGAAGCACAGAAAGAGAAAATAAAGCTGAAATGCTTCCTCTTCACAGTGCCAGGAGTAAATCTGACACCCAATCTGCTGCCAAGCTGTTGTCCTTGGTATGCGAGACATGACAGCATCACTAATAACAATTAAGACACCATAATAGATTCATCCAGTCAGATACAATATGCTGTGACCTTCTGTGACCACATGTTAGGATGATGCTCAGACAGACTGATTGCATTAAACAGACTTTAAATCATCTTAAATAAGAGCCTGGCAGGATGTGTAGCGGCAAGGCACCGTGGAGAAACTTTATAACTCTGCTGTGATTCTCTAAAGACACAACACAATTTGTGTGATTAAATCATAGTTTAATTGTTTTCCGGCCACACTTCCCAGCTCAGTTCTTCTCCTTTGATTTCTTACACTACCTGCCACTACTTCAAAACGAATTTGGAAAACAAGGAAGATAAGATCACACAGCTTCTGCCGCAACACCTGAGTGTTCATGAATATATAACCAGAGGCGGAGATATTATCAGGTGCTGCCGGAGAGGACTCTATATTTTGGCAGAGGTTGATAGGATATGCGGTGCGCCAACAAGCGGCGTGTCCTGTCTATCTCTGGCTCACACACACAAACATCTGCTCATCAGCTATTTTCATTTAAATGAGCGCACACACCTGGAAATCCACCACCATGCACGTCCTTATGTGAATGCACAAAGAAGCACACACAGTAATTGCTTAAGTTCTGGAGTCCTTTTTGATTACAGTGTGCTGTGTGAGGCAGAGGTGGTAGTTGTCGGGCTTTGTCCTGCTTTGAGGTAGCGGCATTGCTAGAGTTGTGGGTGGGCTTGCAAGATTGTCATGCTTGGCAGATGGTAATTTGGGGTTGAGCCTGTGGTTAGTATCGGGGTAAGGATGTAAGTTATGGTTGGTGTTGGTTTGAGTCGAAGGAAGTCAGCAGTACAGAACGGTAGCTCCAACCCTTTTTCTGACTGTCTGCTGCAGATTAGAAACTCTGCAGATTCCTCCTGTTGTCACTGTTCTGCTTCTTCATTCTTCCCACTTAAGCTTGTGATTCTGTTTTTTTTTTTTCCTCTCTCTTTTAGGAAAAAGGAAACTGCGGAAGACAGAACAAATAATAGGGACAGTAGGCGATAGAAAGAGACAGACAGCGAGTGAGACAGAGGGATAGAAAGGGGGGACGGGACAGGGCAGGAACCAGGGAGAGGCAATGTTTGAAGTTAAACAAAACTGGTCCGTATCCTGAGGAAGTGACTCTTGCCAAAGACAGGGATAAAGAGGGGACTGTTCCTCATGGTTTGTGAGTGCACATGATTACATGTGTACTCTGTGTGTGTGTTTGTTTTTGATAGTACCAATATGCCACAACACGCAAACCCCACATTTCAGTATGTGGCTCACTTTGTCTCGTTTTTACTTCTCACCCCTCTAGTCACATCGTGCCCTTCGCTTAGCCCTCTACTTAGTCCTAAGAGTAATAAATTAAGCTCTCTAAAGGTCTGCATTCACCACTCGTCTGCTCAAAGCCCAGAGGGGTGTTTTTCTTTTCCCTGGGTCCATAAATGAGGAGTTGATTGGGTGCTAACAAGGAACACTTTATGGATTTCAGATAACATCGTCGTGCCTGAGTAATAGTGGTTCAGGGTCCTCAGGGTCACATTAGATTCAATAATTTGAGGTGTGTGTATGTGTCTGTTTGTGTGTGTGTAGGAGAGAGAGAGAGTGATCTCTTACTTAGCCACTTTTATGAGGACAAATTTAAATTTTAGTAATTTTTTTGGAATTGACCACTTCCTAGGCTTGGCTTCTTCAAAAGACTGTTTCAGGGTTAAAACGTTTAAGTTTGGATTTGGGTCAGATATATATTTTATGAGGTTAAGGTTCTGTGTCCGGGAGAGACTTATGATAAAACACAGTGTGGAGGTCCTCACAAGTATAGAAAAATGTTGTGTCTGCATGTCAGTACGAGATCAGGGAGGCAAAAGCTTTCCTCTCCTGTGCATCCTTATGAGAAGAATGACCTCAAATGTAAATGCGTGCTTGTGGTTTGAGGTGTAGTTACATGCATGCGTATGTACACAAGTGCTTATAGAGGGTGTGCAGACTGGTACTAGCATTCCTGTAATGACACACAGCGGTGGAATCCCACAGCCACTCACACAAAACTCACCCGGTGTAGCTGCTCAGCGCATAACACACTCAGAGATTACACAGTCGTGTGAGTGTGGTTGTGGGTGTGTATGCACTCCTAGTCTACAGTAGTCTAGACTCTCTAACAGCCCTGTTGTGGAACGGCTAATCAACGAAGCTGATGAAGCGGTGGGAAAAAAGGGAGCAATGGGGATAAAGGTCACACAGGAGGAGAATTAAGAGAGCGCAAGATAAAAAACAAAACTTATGAGCAAGAGAGAGATGTGGAGGAATCAATGAGGCATGCAACGCCTGCATAGATTACATTTGCGCAAAAGATTATCTGTCTTGGAATGATTATTGACTTCCCTGTAGATATTCAAATAAGAATCAGTGTGGTTTGGGAATGATGTGAGTGTTGAAATCAGCAAGATGGTTGTCCAGCAGGACGTGACTTTCAAACAACCAGCAAAAATATTTTTCAAGTGAATTAAAGGCCCTTCAGCCGTCTCAGCAGATAGCATGATGAATATGCCCTAGGCCGCCTGCCAATCAGAATTGACTCTCCTCCATCTTGCTCTGAAAAGTCCTTTGTTTTCTGGGAGCTGTCAGATGGACTCCATGCAGGTTTTGGAGCACTTTCAAACCTAGGATCACATGCCTGACAGGCTGGATAAGAGGAAAATGACTTCCTAAAACCACATCTGATAGTCGACTGCATGCACATCTGTTTAATAGTAAGAATATTCAATGTGTAATGGGTTTGTGTATGGATACTATAAGCGCATCTCTCTCTCTTCCTGCCTCTCGGTGAGTCTGTCTATACAATTATAGCAATCTTGGTTTAACCTTTTTCACTACTTCACTATTTTCCTTCCCCGCTGTGACTCAGAGTGTTGGAGAGGATGGTAGATAATGTCCTGTGTGTTTAGTAATTATGTAGTCCAGCCAAGCTGTTGCTCATTCATAAAAAAGTTGCTTTTCCGACCCACTTTTTGGTCAGCATGTTTATACTTAATGGCTACATATTTACGGCAACAGACATTTTCTTTGGCACTGAACAACTGTAATGTTTTTAGTGTATGTGTGTGTGCGTATTTTGTTCAGGAAATAACTTTTCATCCTCGTGTGCCTTCAGAGATTCATCTGTTTTGCTATTTGTCTGACAGACACAAGATCTCTGCCTTTTTTTTCTTCCTTCGGCTCATATGGGAAGCTCAGCTGAGTTTACAGAAAGGGACACCTGCTTAGTTGCATGGATGTCTGTTTACGTATGTCTTGGGGAATAGTTAGAACAGAGTTAGATGGACAGTGACACTGAGGGACTGACCGGTGATGAACAGATTACATCAGTATTTCTGTTCTGGTCTGCGCCTGTCTGGAGCAGTGCAGTCTGTTTTTATGATTCTGGCCATGTGGGTTGTGTGTTTGTGTCTGGACAACAGCAGGGCCAGAGGCTCGAGCGTGATAGAGAGGTTAACCAAAGCATAGCCAGTGGGCTGGAGTCTGGGTTTGTGGATTAGAATATTTTGATGGTTTGTGTTATCTGCACTACGAGCCATGACATCTAGTGAGATGCGGTCATAGCTCTTGGGGGCCTAATGTGCAGTGAGGCTTGTTTCATCTGGACTGTATATGACAAGGGGAAGTGTCATGGACAGTTAAAGGGTCCTGGGAAGCTCCAGAAGATCACAAAATGTCAGAAAACTTCAGCATATACCCTCCTGAAACTGTTTAGATGTCCATCTGTTTTTGCTCTGCACAATAAGCAAAAGCAGTGGCATGAATATGCACACGAAGCCAAAGGCGTCAGACTTTATGAATTAATGGTCTAATTAAACATGTGTGTGAAGGGTCATGGACAGAATATTGGAACAAGTTGTGAGTAGCATCAGTGGCTCGTGCATCTGATCCTATTGGTCCACATGGGGTGCTAATGCAACAGAAAGGTCAAGGACAGACCACGCTGATAGGAAACATGTAGGTCGTTAAAATCCTGCAAGTCCCCAGACAGTGGTGAGTCAGTGGTGGTTGATTTGAAGGTTAACAGTAACCATTCCTCATGAGTCAAACATATCTTGGACTTGCTTGGGTGAGACTTTTGTTAATAGCATGATAAAGATGTTGGGAAATTCTGTAAAACCTGTGGTAAATCTGTGCCACTTGAAATGGGTTTTGTATATATGTTGTTGCGTGTGATTCATCATTGGTCATGATGACAATTGGACACGTGTATTTGTATTTGACTAGAAAAGGCCCACATTGTGCAGGTTCAGCTTTCTGCTCTGGATGAGAGAACAGAGAGAGGGTGGGACGAAATAAAAACTGGCAGGGTGAATTAGACGCTGGGACATCTGGTGTGGTTGTTTATTTACCCAGTGAGGAAGTGACAAAACAGTTTTCTTTCATCTGCTTACTTTACTGGTTTATTTGTTCAATCAATACTTTAATCTCATTCCTCCTTTTGCAATTCCATCTTTGAGCAGCTGTTTTCCTTTTTCAGTCCGTTTTGCTTTTGTAATGACAGTTGGAGCCTAAATAAAAATGCTGCTCATACATAAGGAGACAGTGTGCCGTGTCAGACGAGATGGGACAGTGCAAAGAAGGGCTGGTAACTTTTAATGAATCACTTTAAAGTAATGAGTCACGGCCCTGAAACATCTTGCCTGGCCATTTATGTTATTTCAAATATTAATGTGAAAGAGGCTTTCAGCAACTTAATCACATACAGTATAATGTTGTGGCAAGGGACTTATTCTATAGGTTAAAGAGTGTGCTGTTATCTTTTAATGACTTTGATGATTCACTTTCTAAATCGTGCCAGCAAATGACTAAATATGTTCCTTATTTAATCATTACCAACAACTTACCCTATCCTTAAGCATGCTTTTAATTACCCCTCCTTAAGGAAATAATCACAATTTACAATTACAAACAATTTAGAAAATATGCTTCATCGTTTTCTTTCCGAGTTTTCTGAGAGACCTAAATCGCTATCATTTGTGTGCATTATGTGTGGCGTTAGAGCCAAAGGTGATTAGCCTAGCTTAGCATCAATATTGGAAGCCTGGATCTCATCTGAGTTCAAAAATATCCAGACACATCTAAAGCATACTAAATAGTGTTGTAATCCATTTGTGGATTCCATACACAAACAGAAAATGTAAAAAAGCTGTGTGTGTGTCTTTAGGGGGATTTAAATGTAACTACGTTTAATTTAGAAGGACATTCGTGTGAATTGTTGGATTTAGAGGAACCTGTCGTGCCAACCTGATTTAGAGAAACATCGTTTTTCACACACAACGCTGAAATGATTAAAACCTGTGACCAAGACACACTGTAAGACTATACAGTAGGTCCTATGTGTCTGTGTTAGGTAACATGTAGGGTATTATTAAAAGAAAACATTTTAAATAGGAATATTGATTATGGACAACAGTCGCCCCTCCCACTTGAAAACTCCACTGGCTATTTTCCACAGTGGACTTTTGAGATGTCACAGCAGGAGAAGCACTGGTGAGATTAGTGAAGTAAATGATAGCGCTGTCTTTTGAAGTGTCACAGTGCATCATGTCAGTGACGCAGCGTGCGCTTTTCCAGACGCACCGAAAATAAAGCGCTGCCTTTATGAATGTTATTTTTAACACATGTACTTCTCCTGCTGCGACGTGTCAGAGTGTCAGCTGTGAAAAAGGCCTGCTGTTACATTATCTTTCTGTGGCGGCAAAACATAATGTCGGCGTAACTTCTGTCATGAAATGCGAGATTTGTAGTGTCACGGTCCAACTTAAAGAAAGACGCAAAGAGTAATAAGACTATCCTGAATCGAGTGGGTAGCCATGTCTTCGCCTCGTAATATCATGATTCACGTGTGCAGCTGTTCCTTTTTTTTTTTTTTTTTTTTTTTTCATGCCTTGCTTCCACTTCTCATTGCTGAACCATGAACTCTGAGATTCCCCATGGCTCTCGCATCAACTGTTTAGATTGTGTATAGCACTATTTGGCCTTCACGATGTAGCCGCGCTCCAGCCGGGCTTTCCCCTGCTGAATTCATTCAGAAATGTTTACCTTCACACTCTAAAATGCTGGGGTGGTCTCAGAGCACGGGGTTAATGGGCATAAATTGCAAATGCTCAGCTGTGCGCATACCCAGATGTACACTCCAAAAAGTGTGATATCCAGTTCACAAACTGCATGTATAGGGGAAAAAAACACGAATAAAAGGGTGTGCGTACCACGGCTACATTTGAAATTGCTGTCTGGTCAGTGTGCACTGTTTTACCTTCCACTGTGAAGGTTATAATTCATATGGAACCTTTGGTATGTGATACAATATGTGGCACAGATGTTCTCCCTCAGACATATAAAACCATTTCTTCTGTCTCAAAAAGTGTGAGAGTTTGGGTAATATTTCTGAGAATGTATTTCAGTGTACTTCACAGAATGAATTGTTTCGTGATTTATTACGTGGTTGTATTTATGTGATTTACACCTGGTGTTCGATACTGATGTCTGATCGGTGTTGTGTGTACAGTCTGATATTCTCTGATAAATATGTGTTTGTTCAACAGCGTATTGTACTTGTAATCTTCTGCGTCTGTACCATACCCATGAGCTTACCTTCTTTTTGATGTTTATTTATGTATTTAGCTTTTACTCTTATCTTATGACCAGACAGAGAATCAGCTGTTTTTTTTGTTGAGTTGAGCTTTCATTTACAGTATGGCCTGACATGGCACATTTGGAAAGCGATAGGGCTGAATTCATGCTTCTGTGCATGAGACACTGGCAGTGGATTTACTTTGTTCATGTCTGAGATAAAATACACAGTAGGTGTGTGTTTGCGGTTGTGTATGTAAGTGTGCTGTCTTGCATTTTTGCTTCTGCTTTTGATGTTCTCTTTTCTTTGGGTCTTCTTCTTTTATTCTCTCTAACTCTGTTCAGGTTGAAACCACATGTGCATTGGTGGGGCTTGGAAAGTGTGTAGGATTAAGGTTGTCTGCCCGACTGGATCCATCTGAAAACAGAGCCGGGGCATCGGACCCTTACTGCTCTTCAAAAACAACATTGTCCACCCAAGTGTTTATACAAATAATAATATCTCGAGTTAGAGAAAAACACATTTAGGAACATACATTTTGGGGAACAATCCCTCGCAATAAAGCAGATTTGTCCCTCATAAAAAAAAAAAAAACGTGGAACTACAACGACCCTCACATCAGACCAGATATTTCTACTTTATTGTTAAAAGTCTGTGGAAAAAATTGCGCTGCATGCAACATTTATGAAGTAGTGCATTTCCAACCGTATTATTTTTTTTTTGTCTTCTACCACAGACAATTCCACCTTCCATGCAAACACATCCCCTTCCTATTTTCCTGCTTTAACAAATACGTTGAAGACAGAACTAATTTCCATATTGCATATTCCAGCACAAAGACAGATAAGAAGGTGTATCATTTAACTGTAAACCTGTTCTTTTCCAAAGTTTTTTTAGGCGAGCGCAGTGAGAAATACAGTTCTGTCCGTGCTTCTGTGTTTATTTCTTTCCATGAGGTGAAACAAGGCCTGTTGTGGTAAACCTCTAGTTTTAGAGAGAATAAACAATAAACATTGTGAATAAATAAATAAAACTGTAATAAAAGAGCTATACAGGAAGTTTCGATTATCTGCCAGTTGTTGTTTTTATTTGCAATTGAAAGTGGAAAACTGCTCTGATATCAAAGGCAATCACAAAGGAAAACAAAAATATAGAGTTTACAAAATAACCTCAGAAATAGCCTGATTACTTTTCCAAGACCACAGATTGACGTTTTATGAAGAGTATTTACCCTAATCTGCTCCCTCTTCTGTTTATAGGTGCCATTTCCTTTCATGCAAAGGCCCACCGACACATGACGTCATCGACGGTGAGTAAAACACACACCTGCTTTAATCCCTGTAAGTATATATCAACCAAAGACTCACCGAAGATATAATATAAACTATGACCCACAGCGAAAGAGGAGTAGTGTGACAACCTGTCCCTCTAGTGCGGCATCTGTTTTTCATTCTGGTTTTTCTTTTCAAGTTCTGACATTGCCCCACGTTTGATATAAAAATTTCTCCCATGAGCAAAAATTTGTCTGCCTCTTTTCGTCCACCTCTCCCGCCCGTTAACGCCCATAGCTGACCACAGCCAATAGGGGATAATGCATGGTTGACACTTTGCCCCTCCCTGTGAGATGTAAATCTTGTTTTTCTCTGCTGACCACCACGCTCCCAGGAAAAGACAACAGTCTTCCAAATGACACGGTTGTAGACTTCCGATTACAGCCCTGTCACTTACTCTACCGACGTGTAAACACATGATGGAGAGACAGACGGGGAGAGAGAGAGAGAGAGCGACAGGGCGAGAGTTGTGCTGGGGTGCGTGGGCTGCTTTTTGTTTGCCACCAGACATGGGACCATTGGTTAGAAGGGCTAACATAAAACAATTAAGCCGACGTGATCCCTTTAGTTAAAGCTGTCTCACTGCGCAAGACCTGATGCGCGCTAAAATGTATGTGATTCATTTCATGTCACGAGAAGTCACTTAATTTTCTCTCTGACCGTCTTTTCGTCTTCTTTTTTTTTTTTTCAATCTCTTACCTTATCTCATTCCTTTTAAAACAAAATCTCTGCTGTAATCTGCTGCCGTTGCACGTTTTGATCTCTGAGACGGTCCAGAAATATGCAGTTAAAGTGTTACAGCGCAGTAAAAAGACATTAAAAACAAAATGTAATTGGTGCATCTCTGAAATATGGCCATTCAAATGATTATTACAATAGTTGCATCTTTGTGATCCTGTGGCCTGTGAGAAGACAGTGCTCCTGCTGGGTTCGTTTTGGCCTCCTGACCAAAAGTGTGATAATTTTAGACTGAAGTCTCTCACATGGTCTGGAGCAAGGACGGCATTTGGAAATAAACTTGGAATTTAGCTTAATTGCAGTTTACAGATTTAGGAGGGGCAGCGTTCTCTTCTTTATTTTCTTGCATAAATAGAGAGTGACTGGAGGCCAAAGACATGAGGTTTCAAAGCCACAAAAGAGGTTAAACAACGTCAGAGGCAGTGAGGACACTTTTGCGCCTGGCTCCTTAGCTCTCCCTGAGGCTTAGCCATGCTCTGCCCCAAATGTGAGATCCTTCTCTCCGCTCCCCAAATCCATCAGATTTATTATTCCACCCAGGCTATTAGGTCTCCGCAGTAAAACTCGACTGTTAGTATTTAACTGCTTTATGCACAGCCAAGTTACAATGTAAGCTTTTTTCAGATGCTAATTTTTGTTATAGGAGGTTGTAAGAGGTGCAGGAGGTTTCAGCCGGGACTTTTCCCCACTTTTGTTCAGCTGGATCTCTTAACAGCAAATGAATCCTCCTCTGAGGTCCTCACACTTTGACAGTTTCTCCCCACACACTGTTTTGGTCTAGATATTTCCCATTACCTCATTACTATTATCTGAAATTGCTCCCTGTCATATCATAATTCCCTTTATCTTTTTATTTAATCATCTCCATTTTAGGAAAACAGACTCCTTTAACTGATAGGGTAATTTTCCCTGATTGCTCATATCTATAGTATGCGACGAAATAGTGATGAGCATAAGTAACATTTTGGAGCTGTTGAGCATTGTGACAGTGCTGTGTAATTTATGACATGACTGCACGTGTGCACACACAGACATACAAATATAGAGCGCATGTGGGAAGGCATGCCTTGTGGAGCTAAGATAAAAGCCATATTCTGGAGACAAATGATGAGAAAAATGGCCACTAATAGCGTACTCTGCTGGAAAGTATGCCATCCAAACTGCAGCATGTCCACATTAGCTAGAAGCCATCACTGCCCCAGACCTGGAAAAATAGTAACTTCAAAGAGGAGGTACATCAGACTCAGGAAAACAAGACTTCGACACGGTACATACATCACTGTAGTCTGGGTGAATGGAGAGTCGGGGTAGGTAGAAAGGTATTTGGGTGATGAAGAGGCTCGTGGGAAGAATTAGGAAGAATGATTCAAAGAAAGGGACTATTGCTTTTAAGATGGGATGAGCATGTAATAGTCTTAAGGGGCAAGTTTTAGACAGTGTGTGATCTGTGGATGAGTGATTCAGGGAGGAAATGGTGAGTGACTGCAGCCTATGGAAAATGTGTTTGGTGGAAAAACAGGAAAAGGGGAGTAAGGATGAAGAGAACGAAAAGCAGGACGTAGAAATGATTAATTTCACCGGTGGTAATATCAGGTCAGCTGATAACTGGTGTAAAAGCTCATGGTTCGAACAGCAGATCTGTTTCAAAGATTGGGCCATAAGTTATCCTTTTTGTATAAATAAGCAGAAAACATAACAGTCTTTGGAATTTGTAGCATTTAGCATTAGCATTTAGCCTCTTATACGCATTTCAGTCCCCGCATTAAAACGTTTATGCAAACCATGTATTTGTAGAATCTCAACATAATTTCTCATTTAAGGACAGCTACGTTTTTTGCCTTTTCTCAACCAGCTGGAGGTGGTTGGGGTCAATAGTGGACATACAAAATCCAGCACTTTGCTAACAGAATTTAGCCAATGAATGTGCTTCGGTTAAGGATGGGTGAAGTAGTTTTATTTTAACCAAGCCCTGGTATCTTTCTCTAAACGTAACCTTGTCAGTGCCTAAATCGAAACATGAAAAGTTTAATAATGCCGCTGTGAAAACCGGCAGACAGTTTACCTCCGTGATCATGGTCATGGCCACTTGAAATGACATTAATTAATGACATTCACATATTTTGTTGAAATAAAATTGAATATGGCCTCATTTACATTTTTAAAGAAACTTATTTGAAGTTGCAGTTTTGTTACATATGGACATGATTTCTGAGAGACAGGATTGTTATTATAGCCTCATACTCTTTAAAACACCAAATAGTGACACTACAACGATGGTATACAGTGCATTTATCCAGAAATGTTGAAATGAATTTGAAACGGTGAGATATGTGTTCTAGGTTTGCACAAAGGTGCAATAGCAACATTCTTTCTAGTCACTGGATTGCTCTACTTGCACCCATCGCCAGGCCTTTGAAACACTATTTGCTCACATTTTAACGTATAATCCATCCTTGTTTTCAGCATCACCTAAGTGTCTGTCTTTTCATCCGTAGTCTGTAATGTTTGCCATCCAATAGAGGGTCCTTTTACTGGAGTATGTTTAACCTCTCAGCTTGAAGGGCCGAGCGACACCCGAGAGAAGATTTGGTGTGAGCCGGTTTTGATACAGTGTTTGCTCTTCCTTTTCACAAAACCTTCCCCTTCTTGAGAACTTGTTGAATGACTGACAGGCAAGAGTGATGCCCGGGGGTCACGAAGCATGTAGAACTGAGGGTTAGGACCCTGTTTCATGACCGGACATGCAGGCTGACGCTCGAGTGTATGGTTTCTTACAGACAATTGGTGTAGGGGTGTGGGTGTGGGTGTGGAGTTCTGACCCAGATCACATGGAGCACATAATAATTCATGACTAATCAATCAGTTATACATTCCCTTTTTTTTCATCTGTGCCAAAGAGATGAATACATCAGATCTATTTCATCATAACATATCAGGGATTTAATTTTACACCCCTTGTTTTCAAAATATTCTAAGCTTTATCTTCTTCTGTGCGCTCCTAAGTTTAAATAAAAGGATTTGACAGTTAATAGTAAAGCAACACCATGTTTGCTTTGAGTAAATTATTTAATTTTCTTTCCTTTTGAAATTCAAGATGACTAATGGGTCAATATTCACTGCTCTATTTCCATTTCTTTTCCATTCATTCATTTTTATTTTTTTTTGTGGTTTTCATTCATTCTGGAAATGGATGAAGCTGTAGGTCTGTTATCTGTATATCCTCAATTTCCTCAAGTGTTTTGGTATGCGTGTTCTGCATGATCTTCCCCAGAAAACAGGTACAGTTGAAAAGTGCTGCTCTACTTAGCTTCTGCAAAAATGCTGATTAGGCATGATTAAGTAACCAAAGTAACCAAAATTTTTGATTTCAGAGAACTGAGCCCAGTTTTCTTTACATCCTGCAAGTGTTGCCAGGTTATTATTATCAGCCATATGTTAGAATAAATCTAGCTGTTGGTTGTGTTTACAGTAGTCTGTCTGACGATGCGTGTTTAAAAGGAAACCCGACCCGTGTTTTAAACACTGTTGTAGTCTGATGAAGGATTGTGTATCCCCGGGTTGACCCCTCCATCTTTGCCTTCACCCTAGCCATTACTCAGAGTACAAAGTTAACTCATGCATAGTTTTACACTAAGGGTTAACCCTTAGCTATAAACTTAAACAGGTAAATTATATGTCTCCAAAATTACAGTCTTTATGTAGCTTTCATTTTACGAACTGCAAGATGACCACAGTGAGTAATACAACAATGACAGCGGCCTATAGTGAGCTGAATGTAGCCCTCGATTCAAAGTTTAGTAGATTTGAAAAGGAATATAATGACTACCTACACGTATGATATTGACTTTACGTTTTTCTCTCAAGTTCCCAACTTTAAGTCAGTATATGCTTATATGCTTTAAGGCTCCACTACCTTCGAAACCCACTCTTTTACGACTGATAGTATCATTTCTGTACACAGCACATTAACTCCTGGCTGTTTACCTATAGAGTATTAAAAATCACTCATTTTGTCCTTTGTGACCAGAAGGTATTAACATATGTATAAAATGAACTTGGGAAACATCTACAAAAAAGAAGATGATGATTTCATGAACCAAGCCCACGTATGTAATTGTGTGTCGAACGGTTACTGTAATTCAATTCAGTTTAATTTTATTGAATTCCAACTTTATTGAGGACGCGGACAAATGAGAGCATTTTGAAAAAAATCTGTCCAACCAAAGTCAGTGATATCATGCATAAGATGACCTTAACACTTGGATCACTTTAAACATGATCTGGGACGTTCTTTCAACAGTGTTCAGGAATGGCACTGTTAACAGTCTGGCTTATCATTTGATCATTTAAGCCTTTTGATTTAGGAAAACAATCTGGCGCCTAAGTTTATTTTAAAAAAAAAATCACATAAAGGTGAAAAATCAAGACTCATTACAAACTTTGTAAGATACTATGATTGCTGACTTTCTGAAAAACAGATGTACAAAGTCGTAGCTCTTATTTTGACACTAAATCTCGCTTTTCCCACAAATCAGTGAACATTTGGGATAATTGAATGCCGCTCGAAAAGTTACATTTTCTGCTTAAATGAGTCATTGATTTTGTTGGGAATTCTGAGATTAATGCACTTGTTTTTTTCTCTATGATACTCACTTGTCTCCAGTACCTTTCACCACATATAATATGTGTGACGTGACCTTAACCCCCTTTTCACCAGGCTCTCCTCTCCTTTAGTTTTTAGCTGTCACTCACCTCCTCAGATGACACGATATCACAGATACCATCAACCCCAAGCTAGGGCTTGCTGAGGTATCCTTCTTTATAACAGAGGGTTAAACCCACTCACTCCACATTGCCTCTAGCTAAAATGAGATCCTCACCACTTTATGGAAGTGTTTAGGAGTATATATAGTATGTGGATACTCAATCACAGATAGACACACCATCAGATAGCCACAGGCTCATTGTACTCTCCAAATAGTATGAGGCTTGTGATCTGTCAAACTAAACATTCACATGTCATGTCTCTCTCAGCCCCTTCACTTTTTCCCCTCAGGTGTTGTGATGTGACTGTACACTGTTCAGCCAACAACACAGCTAAAGGCAAGGGTAACTCTTAAACAGGAGATTATTAAAAGTTTTGTTATGGTTGCAAAAGGTAATGGACCTGAACAAAGGGAAGACAGACACTGAATGGTCAGAAATAAGCCTCTGGTCTCTATACAATAGTTTTGAGTGGGGAATGGAGTTCTAGTGGGCCTTTTTATCTCTCCTCTTCTTGAAGTCGTTTTTTTTTTCTGTTGCACTTTTTTCCACCAGAACACACGCCCGTCAAACGTCCGCCATGAGAGAGAGCTGAAGCTTTTGTTTGTCTTATGAGGCAGTCTCTGGCATAACAGTGATCAAATGGCTTCTCAGTTTCTTGCATTCATTTCTTAAAATGAACCAGTTTGACGCTGAGCTCACTCCCAGGACTAATATTCTCCATGTGGAGAAAATATCTTGATATTAATAAGCGGACAATACATCATTTTCATTTGGTGAATCGTTGTAGCTAATTTGCAAAAAATGATTTGTTATTGCTTGACCCATTTACCCAAAGAGCTGTTGTTATTGACTAATTTAATTATCAGCTACACCCTCACTGCTACTTTAAACTAACTGCTCCTATTAACAATTAAGTACGCCCCATAAAAGACCAGAAGGGAGGTACTTAACACAAAGCCAAGTAATTTCATTATTCTCTGCTGCTTTTTGTGTGTTCATAATATTGGGTTTTGAACTCTGTGCCATTATGCAACCCCAGATGGTTCTCTGGCGCCTCCACTCATCTGTAACATGTTGATGGGTTCAGCCGGCACACACCGGAGCATGCCGACGAGTCTTTGATCTGTCTCTCCTCCTGGGCCTCCTGTAAAGGGTGAGCCTCCTTCCAGCTTGTCCAGCCTGAATGCATCTAGCTAGATCTCCTCTGGGGGAGAAATGAAACTACCACTCTGACTCTATGCTAACAACATGTCGCCACTGGAATAAGATGTGGCACTCTTTGGCCTCTCAGGTAGACCTTCAAGTATCCATGTGCACTGCAGACCCAGGTATTCTCTCTCTCTCTCTCTCTCTCTCTGAAGGTCTCTGTCTTAAAGGTTGCCAGTGGCTGCCAGCTGCACACAGTCTTTCCCATTTTGACTCACGGTAATTCACCCCAAAGGCAGAAGAGCTCTTACATCTGTGCCATGTGCTTCACTGCTAAAAGTGCATGCTCAGATCTTTAAGCAAAGTATTAACTATGGGCTCAGCTATTTGCCTCAGGTAAGCTTTAATGATAAGACATTTGTTGCAATGTGTTTAGCTGTGTTGATAGATGTTTACATTAGGTACCTGTCAAATGGAACACTAGGAGAAGCCGATGCTTTATACTGGGTAGTTTACCGCAGTGTGGCATAATTCAAACAAGAGCATGCGTTTGATTTCCATTGGGTGTATATACATCTGCGTCTGCTTTATGTCTATGTGTGTGCATACTTGCGCAGATCTGTGTATGTGATCCAGGGGGTAAAGGAACAGTAAAATATTGTGTTGGCTCTACTCTGTTATGCTCTTGTCGTGAGTCTCAGTGAGAGGAGGTTGGCTTGACTCTCTTGTTTTGGATAATTGTACGCTGCCGAGGTCTGTGGTCCCCTTCTCTGTCTCCCTGTGGCCTAGGCTGCAAGAGCCATATTTAGGTTGCACGTCCTCTTCATCCTATCCTGTCTCATCCCCATCCTGTCTGACACACCCCCACAGCAGATAAAGGGACAGCACATGGTGCAGAGGTCAAACAGTAGGTGCCTAAGGAAACTGTGCTGGGTTACTGCAGGGCATGTCTTTTCAATAGTGTTCAAAATGTCTGGTTTGGACCTGCTGTGTGGACGTAAGGTTGCGTGGTTTGGTTACATAAATGTTTTTCTTGGGAAAATTTATATAACCCATGCTGTAGCTGTACTAGTGTCATTTTATTTTTGCAGGTTGTGTTCTACTTGTGTAGGCCATTCCAGCGTGTTTATGAAATCAAGAGTAAAACTTACCTAAACGGTGTAACTTGAATGCACCTTCATTTTCGTCTAATATACTTTTAAATCTTACAGCGACTATATTATATGGATTACAGGGCTTGTATATATATATAGTAAATAAAAATTTGGCTGCGATTAGCGTGACTATGATTAATAAAAATGAATCAGCTTATACTAACCTGGTTTTATTTTTTTATTTTACTATTAGTTTAAAAAAACTAATTAAAAATCACTCATTTAGTGATTTTTAACCAATGTATATCCTGGTACCATATAACAAGCAGCATTTGTTACTGCAACTTTTCTTCTGTTCATAGACTTAAATGTTAATATCAAACTACAGGAGATCACAAGAGAACAGGAGAGCTTTGTTTTTGAGTAGGCTATACACGTTTGATTATGTGATTATCAATATCTGCTTTGTTATTCTACTGGTTATCATAGCATTGATGATAAGTTTTTCAATATATCATCATGTTATCACTCCTTATTCTACTCCCAGTGTGGGCCAAAGGGAAGCTTCCTTGAATGACTCACCACATTCATCTGCCTCTTTACTCCACCCTTCTACTCCTTAAGTTCACCTACAGTACACTTTTTATTGCTCACTAGTGTTGATTTTTAACTCCTCTGCTCTGTGGAATTTCCGTGTTTATACTTTACGGCTATAGTTTCTCTTATGAGTCACAAAGATGGATGCTGAAATCAGGGTTTATGAACTGTCAGTCAAGAGTTAGTCATGTTTAATCTAACTGCAATTTGACGTATATATTTAGAGACTTTTGTGAGATTATTTTAAAACTAAACTAAGTTTGTAGCTCAGTAATCTTCCGCTTGGTATCACTCTAAATACTATATATTTCCATGTCAATTATTTGCGCTGTTATGGCCATTGAGAATGGCATTCATTCACTCGCTTGCACACTGCTGCCACTTCTCTTGAAAAAGAGCTCAATCTTGTCTGCTTTACTGTATCCACAATATGTGATCTATGTGAGCATAAATAAAGGAAGAGCAAACAGAGCCTGCTAACAAATGAGACTGTGTTGACTGAGGAGTAGTTTTCAGATACATGTGATGAAGTGTTTCAGGAGAAATTTTGTCCCATTCTTCCTGCAAACAGGTGTGCAACAGTACAGGGTCTTCATTTTGTGTTTCAAGATGCACCACACATTCTCTATCAGGGGCAAGTCAGGACTGTAGGCAGGCCAGTCCAGCACCCGCACCGTCTTCTTCCTCAGTCATGTGTAGAATGTAGTTTTGCACTGTCTTGTTGAAATATATATGGGCGTCCTTCGACAACTTGTTGTCTTGAAGGCAGCATGTGTTGCTGGTCCTGGATGCTGCACTGTCGTAGCAAATCATGATTTTGAATTACATCGTTGTTTCATTATTTTAACTCATTATTAGCCCTAAATTGCCCCGTCTCAACCTGTTCTTGAATGTGTGCGCCTGAATGTCAGGAATGAATGTATATTTACATGAAGTATGTTGTGTTCATACTGTCTACAATGAAATACAGTATACCGCAAAATATATTTTAATATCACTGCTCTCTTTTTTAATTTGCAATTTCCATAATGTACCAACTATTTCTTATTTGGGTTGTACATCTATCCTGTAACCACACACACTACATACATGATATGGTCATATGAAAGAGGGAACAAATCTTTCAATTTATCCTGCTTACATTTCCATGAAGGAAAATAGCTTAGCACTACAAATCACAAAATAAATAAAGATAATGTACCTTTAGCACTATCAGCCTCCTGACTGAGGACAGAGCTGGGCCTTCTGTCATTCTGTTATTACTCTAGCTGGTACTGACCAACTATTTTGCAACGCAAACTATGCCTATATTTCTCATATGCAATTAAGTGTGTATAACTACCATTTCCTTTTCACACGTTTGAAAAAGGGATTGCAGCTCTACTAAACAATTCTGCAAGTGCTATGTATGAATGTTCCTGTAACTTTTGGAAGTTGGGGGTGTGACTGTTTGAGTGATCTGATCTATGACATATTTCAAAACTACGTTTGACTCATAAAATTATCATAACTACTTATTATCAAAAAAAAAAAATTGTAGTAAAGTAAAGTAAAAATATAAGAGATCCAGCTATTGAATGGGCCTGACACTTCAAAGACATATATTGTATTTACACAGTTCTTTGCAGGGCTATAACGTGGAGTTTGCTGTTGTCTGATCATTTGTGAATTCCAAGTCATTCCCTGCATCAACTCGTATGCCTGTCTCTTGCAGTGAATGATAGTTGGAGGAGTAAGTGCAAACAAAGTCCAATGAGAGAAGTCTTCTCTGGCTCGGTCTCTCTTCTGCTTTTCTCTTCCTCGCTCAAGCTCCTTCTCCCTCAAATATGCATTTTTACAAAAAAACACTCCTTCACCCTTACTTTGCCTTTCAATTTAGTCAACTAAGAATTTATCTCCGCTTTGGTTCGGATTTGAAGCGTTATCTGATGAAATCATCTAAGGCACATGTTTTGTAGCCACAGGGCTACATTTTCATCTTTCTTTACCTATAGTCTCTATGCCAGTTCATCATTCTTTGGCCCAAATCCATTTTCTTCTCTTCACATGACCTACATAGACCCTGTATGTAAAATATTTTAGTGTGTTTTCATAGTGTGAAACAGTGAATGTCATGTGGTGCATTGTGGGTACGTGCCACATTGTAAGGTCAGCATAATCATGTGACCTTCAGACATGTATCCACAGAAGCACCTGCCTGTGTTATTTAGACTGTGAATAATGACAGGACAGGAGTTTATCAGTTTTAAGCCGGGAGAGACGATGCCATTATACAGCATAGTCTTAAGAACATGCATTCGTTACCTCTGCCAAGGAAGTTGTATTTTTGTGACAGTCATTTTCATGAAACCCGGTGGAAGGGGTATTGGCATTGGCCAAGGAGCAAATCCAACCCAAGAGGTGGATTCTGGAAATTCTTTTCATTTTTTCTAACGTGAAATAAAGAGTTGATTGAATTGCAGGAAGAAGACCTTGGTTGAGGCATGTGATCTCACAATGTTCGTCTATTTTGTCATGTGATTGTTTGGGGATTGGTAAACAGTGAACCAGTTGAAAAGCAACAAAGACTGACACCAAACGAGCAATGGGACCTGCTGCTGACAATATAGCTGCTGTGTCATCAAAAACTGCACAATATGTTTTGTTTTAATAATAATAATAATAATAATGCATTTTATTTATGGGCACCTTTCAAAACACTCAAGGATACCTTACAAGGTGCAAAGTTTTAAGCATTAGTTTTAAAAACCATGTTATGATACGACTGTTTTTGAGTAAGTTACATGTATTTGCGTATCTGCAAAATGTGTGATTATTAAGATTTGTTTCATCTAACTGCTTACTTTAAACATAATAGTGATAACATTTTTCTTTCAGCAACCTGAGAAGATCCATCATCATGACAATCTCTCTCAGATCTTGTCCCTCATACACTCTTTATTCTTGAAGCGTAAGCCTGACCCAGGATGGGCTAAGGGAAGCTTCCTTAGATGACTCCTGCTCGTCACATTCACAGTCTTTATTCCGCAATTTTACTTCACCTACAGTGCACGTTTTATTACTCACCACTTTCACTAATGCAGATGTTATCTATGATTCACACAGACCCACTGTACCTTCTGTGTTGTCAGTAGATACATGTCACTGTATCCTAAGTTTATTTCTTTGATCTCTTAAAATGAAGCCTTAAAGCTTCAGTGCACAATAGTTTTCAAAAATGTCATAATTACCTTTCAGCATATTGTAATTCAGGCTGTCTGAGAGGAAATGAGACTTGTGCACTTTCTTTTCATTGTGTTTGCAGGCTGTAGAAATTGTCCCCATGATGGAAGGTTTTGGTAAAGTTTTAAGAGAGGCAGTAATCCAACTGGTTAGTTTATGATAGTTCAATATGAAGTAGAGACATCAACCTCATGATTTATATGAGGTCAGTCGCTCTATTTCTTGATGGTACAGCAGCACTTTTAGCTTTAGGGAAAGTCACCTCATGGAATGGTACGACATGTCTATACTTTATATATATATATATATGTATATTTACTCTAGCCTAGTTTCTCTTGGCACTGCTATGCTTATTCATGATTCATAAAGATGAATGTTGAAGTCACGGTTCAACTGTCAGTCAAATGAAGTCATCGTTAAGGTGGAGGTACCTAGCTTAATTCTTAATCTATAAGCAATATACTGGATGTACACGGATCTTTGCGGGGGCTACAACAGCGATTTTTTGCTATTGCTGTTGTGTGATCATGCGTGGATTCCAAGCCATTGCCTGCATCAACTCGTATGCTTGTCTCCTGCGGCAAATGATAGTTGGAGCAGGTGTTAGTGGAAACAAAGACCCATGGGAGAACTCTTCTCTGGCTCAAGCTCTCTTCTGCTTTTCACTTCCTCGCTCCCTCTTTCTCCCTCGCATATGCACTTGTACAAAAACACTCCTTCACCCTTACATTGCCTTTCAGTTTCATCAACCAGTGAAGGATTTATCTCCTCTGGGCTTGGATTCCAATCATTATCTGCTGAAATCATCCATGTAACATACAAGTTTTACAGCCACAGGGCAAACTTTCTGTTTTTCTTTACCTATAGACTCTATACCAGCTCATCACCCTTTGACCCATGTTTATTTTTTTTTTTCTTCAAGTGAGCTACACGGACCATGTATGTACAATATTAATACCTACATGAGCTGTGAATTGTGGGTTTGAGACACATTAGAAGGTCAGAATAATCATGTAACCTTTGGACTTGTATTCACTCAAGCACCTGGTTGTCTTATTTTAGACTGTGAAGAATGACAGGGCAGGAATTTATCAGTATTAACCTGGGAGAGATGATGCCGTACAGTATAGACTTGTTAAAACAAATGGGTGATGGGACCTTCTGTTGAGAAGCTACAGTAGCTGCTGTATCATTAAAAGTTTAGAAATGACTGAATTTTAAAGTCCCCATGAAACAGCTAGTGGAGTGTTTTTTTTTCTTCTTTTGTGTATTTATTTATTTTTTTCTTTAAAACAGGAATCTAGGGAGGCTGCCCCCCTCAGTCATTGCGATTTCAGTCTCGGTCTGCTCTGATTGGTCAACTCCACCTGCGGAACAAAGACCCATAAGGACCCAGTGACGTCTCATAACTGCTAACTAGACATAGGGCCTCTGCAGTGGACTTAAACGTGTTTTAATCATTTTCCAGGAAATGATACATAAATATTTCAGTGCAATCCAGTTTTATTAATATAGCCCATTATCACAATCACAGATTCACCTCAAAGAGCTTTACAATCTGTACAATATACAATATACAACATCATCTATCCCTCAACCCTTGGTAAGGACAATCTCTCCGCCAAAAAAACAGTAAACGGGAAAAACAACCCTTTAATGGGAAAAAGAAAACAGCTTTTTGTCATAGTTGGCCCACGTACTGCCCTATAGGGGAAGTGTAAGGCATATAAAACACTTAGAAGAAGAAGTTGATTTAATTGAGACTTCAAGGCACAATCCTGGCCGATTTATTATCCAGAGCTTTCACTTTATCATCTTTCCAGGAATGCATTTCTGCCGTGTGCAACTGTGCAGTAAACCTTACTGGAGATGACTAATTGATTCTTGTAGTTGTGAACGTTTCCAAACCTCAACTTCGAGAAATAAAAACAAACCATTTTCCGTATTTTCCGATCACCACCGTCATCCTTTACAATTCTTGTCATGCCCCCTGTAGATGCTCGTAAGCCCTACTTCTGACTGGAATTGGGATGCAGAGTTTCCAGTGACTGTGGGTGTGCATGCCATTCATCGTGGTACTCATTCCACTCCAGCAGTTCCCCTCACTTCATGTCCTCTGGGATCACTTTCAGCAGGCTAAATAATGATCTGCTTAGAGATCATCCGACCTCCCAGGATAGAGATCATTATTGCCCCCCCCCCCCCAACTTAAGCAGATGTTATGTGTTCATTAATCATCATCATAATTATACTGTACATCCTCAGACTATGTGAAACAATATGTCTGTTGAGATGGTCACTATGGCACGCGAGCCTTCATGCTGTATGGACAACTGATGAAAGTTTTTGGTGACAGTTTTCTTAAATACAGACATGCCCATAGCTGTTTTTATGTACATTTCCTGTGCAGGCACGCAAGCAAACATAGACAGTCGACCCTATTAAAGAGAGATAATCGCAAACACATACTGTACTGTATATGCAGACTTTTGGAATATAGCCTAAATATGTGAACCAGTTGTTCAGCCTTAGCGCATTAGGGTCATTGACAGATCTTCTTTTGAAATTTTACAGAATGAGGGAGAGCGAAATGGGAATGTTTAATTCCAGACAAGCCGGAATTGGTGGGACTCTCGGGGAGTGAGGGATGACCATCGAACAGAGAGAGGAACTCTGCCAGATTCTCAAAGACTACACACCATGACTCATAGGTCAAGGCCCCTTGCCTGTAAACAGGATTTTTCTCATAATTTGAGTACTGAATCACATGCTGCACTCACACACTCTGTTCTACTTTTCTGTTACAATCTCCATCACTTTGATCCAAGTAGTGCTAATCTCCTAGGGAGTAAAGGAGAGATGGGAAGAGAGTCAAAAAAAATGAAGCAAAAGATGGTAAAGAATGAGAGTGCAGTCGGGAGAGAGGGAGTGTGAGTTAACAAAGTTAGATATGTTAACGATGATGCTTACTGTTGTAATATCCCCAGCGTGGTTATTATACAAAAGCCGAACTTGTGATTGGCTTCATCACAATGACTCTTTAATCTGGTTTTTCAGTGGATACTTTTATCTCCCACAGGGCTGGGATGTGTTGTGAAAGCTGTTGTATGTCAAGGTCATGGTTAGGGTGTCAGCACTGCTCTGGTTTATTTCTTGATCAAGTTACTAGATGACCAACAACCTGGACTGGATAAACTCTTCTCTTGACCCTGTCACTTCTTTCCTTTGGAAGTGTGAGTTAATTGCACATGCAGTAATAAAGATGATGTGTATATTCCCCTCAATTTAAGACTGGCTTCTTAACTATATCTGAAGGCGTGCCTTGCTGTTTCCATTGTAGACCAGTTTGACTGGGCGGGGGCAGTTGTTTTGTCAGAGGGGTATATGTGACTTGCGACAAAAGACTGTTCAAGCTTTCAAAAATGTTGTTCAGTACAAAGTGGTGGAATGTAACTAAGTACTTTTGCTGAAGTACTGTACTTTGTTTTTTTATTTATTTGTTTTTCATTTTCTTCAGCATACAGATATGGTAAGGAATTGTCTTGACTTTAATGTACAGTGAGTCAAATATAACAAACAAATGTGACATTACATTAAATGTGTTCTGTGTATTTAGATTAGCACTACTCTTATACTGTATTACACGGACCTACATGTTAAGAGATTGGCCTAATAAAGAATAATGAGCCTTATTAAGGAGCACAACACAAACATACAATCATGTCCACATTCCTCTGGTGAACATGAAGTATTTCTAAGATTCAAATGTGTTTGTGTACTTACGTGAAGTTCGTTTTGGAGTCTGTGTTGTGCTCAGAGCTGGTGATTTGTTGACGTTAGCCAGAGGTAACTAGTATTGCACAAGATAGGCATTGAAGAAACCAGGGGCAAGCTTGAAGGAGTCATATGTAGTATTGATTTTCAAAAATTATTCCAACTATCAAAAGCAGGGGCAAGTTGTGTATGGCTACCAACACCACCACCAAATTAACGCTACGTCTGTCACCCAGTGAATAAAGTGTGAAGCTTATCATTTACATACATCTGTGTTATGGTATAACCAAGTTTCCTCCTTCAAACAAAAACTCAGACAGCCAGTCAAAGTAACACTGTGTCTTATAATCTTCACATGCTGCTTCAGACAATAGTTTGCATTAGCTCTGTTAGCTTAGAAAACAGAAAACAGCCACAGTAAAACCACAAATCACTTCAGTTTTCCATATGGTTTGCATCGTCAGTAGCTGCACTAAAGATCCATTTTGAATTGTCCAAACAAGATCAGAACTGTCACAGTTTAGTCTGAGCCGTGTATGAACAAACGGCAAAACATATTAACTTTATACCTTCATAAGCTTCATAATCAAACTCACCGGTGTAGAAGAAACATTGCAATTTCATCAAACTTCATTCTTTTACCTTAAAGCTGTGTCCAGCGGTGAAAACAATGGTAATGCTTCTATTTTTTAATCACTTATTTTCCTGGACTCTGAAAGTTGTTACCGGTTCTCCCCCCAGCTTGTCACATCCTGCTGCTTTGGCTAAGGCTACACTGACCCCCTACTTACTCTAGTGGTCACAGTGACAGACCAGACCAACTCTGTGTAAAGATTTAGTGCAATTCTCTGAAATACAATACATTGGGATAACATTAGGACGTTTTATTCTATACACTCTAATCGTAATTTTAGATCATTTTTGAATATGTTAAGAAGTACTACATAGTGCTCCTTTGAGGATCCAAGGATGGTCCAAGTCCAGTGTTACCGGCCACTGGCCCCTCCCCATTACCGCCTACATTGCTTTGAACATCAGTTCAGAATATACTGTAGCTACTATTTTCTCTCTTTGTTGGATTCTCTTCCTTTTCTTGAAAGAGTTCATGACCCCTAAGCAGGCTCTCAGCAGGTTTGCCTTTTAACGGACACACTTGCCGGCGAATAAGCAGAGTGCATTCCTCAGATTCTGGAAAGACAGTGTCAAGGCTATTAAAACCTTAAAGTGAAAGGTGTGTGCGCCTGCGTGTGTTGCAGCAGAGAAGACCGTATTACACAATGTCACATGCGGCGGTCAGGACTCCATGAACCGACCTGTGCATTTCTCAGAATTATCTATTACGTCCCTTCAGTAGACCGTAGATTTACAGCCTTAGTTTAACAGTTTCTTAAACGAGACTACAGTTGAAAGACTACGGGCAACAAATTCCAAACAGATTCCTTCGTGTAGCCTTACAGTGAGCTCTTCACTTCTTCTACTACCACACACGCTAATATGCACGTGCACTAAGCATGCTTTAATAAGAGCAGGTGTGTCTCCCTCATCACACAGCTGCACACCAGAGCATGAAAAAGAGGTAGAACTATACCGATAGATGTCAGTGTGTGTGAGGGTGAGAGAGAGAGAGAGAGAGAGAGAGAGAGAGAGCGAAAGAGAGAAGATTCAGGCAAATTTAGATAAACACAGACAGATCACGGCAGGGACGAGAGGGATCCTGAAGAATTAAAAGAATATTTATTGCAAGTGGAGGAAGGAAATAGAAAGAAAGCACGATTTTAAAAAGAAAGAGCGGGTGGTTTACTGATTGGCAGAACCTCAGGAAGAAAAGTGGTTTTAGGAAAACTTTAAAAGCTTCTGGGAAAAAGAAACGGAAGAGAAAAGAGCGCGGTAAAAAGAAAGCAGTGGAAACAGAACAGTGGTGAGAAAGTAAAAATTTTAGTGGAGCAAAGTGTTCTAATCTTTTCTCTCCTGAGGGCGTTTTTAGAAACCTCTCTCATCAGTCTGGGCAGGACTCATTTGTCCCTTTATCCCTCCCTCCCTCCTTCTTTTTCCCTCTGCCTTAGTACACTGCAGTAGAGCGTAACTAGAGCCACGCGATGACTACAGGTTGAGAAGTGAGTGAGAGAAAGGGAGACAGACATCAAGGAGAAGAGAGGCTGACGTGCACCTCACACATTGGAGTTTGGAGTCACTGCACAGCTCGCAAGCTAAGGTGAGAGGAGAATCTCCTGCCAGTATGTGAGCTTTCGTTGTGCATGAGTTTGTGCATGTGTTCATCCGTGTGCATGTATATTTGTGCGCCTATATGTAAACATGTCTGTCGGTGAGAGTGTGACCGTGATTATCGTTGAATTAGAGCATTGAGCGAGTGGCTGCAAGCACTGGCTCTGTTTGAGGAGTGACTTTTCTTTCAATCCACCTCAGTGAAGGCTGCTATTCACATTTCAGTGTGTAAACCTCGCTTGTGTCAGTGATCAGACTTTGAAGCGTGAGTGACAGGTTTACCTTTCCCAGATCCCACTTGTGTGTGTGTGAATCACTCTGTGAAAGGGAGCAAAAGACACATCACACATATATGTATCTGCACATGTATCTCGTTTGTTTCTTTTTGATTCAGCTTTGATTTCAGTTTCTAAGAGATTTACAAACAGCAATGAATTTTTCAGCTGTGTCAGCAGTGGACACCTAGTGAAGGACAGACAGACCATAGAAAATAAAGAACTCATCTGGCCACAATATGCGCTGCCTGCACATTTTGCTGTCACATTTAAAATAGCTGGATTCCTTTTGTAAAAGATTTGTATTTGCAACAGACATCAGATGTGATGACAGTGATGAGAAGCAGAAAACAGATGTAGTAAATTCATATTAAGTGCATCTCTGCACAATCTGCAAGCATGTATATATAATACTATAAATGCCAAGAAGTAGCTACAGTGGTGGCTTTGTCTTATGACTGTATGCAATATTACTGTTTACAGTTTGCTCTGTTTTTTCACACCTCCTTGCTTTCTCTCCTTCACCGTCAGAGAGATTTATTTGTGCATTGTGGTGAGCCTGCTTTGGTTCCAGCCCACTGGTGACAGCTAAGAGTTAAGAGGTTCCAAGGTGGAGCTGAGGGACCTAAGGTGGGGCTCAGGTATAAGCAGACAGAGGTCACTTTAAAATGTTTGAGATTCCTCTGCAGGGTTGACTGTGCAGTGGACACACCCAGCCCCCAACCTGCATGCCTCCACCCAACCTCTGTTCCCTCACCTCCCACCATGCTCTTCACTTCCCCTCCTCTCTCCTCCCCTCACGTCTACTTTATCCTCTGTGCCTTACGTGTGGAACCTGCTCAGTCATGCCAGTCTGCCTCCATGTGCCAGCCTAACTACCACACTCATTTTAAAGGTGGAAAATCGTCCTCAGCACTGCCAGGTGTGGCATTCCCCCTGTGAGTGTAATGCTGCACTTTGCCAGGTGTCCCATCAGCATGTCTGAATGGAAGAGACAACAATGTTGGACTGGGGCATGGCCTGGGGAAACTTTGATTTCTGATTTTGATGCAACACTAATCAAAAAGCTACCAAAACTGGTGCATATTACATACTTTCTGTCAGTGTTCAGGATAATCATCTCAGATTACTAAACATGCACACATAAAAACCAGGCATGTGCACATGATACAAAGTACAGACATCATTATTCACACACACAGAAACCTGTACTTGCTGTACTTTGTTCTTTCATTTCTTTGGAGGCGGGGACACTGGCTGGTCACTTTGAATACCAAAGTGACCAGCCAGTGTAATCAGTGACATGCAGAATCTCTTGTATATTTATGGAATCAGTTTAGTGAAGTTATTTAAATGTTGAATGACAACAAAAAGAGCTGAAAGAATAGCATCCCCTGGGCAAAACTTGTTTCTAAATAAACTACGCATTGATGTACTGCTAGTGCACCTTTGCATTTCAGGGATTATTCTCCATAAAATGATACAAATCGCTACAACTCACATTTTAATTTTATTGGTACTGAAACAATAAACCTAATAGCAATGATGTTTTCTGTTAATGGATTAGTTTGGCCAATGCCATATGCTTTGTTTTGTTCTTCTTGATGAGTGTTGTGCTAGAAAAAGGTAAGAGACTGTGGGTGTTGCAAGTAACCAATCAAAGGAGCTGAGACATCAGCCACTGTAAAAGTCTTAAAAGTCAATTTGAAGAGAAAGTTAGTGTTGTGAGTGCGTATGTAGGGTCAAGCTTACGCTTGTCACAGCCCTGCACATGGTTACTGTTCTGTGCACTCATATTATGTACATGCGCCTGGTTTTTATGTGTGCGTGTTTTGAAACTAAACTAATGCAATATGTGTTCCACTCCCAAGGGAAATGGGAATTTGAAGGGCTACAAACCTTGTTTTATCTTGTGCAAAAGACGCAAATCAGATGTTGTCTGTGTGCAGTGCATGCAGTTGTGTGTCTTTGACATTGTAAAAAGTAAGACAAAAAGCATTCTATTGGCTGTTTTTTAACCAAAATGTTCAGCTATTCTCAAGACCAGCATCACTGCAGAAGCTTTTACACCCCGTCCCCCCATAGAGATGCAATTACAACTTTACAGGACAAAAGTGATAATATATTGCCAGATTTGCTCATCACTCAACATTTTGAATCATATGCCATTATCAAGGGACTAACCAGGTATTCCTTTGAAACCTTTATAGGAGAATTGATTGATTTATGAGACTAGAGGCGGGAGTGAGGTCAGCAATCCAGGTGTACAATGTTGTGAGCTGAAGGTGCCAGATCGAGAATCCACTGAGACAACAGAGTGAACGTGGGATGTTAGACATGCAGTTAGTGTGCACTGATGCTGCTGACAGAGAGGAACAGAAGTCTTGAGGTGTCACTAAGAGCCAAGGTAAAAACTTCAGCCTGTGAGTAAAAGCAGCGGGACAGATGGAAAGAGAAGGGTGTGACAGAAGAGGGAGACAGCACAGAGTATGACAGCAGTGTTGGCCTGCTTCAGTGGCCCAGTAAATGCTGCTGAAATGAAAACCATATCAGCCTTGCAGACGTTTTACCTCACCTTACCTCTCTCCCTCGATCCCATACTCCCTGCCGTATAGACTCTGTGGGTCTGCCAGTGGTATGGTTTTCATTAGTTTTCATTAGTTAACTGCAACCTCTGAAGCTGGCTGCTTCTCTTCTTTCCTGTGTTGTTCATTTTTTTCCCCTCTTTTCACTCTACTTGGCACTACCTTCCTGTCAGTTTTTTTTTAAATATCTCAGCTGAACCACTGACCCATCAAAGTATGTGTTAAACATACAAGTGTTTCCTTATGTGGTGGTCACCATGACAACTTTTATCATAATTGTGTGTTTTCAATAAACATTTCAGGGTCAATTGTAAGATTCAGTGTGTAACATTTAGTGACATCTAGTGATGAAGTTGCAGAATGCAACCGACTGAATCCCCCCACACCTCACCCTCCCCTACAGTGTCCACAAAACAGCCCTTGTTAGAGTCAGTATTTGTTTCATCCATTCTCGGGGCGTTTTAGTTAACGGGATATTAACTCTGGTCCAAATTTAAACATGGTAGGTGAAGGTAATGCACCTTAATGCTGGATTCCACGCAATCCAAGAATTTGGACAAAAAGTGACGATAAAGTCCATTTTGAGCTACTGTCGAAACATGGAGGTGCAATCCATGCCCTCTGTAGATATAAACTGCTCATTCTAAGGTAACAAAATCATAATCACAAGTATTTTATTCCATTTCTGCAATTAGATCCGCCTAAACCCTCCTGAATCTTACACGCTGGACCTTTAAGATATCTTTCATGTATACATTATTCCAGCCTCTTTCAGTTGCATGTGCACTTTGACATGTATGCACTGAAATAAGATACACAGGGCAAAAGCCAACACTGCGAGCCCTCACTTGCTCCTCTGCACAAATACTCAAAAACTCACTCCTAAAATGCAGCGACATGCTTCCGCATTTCAAACAATATATCAGGGGTGTTCCAAGTTCACAAGACAAAGTGGAAATATCTGCCCTATGGCATGGAGATGAACCAAGAAAATATTCATCGAACACTAGGCTTGCAAGTACTTGCTGCGGAGAAGTACTGGCCTATTAAATTTAAACAATTTAATACACAGTTAAAAACAGTGACAAATCAGCAGCCACAACTCTGCAAAATATGAATCAAACTTCACAGCAAATGGCTTATACTTAGCACCTCGAGTATAAGACTGTAAAACAATGGCTTACAACAACAGCAGCATAATGTGGTGGTCTGGGGGTTTTTGTAGGATAAACAGCTGTGGACAATCTAGCTCACTGGGTGTAAAGCACGGGGCGCTGGTCTTATGCTCCAGCTCAAATATTGGAAGACAATCATTTGTTTGTTCCTGTTTTCCACACTGACATACATCACAGCGTCAGGCTCTGGTGGACCAAAAAAGTGCCAATCTAGTAAATTGCAGGAAATAAGAAACAAATGGGATTAGAGCTCACAGGCACACTGTAGCTGGCACAGAGCGAAATTATCACCAAACACTGCAATGTCTTACATTGAATCCAGCTTAGCATTTCCTCCCCAGATAAGTATTTCCTCTACTCAGGGAAAGCAGAAGACCTGAACCCATACAGTACTGGTTTGTAGATGTGATTTTTTTGTATCAGATGGATTATAGTTTACTAATGCGTATGAAGAATGTTTTTGTTTTTTTTTAGCCTGGCTTTATTCCCACTTCCCACATGAGCTTTTTTACTCAGCTTATCATCAATCTCCCTCCTGTAATCTTTGTTTAGAGTTGTTTAGTGTGTTTTTGCTGTGGTTTAGAGTATATATCACTGGTAATAGCCCTGAAGGGATACCCAGGATCATGTTCTCCTTTTATGTTCTTGCTACTTCACAAGGTGAAGAATGATTTAAAGCGGTTCAGTTGCAGTCGAGTAAGGAGTCAAAAAAGGAGCTCATCCTCTGACAAGGGAAATGCCTCTCTAATGTCAGGGTTGATTTTATCTGTTCTGTCCATGGCGATATCGTCATTGCATAAATAATAATGATTTTCTTCACATGCTTGTATTTCTAATTCTGGTACACAAATATTCTTACTGGATAGTTATTACTTCAGTGTTTTATATAAATGGATAAACACTGCAACTTGCAGGCAATTTACATTACAATGGTTTATGTTATGTGTATCATTTTCACATATGCGGTCACTGAAGCCGGAGGCTATTGCCTTTAACCCTTCTTAACACTTTCTCTGAGACCTTAGGGGAAAACAGGATGGGGGGGATGTAGAGGTATTGCTGACAGTTGAGGTGTTTGAAGGCACATAATGTACTTAATGAACCAAAATTCCTGCCTGAAGCTATGTCTCTGCCTGAAGCTATGTCTCTTGTATCAGTTTTGTGTTTAACATTTTTATAAATTTACAGTCCCAGCCCTGGGCATTGTGGAGAACAACAGGTACATGTGCTGGGCTCTTTATCACCACTTTACCTGATTTAAATGCAGCCACATAGAGTGCAAAGCCTCCTAGCAGGGAATGTACACAGCAATGCCAAGTGAGGATAAGGCAGGAATTAACACACACAGGAGTAAAGCACCCAGTGAAAAGACATAATCTCCTGCTGAGAAACATGGGTCCATTGCACACATTTTTAACTCTGTATTGAAGGTCCACTATGAGGCTCCTCCATCCATCCTTCCTCTAACAACTACTGAATAAAGTCTAAAGTCAAATTGTTTATATTTGCGACTCAACACTTATTAGCCTGTACCTGTACTTGGTTTAAGCCCTCGCTCCACTTTCCCACATATAAAAGTGTCCTTGAGTGACACATTGAACCTGAATTTGATATTGATGTGTGTTTATGTGAAGGGAAATGAGTCACTTGACAAAAGCGTCTACCAAAACAAGTGTAAAGTAATCTTAACACGATCGCTGCAGTCAGGTGGATTTGCTTCAATGTTTGATCCAGCCACAGTGTTTCCCTTCCTTATACACTTTCCCTATGTGTTTTTTTGTAAAACTGATCCCCCCACCGCTTGTTTCAATTACACAGCAAAAGGGCAAGTCCTTGTTTGTCAGGTGTGTGAGCAGTCTTCCCAGCAGCGAAGTCACTTTGGGAGAGTGCTTACTAGCGTATTTAGTTTAGAAAAAGGGGGATAACACAGTATTACTTTGTTCTCTTTTATGTTTGTTCATTAAGAATGAGAGAGACAAACTTTAAAGAATATGCCGATGTGTGCACAAACATCGCCATTATCAGTGACTAATACAACTTAAGTTTCCTTTCCTGTGTGTGTGTGTGTGTGTGTGTGTAATTGTGCAGGTGTGTGTGCATGTGTGGATTTGCGGTCTGAGCCTATGTGCCTGTGCTTGTGCTTGTCACAATAGTAAAAATCTTTTACTCCTTGTGGTCACAGTTCTGTGGTCGCATGTACTAGATGAACTTGAATGTCACACGCACATGCACACGACTCAGTACACCTCGAAGTGGCTCCCCATGGCAGAGTGCCCAGTGTGTCACAAAACCACACAGCTGTACATTCCCAGACTCTGAGAGTGGGATTAGATTAGCAGAGTGGAACACTTGCGTCTGTAGGCGATGCATGTGTTTATCCGATTACATTTTTGTGTGTTTATCTGTGTCTACACATAAACGTTGTCTGTAGGTCTCATGCCAGCTCAAGGTGTGTGGGAGGGAACATTCAGGCTGCATTTTTATTAGCTTGTGTGAATGCTCTCTGCTGAGCTCTCATAGGTTGGCGTTCTATGGCCTTTAAACTTGCTCTCGGTGCCACATGGCCATTTTAACAGGCATTTAATTTGATACACTGAGTGACTTTGATTGGCAGTTGAGTCATGGAGAGAAATTAGCCTCACATTGGTCACTAATGTGTATTACATGATCTGCAAGTGAAAAAATAAGATTTGCAAATGTGTAAAATGACTTTTGCATAAGCTGGGGTGTTCACAAATGTCTGTTCCAATCCAGACACGAATATTTGAACAATTTTACAAATGCACATATGTCGCATTACATGCCCCGACAGGCTCAGATTGTGTGGTCTGACTTCTTCTATCAGCAGACTTTCAACTCTTATCA
>JAPQRN010000022.1:7941512-7953293 GCA_037367275.1 Coranthus polyacanthus
TATATATTCTGATAAATGTAACTTTCAAAAAGCTTCCTGTGTACACAAATGTCTAAAACTACTTGTGAAATTCTTTTGCATTTACTTGCATATTGTTAAAGCAACAGTAGGCAGAAATCAGAAAACATAAAAAAAGACAGAATTTGCTGCAGTCCTGTCCTCTCTGTGCTAAGTATAGACTGAATATAAAGAGAGCTGATGCGACATCGTTTCATGCCACTATGGAAAAGTAAAAATATCAGTTAGGGAGCTGCTATTACAACTGTCAGTCAACCATTTTTATATCCCCACCCCCCTCCTCTGGAAAGACCAGTGATCAGCCAAAATCCTCTGTCATGGGGCAGATTTTCTAACGGACAGCGGAACCAAGAGGAGGTGAAGAAGTTTTGTTTCCTCTCAGACGTCTTGAATACAATATGCTGTCAAGTTATCATGGAATTTTTGCACAGTGACACCAAAAAATATTGCCTCCTGAAGCATTAAATGTGCATGCTTGAATCACATGGCACAAATCATTTGGGTGCAGAGTTTTGAGACTAGCTTCACAGTCTCAGCTTCTTACAGATCCACAAACGTATGCTACGTTTAAGCGCTGATGGGAAAACTGGGACTGACATTCCACCCGAAACCTTTGAATGTTTCGGGTGGAATGTCACTTTCTGCATATCTGTAAGGTCAAGGGTGCATGTGTGTGTGTAGCCATGTTTTAAGTAGAGTATGCGTAAGAAGATGGAGCGCCTTAATTCATTTAAGGCCCTGGGTGTTTTGTTTTTAACTTTGAAAGTCTATTAAAGCAGGGTTGAATAGAGGACTAAGTATACAGTCTGCTGTTGATAACCTATTGAGTAATTGCAAGTGTGTAATGACCACTGATTACTACAAGTGACTATTTGTTAAATTAAAGTTTTGAAGTACTGAAGTGACAGAAACAAAGGTGGCAGACAACAGAGGAAAAGAGAAGCAGCCAGTGGTGGGGGGATTGAGTAAGCAGTGATGTGTCGAGGGAGGAAAGAAGATCAGGATGCCACCATCTGTTAGCCACATGCAAGCCCCACAGCAGTCACATAAATCTCAGCACGCTCAGAAATGCAAGGCTGCATTCCGCCAGGCCAAACGTGCACTGGCTAGCTACCTCAACAGAAATGTGCTCATGCATCATGCAGGCCATGGTCATACGTTTAGCACACACTGTAGCAGGAGATATTGAAATGAAACAGAATTGAAAGACAAATGATGCTGGAAAGCATTAGAAGAAGTCTGACTACGAACTGTAAACAATTTTTCTATTTGTGACATTAATGTTTCCCGTCTTCTGTGAACTGTCAACTTCTGAATAAAAGCACAAAATGTGTTGGAGGACATGAGCTGAAATGAACTGAATATCAAAAGCAATGGCTTATTTAATTCAAATGCACATGATTGCTTACGGTCAAGCCATGAAGTACATTTTAAATGAGGGGTTTGCAGGGTATTGCTTAAATGATTCCCAATCCTCTGATGTAACTGTAGATGTAGGTGTGACCTATGAACTTCAGCTGCTCCTAAAGCTTTCCTCCCTCTCCATAAACCTAACCAAATGGTGCTGTAAAACTAGCAATTTTCCACCTTACTTTGCGCTTTGTCAATGTTTCTGTATAACTATAAAATATCCATGTCATGTTTCTGATGACACCTCATATTACAAATTACAGGGTAGTGGAAATATGGCCTTTGATGGACAGAGGGTTAGTGATTGGTTGTTTTTTAAAGAGGCATTTTATTCTGTTAAATGTCTTGCATGTGTGTTTCTCCACGCAACCTTTTCACTCTCTTTTTTACCCCCAAAATGAGCTATAGAATGTGAACGAAACACATAAAAAAAAAAAAAAATCTTTTCCATCTTTCAGATACAGTCACATAGTTTTGGCTTTTTTGGTCTGATTTCATGGAACTTCAAATTGATTGAAATCATTGCTGGTGAAGAAATTTTATAATAACATGGTGGCCAGGGATGAGTCACCACTAATTTTACGTTCTCTTTCAAATCTGCTGTTCAATTGTACCGTTCAAGCACTGCGGGTGAGCAGTGCCCTGCCAGTCATGACATCACAGTCATGCAGTGTGGGAGATAGTTGAGAGGAACGATCCAGAAAAAACAGCAAAAACACAGCAGCAGAAGCGGGAGTTAAATGCTTGTTTCATTATGTGCCCAGCGGTGATCAGCAGAATTGGTTAGTGGGTGGCATGCAGCCACAGGTCCTGCTTACGAGGCAGGAACACTGTGACATTCTACGGTTACTTTAGGATAAGAAAACCATAAAATAATCACAGCCCTGGAGAAACTACCATTGCTGTTCGTCAATCATCAGTCCTTCTTCAGCAGGCTTCCCCTATGAGTCTACAACAACAACAACAGCCAACTTTTAATCCTGTATACATGAATAAATGCAGGAACATCCTTCGGAATGTAACTGAAGGACTATAGATCCGAAGTATTGTTGCAATAACTATTGGGAGACAGCTGATTAATCTCCAATTTTCCAAGTACATTAACAAAATAGCCAGCTGATGAAAGCCTTGGTATGCGGGGTTCCTATTAATCCAGCTGGCTTTGCTCCAGCAGCAAAGCCAGCCAGCTGCCCAGTTTCCAGTAAATCTATGGTTTTAGCATCTTCCTGCAAACCCAAATCTTGTGTACCGTTATCATACAGAAATACTGTATTTAGATGTTTTTCAAATGCCGTAGAGATTTAGTATCATCACTATGGGCTGATTATCTCCCCAGTCCCATGCTCAGTCAGCAGCTGCAGGACGGAGACAGCTGTGACTTCCTGAATCTCAACTACTAACGCTGCTGCCAAGCCAGACTAATCACAGCTGCAATCTCATTCTGGTATGATGTGATGCACCTTACATTAAGTTCTTAAGAAACCCAGACACATTTTATTTTCAGGTGTGTTATCGTAAAAATGGTGCTTGAGGTTGTATGGAGCATCTTTTAACTTGCACTAGACAGTTGGTTCAGTTCCAGCTTTTATAGGATTCAGAGCGTCTGCCTAGTAGCAACAGAGCGCTACTGAGGAACTTATTTAACTTATTCAGTGTCTCTTAGTGACATAAAAATGATGAATGGATGAATAAGCGTGTGTAAATCTATTCACTCATAGCGTAAAACACACAAAGATCGAAAGATAGACCACAAACATACATTGCACATGCTGTATCAAACACAATGTTTAATTAAATTACACCATCAGGAATTTTAGAAGATTCTTTCTGAAAGAAACACCAGTGTCATACTGCTATGTACGTCTGCCACACAAACCATAAAACATCTTTCCCCTCTGTATGTCTCTCTTTTTTTTCTCTTCTACTTCTTCCTTTTATCCTCAGCCAGACGTTTTTGGACATGTAAGATGTAAAAAAAAAAAAAATGCAGGAAGGAGAAGAAGAAAGAAAGGACAGTTCTAAAGGAATATGGCTCGTATTAATCTGGAAATATTGCTTTACCTCATCTGAACTAAATTACTGGTCTGAACTCGCTGTCCTCAGAGAGCAGGCAGAGTGCCACCGGCAGCCCAGATGGGCAAGGAGTGGTCGACAGATCTGTCACCGTGACCACGGTGAGCACATGAACCCCTGGTCTATCGAGCTCTGTAGCTGTTCTTTTATACAGAAGATCAAAAGTGTTTATTATTGTTGGGATAGGACTTTATACTCAGGGGCAATGTCTCTGGAGGAGTGAGTTTTTTCTCTTTCTCTGTCCTGTTTCCTGCTATCCTTGTGACTTTGTGCGCATACGACAACCACAGATAACCAAAAGATCTTCTGAATGCAAATGTGGAGATGATAGGAGCAGATCTGTTATCAAAAGCATCAATATTTCTTTAGTTTATGACGGTATTTTAACAATTCTGAATGATTTAATGGCACAGTCTTAGTAGTGCCTTGTTGTTGTATATGATTCATGTGCACAATGCTGGAGGCCATGAAATCTATAGTTAAATGAGTCAAGCTGGCTAACTGTGTGGCTTCAGCATGCCAAAGCTTGTGGTTTCCAGTGGTAAGGCGCAGATGTAGGCCCAAGTGGCTGCAAACTCGCTCACTGCTATTCGGAGAAATTTAAAGGTGTGATTGTGTGCGCTAAGAGTAAACACTGGCCCATCTGCTCTCGCTCTCTCTCACCCATTACTGACCTGAACTGACACAAAAAATTTCACTTTGTTAAACAGTGAAATAGACAGGAGCCTCAGAGAGACAAGACATAGATATATGGCTATTACATAATATCAATGGCCAGTGGCACCAAGTCAAACAGAACTTGTTTGTTGCTATGCTTACTCATAACTTCAGTTAGGAATGAGGGCTACACTGTTTTTATAGGAATGATTTACTGCCGTGAAAGGTCCTCAAAGGACTCACATCAAATGAAAAGATGTAACTGTAGCTATATCCAGAGACGCTTGGAGATTTCTGTTATTGTATTCGTAGGTCAGAAGGTATGGATTAGAAATAGAGCTTTCTATTTATTTTTGTTCTGACATAAGCTCCAGTTTTCACTGTGACAGAGGATAACTGTGATTTATTTCAAACGACGATCTTTGTTGAAAGAAATCATAAATTACTTTGCAGATGCCCCTGACAGGAGTCTCTAACAGAAACCAGCAAGAATGTTACGGTAGGTATTAGTGACAACAAGCCAACAATACACTCCAACTAAAGTGCTTCTCAAATGGACAAACAGCGTCTGAAACACCCTACCCCCACACCTTTTTAACCTCTGAAAGGAGCATCTGTATGACAGTTTATGTATCTTTGCAAAACAAAGGTAATGCAGTTTAAAACTAAACTTAAAATTAGGAATAATGATATGATTGTTATTAATATAATAGCATTTATTTACATGTATTACATGTATATTAGTTGAAGAGTTGGTATTCTTCTTCCTCTTCTCATTATTTTTGTTTTGTTGTTGTTGTTTATATTAGTTAACTGAAGAAGGGCAAAGGCTCAAGAATGCTCTAATAAAGGTTTATTACACCTGTTCCTAATAGTATTAATTTTATATTGATATTGATATTTCCTAAACAACATAGCTGCACAGTCTAAAATAGCTTGAAGCAGATGGTGAAACAATATAAATATGTTTTGCATCTGAAAAGCTGTGCATTGTGACAGTACCGCACACAGTACAACTTTCCTTTGGTGAACTTGTTTTGTAAAACATGGAGACTGAAGAGTCACAGTTCTAGCAAAAACACTGACCAGCGTTTAAATCTCTTTATAATCAAATAACTTGCAGTGTATCGATAGTATTCTACATTTCTGCAGCTGCTGGGGATTGCAAACTGCAAACATTCAGGTTGGTCTGCCAGCAGTTTCGTACATATCGTCTGTATGAGCTGATGAAAGTTTATCAACAAACATAACAGCAGAATCACTTAATCTGGGGTGTCAGATAAATTGATTTGAAACGTTCCTTCCCTTGGTATACCTCTCATAACTTGTGGCATGCGTGATGTCTAAACTGCCAGCATGCCTCCCTTACAGTGCCAAAATGTTGCTACGCCTCTACTTTAAATGAGACATGGATCCCAGTCGGTGTCACCTGTTTGCATGTAGCCAACCTCTGACCTCAGGGAACTCATCCCCGTGGGAGAGGGAAATGCGCCTGTGAGAGGCCCACTCGTGGGCGGCAGAGTGGTTTTATGCACAGACTGGCATTATCTCCATCTCCTGCTCCACTCAAAGGACAACGCCACTAAATATACCCTCTGAGGCCTTCCCAGGCTCCTCTGGGCTGAGGAGATGCGGCCGCCGCTTGGGCCGAAGGCCAATGACATGGCGGCCGACCTCCACGGAAAGTATTTTTAAGGTCAATTACAGGGTACAGTGCCTTTAGATGGCCGACTGGTGCTGAGGAGGCCTCATATTAAAGGTTTATGTGGAGAAGGACCAGAGAAGTCTGCCTTAGCTCACCCCAGCTCCCATTGTTACCACACACTCACTGAGACACTGCACTTTGAAGGATTCAGAGTGATGCATGCAGCCTGTGTGTGTATGACTAAAAAAGACAAAAAATTCAATGATGTCAGTTTATGTGAAATTTATCACAAGCTAAAGTTCTTGGGACGTTATGAAGAACTTTTCTATGTCTCAAAAAATTAGTATGGAACTCTTGCATCACCCTCAACACATCAGCTTCCCCCAAAACTAACAGTAAGTTAAGCTTGCTAATGACTTTTCTCATTTATAAAGAAATCCCCTCTTTGCCCTCTTTGTCTTTCACACAAAGAGGGCAAAGAGGGGATTTCTTTATTCTTTATACACTCTGGAAAGACTCAAAAGACAAAGTTTTGCCTTGGTTTTGATTGCGCTTTTGAAACATATTCATCTGATTTGTGTAACTCAAACTTCTGAAGCATCCTGTAAACTCTGATTAAACTTTGGTTAAAGATGCATTTTTAGAACCTTTTAGAACAACATATTTTGACCACTGGCTTATTGTTATCTCAGTAGAATAGGATCACTTTGTGGCCAGTATACAGGATAGTTAATTCCAGCAAATAATATGGAGTCTTGTTTTAAAGTACAATCTGAACAAATCCTTTAATAGCATAGTAGTCATTATGGTGGTTACAAAATCGATTACCAAGTAGCCTGACATCACTATCGTTGACAGAAACACATGTGCAACGGAGAGAAAGTTCATCCATACAGACAGCGGCGGATAATAAAAAAAGAATAATAAACATACTCGGTTGCTCATTACAGGGTTTATCTTCTGTTCCCACACGTTCACACTCATACATGCCCCGTTCTGGTTGCATAGGCCACACACGCAGACCAGCACAGCTGACCAACGCTCAGTATAAATGAACATCCAGCAAGATGATTTTGGTCCTTTTCATGATTCATTCCAACATGACTCTGGTCGGCCATAAATACAGGCCTGTCAGAGTGTGTTCTACCCCACAGAGAGGGGAGTGGTGGAAGGTACAGTAGACACCATTCACCTCTCCGTGTGTTTGGACGGGGCAAGGAGGGAAGGTTGGAGTTGGTGGCTTTGGTCTCCCTGAAGAGTGAAGTATTGATGGGACAAAAGTGAGTAGATGGATTGAAAGGCCTATTTGTGCAGATGAGGGCCGGGCATATCTGTGTTTGCTCTGCTGTGGCCCTGGTACAGTTCAATGCCAGCTCTATCCGTCTTTCTCTATTTCAACGCAGATGCTTTGATCGAACAAAATGAAGACACCGGAAGATGGAACCCAAATAGGAAATGATGATATGTGTCTTAGTATTTAACTCTGTCACTTTGTCCTGTGTTCACATATAAGTGACATTTTGAGTCAGCTACCCTTCAATTAGCTACAGTTTAGCCTGAGAAACCAGTCCAGTGAGACTCAGTGATTATCTTGTTTTTACTATGTACACATGATTAGCAAACCTATTTTATTTGCCCTGGGATAAAAACATAATTTCTCTTATGGTGGATAAATGAAGAAATTTAAAGAAAAACTGAAGTGAAACATAGCACACATGGAGGCTCCTATAAACATTTTAAAATACTGTGCACGTCCTACTAGAAATAAGCCAAATATTCTTAAATATAACCAAATTGTCTTATATTAAGCAAAACAAAATCAGCCACTGGGGTAAACAAAGTTTGCTTGGCTAGATTTCTTAAAACTAGAATAAAAATCTAGCCACTAAAAGACCAAAATGGACAGAAAAAATCCAAAATGTAAACAACATTGTGCTCATCCCTCTGCTGGGATATTATGCATCACATTATGCATTATGCATATTATGCAAAATATTGTTTTAGCTTGTTACTGGATAAGTATAGCTCAGTATTAGCTTGAATATCTTATTACGGCGAGTTAAATTAGACTCTTTCTATTAAAAATTACTTGACTTGAATGACTGAATTTTTAACTAATTTTTTCAAGTTTAGAGAGGATTTTTAGCAAAAAGTATACTTGATAATGATACTACTGCGCTCAGTGCAGATGCTGCACTTCAAGATTTATGTACAAAGTAGCATTTTACTATTGGAAAATGTCTCTTAAGGAATTTAAAAATGTTTTAGAACTAAAGACACCACCGAAGGCGCATGAAGATGGGTGTTCTCCGCTTTGATTAACTCTTCCTCTTTCACCTCTAACCTCCCAAACCTGTCCCACCTCCTCCCAGCACGAAGCTCCCAACACCTTGTCTCCCTGGGAACATCATCACTCCTGGTCCACATGGCGGGGCGAGTACACATCGCCAAGCTGCTAAGTCTACAGTGACTGGGGTGCCCCGTGTTTGCCCTGAGGGAGAGCATGTGTTCGTGGCTGGTGGGCTCTCTGGGTCAGAAATGGCACACCAGGGTGTGATGGGCTCTGCTCACTGGTCATGACCGTCGTAGGTGTGAAATTCCCAGAGCTGAGGCCCCGGAGCTTCAGAACCCAAAAGCTGCAGAGGCAGAGAGGGGGGTGTTTTAGCCGGTGATGGTTAGCCACCATCACCTTTTGTCTGAGCTGAAACCCACAGTCTCAATTTTCTTGTCTGACTGCACAAACTAGGACTGAGAAATACAGTACTGAACCAACACAGACAATATAACTGTAGGGCTTCTGTCCATCGCAGACGGCCAAAGAACACTATATTTCTGCTGTATATTCTTGAGATAATGGTTTTGTCACTTCAGATGTGTAGCAGTCTAGTCATGCAACATGTTCACCACAGTACCCTTAATTGAGAGTTACAGTAGCATTGGTGGTGAAGGGCCTTTCAGTGGGGTGTGGCAGCAACATAGCCCCAAATGACCCTGGTACATCCTCATGGCAGCTGTGGCGAATTCTGACTGCAGATATATAAGTTTACAACTTGGAAGAAAACATCATACTTAGTATACCAGCTCTCTTATGTCTTACAAGGAAGCCATATGTGTGTCAAGCTGACACAGTCCTGAAGCTCAATGTTTTCTTCAACAGCTCAGATACTTAACTGAAGAGTTTTGTTCAAGAAGCAGTCCTGGTTATGACAAATGTGTGAGTGTACCAGTGGCACATAGATGAGTTTCAGTATTTTTCATTAGAAATAGAAGCTACTGTACAGATTAAGGAAGGGGGGGGGGGGGTGTTGGCAAGGTTTTCCTATGGCTATATTTATTTTAAAAGGTCACAGTTTAATTAGTTCTTTGACTCAGGTGTTACTTCCTTTGGGGAGGTTAAAATACTCTGAAGTCATTAAAAACTTTACATGTTTTGCATTGGCGTTTTATATGATTTCTCTACCAGAAATACTGTGTAGGTACCTTAAATAGTTGGGAAAGTGAAGATATACGCTTAAGGGTAAAGTATAAACATTTTTGTGACTGATATGAACCAAAAACGGCTGTTTAGACGAGAACAACACAAGGCATTGGTGTCCTGATAGGCACAAGCCCCGGGGCTGTTTTAAACAATCTCCATATTCACCCTGGCAGTGTTGAGGAGGGAAACTCAGGCTCCTTTACTTTGATACATGTCACAAAGGATTTCTGTCTTAAGACACACAGAAAGTCCCCTCTCTTTCCATCTGCCCCAACTCTGCTTTCAATTCAGGTTGTTAAGAGTGAAATTTCAATTTCACAACAACCTGAGACTGAATCCTAAAGTCTAATACGAGTCAAGCTGTGCTGGATTGCGTTGTCCAATTTAATTTACTTATATGCTTATATAGAGCATTACCACATTTTTGTAGATATTTTATGTAGTTATAAAGAATGTTCATTCTCTCCTATAACATAGTAGTTTGGCACTTCCTTTCTCTGCTGGTGTTTTGCCAAATGTGTGTGATGTCTGACAGTCAGGCCTTTTCCTGTGGCTTTTGAAATCCAACACAGAGAGCGCCTGTTTTTGCTTTTCTGTAATCTGAAGTTCCTTTGTGATGATGCTGTTGTTCTTCCTTTAACCAGCTCTGTATGAAGGGTGTTTATAAGCCGGGGATGTTGTATCGGTTTCTGATAATGAGTAATAATAATGTTTGCCTTTAAATAAATATGTCATTGTCAATAGTTTTCATACACAATCAGGGAGGCATTTGAGTATACAAAAATCTCTTCAAGCCTGAGGAGCGCTCATCCTTATCTGATGTTTGTGATGAACAGACTTTTGCACCAAGAAGCATGTGTCATTCAGATGATAGTCTGCGTTTGTTTATGTTTTCAGACTACATTTGGTTTACAGACACAGGATTCAACAGAAATGCCACGATAACGGAAATATTCATATTTGAATCTTTCTAGTGAATTTTTGCAGTATGTGTACATCACTGGAAAAGCAAGGGATAAAAGTAAACGTGGGGTGATTGCTCTTATTAAGGAGCCATAAGCATTGTGCAGTAACCTTAGCCATGAAATTAAGGGGTACAGAGACACAAGAAGCAGGTTGAGAAAGATGTTGTATAATGTATAAATGTACTTTATTTAAATTACAGCTCAATTCAGTCCCTAGTGGTCAGATAGAATACTGCGCCCTTACAATAAAATCTACCTCAGTCCTAAATCTCAGTTTTGGATCCTAAAATACAATCCTTTCTTCTTTTGCTGCAAAGTGTGACTGAAAGCATGTCATTACTGGTCTAATTTTCCTTATTATATGACCACTTTGTGCTATTTTTTATCTATTTACTATTGTTATGGTAATGACAATATTTAGTTGCATAGTCAACAGTAAACACACAACAGCTTTCAGATGTTGGATTAGTCTTTTATCTGTTGCTAAAGCCTCAGATTAAAGACATAAAACAGCACAGAAGGGCATGTCCATGTCTCTGGGTTTGGAGGATTAGTGTTTCTTAGCAATAAAGTGTGCCAAAATGAGTGTCTCCCCTCCTCTGTCAGCCCTTTACCAACCCACTCTAACTGTCTCAAACCCCAGCCCCAGCCCTGGCTTTCACAACCTACAATGAAGGCAGCCCATAACCTTAAGTACTGTTTTGTGGACCTGTGTAAATTTGACACCATTATGCCGCAGAGAGGGTCTGTGTAGGTGTTAATGTTAGCGTGGAAGATTGCCAGAGATCTGTATAATCCCTGCTTACCTCATCATGGGCAGAAATTTTTTTTTCCCTTTTCATACATCATGCCGATTTTTCCCATTTCTTTTAGTTTTTTTCTTTATTGTTCAATACGGTATTTTCCTTGTGGTCCAACTATGTGCGTTTTAGATCCGTATTACCCCATATAAAGTCAACCTTTGTGAAAATACTTAAAATGGGACACCATGTGAAGGAGTGGCAGCACTGGAGGATATAGTGATGCGCTGCGGTGATGCCTCTTTCTAATTTTCAGCTGGATCCAGGCCTAACTGTCAGCCTATGAACTGGAGCTTGACCTGAAATGTTCACCAGCAAATGAGATCTTTCAGATTCTTAGGAAATCACTACTTTGAACAGTTTTTGCTATTTCATGTTTATAATACTCAACTGCTTTTTCCCAAAGTCGAGTAAATTCCCCTTGCCAAGTTTTTTTTTTTCTTTTTTTCTTAATTACAAGTAGATGTACATTTTAAACTTAACTGTCTTTAGGCTTTCGTCTTTTCCTTTGCACCATTCTTCCTGTGCCATGACCTGGTTTAAACTGGCAGTCTTAGCAGAGTTAGATTTGTGTGTGGTGGCACATGGGGGCAGGGTGCAGAGCTGCCTGGTTTGAGTGTACCCAGCCCCTCATAATTACAGACAGTAAACAGCTAGTGCTTTTAGGCCTATTTTCCCTGTCTGATGGGGAGAGAGTTCGCTTTGGCATAAGAAGAAAAGGCAGAGAAAATGAGC
>JAPQRN010000022.1:7953393-7981297 GCA_037367275.1 Coranthus polyacanthus
CCCCCCCCCCCCCCCCCCCCCCCCCCCCCGGCTCACAGAACCCAGTCTGAAGATGGACAAAAATTGTCATCCTTTTTTTGGGTGTTGATGATGGAAGCAGCATGTGAAAAGTTTGTGAGCCTTAGAGACAGGTTTATAGACGCACAAACACACACACAGAGGCAGACTCCCCACCCCCAATGCACACATACTTTTTTTGTACGAGACAGTCTTTTGATGTGATCTTTCATGCTGTAAGTCTTAATTAGACCTTCCATCAGCCCATGGTTAAATGTCTTTTTTATTTTGTCTCTCTAAAACTGTCAAATTGATCACCCTTCTTGGTCTGTCTCTCTCTCTGAGTGTGTCTGTGTTTTTCTTTCCGTCTGCCTGCCTGTCTGTGTCCTTCCCTTCTCTCTGAAGTGAATCTCTGCTGCCTCACATTCTCCGCACTTAGTCCAAATTTAATTCGCCTCCTTCTGTTTTCCCTCTTCGTATTACTTCATACTCATTTAACACCCCCCCCCCGTCCTTCATTTTACAAACACATACTGACTGTACTTAACACTTTTATTGCATTTTCAAGTGCTTTACTGGCACAACTGTTAATCTGAAACAATTCCGAGGCAGTATATGGAATTAAAATTTTCAAAACAAACAAATAACAGTTTGCGAATTCAAACCATATGCTATATGCCATCTCAGTGTTTCTCCATCTCTCTCTCTGTGCACTGCACAGCACTGGCAGGCAGTGGGATGGGAGGTTTTCTTTGGCAGTCTGCACCCCCTCTCTTGGCTGGGACAAGCCCTGGAGCGTGCTACTGGCTGGGACACTGGAAGGGAAGCGGGGAGGTAGTGAAGGAGGAGGGAGCAAGACAGGGAGGGAGAGAGGGCTTGGGAGGAGGGTGACTGAAGGGGTTGGAGGCGTGGTCTGCAGCTGGTAATGAAGTCTTCTCTTTTCATCCTCAGAAGGCAGAGTGTGAGTGGACGGGCCCGGGGGCTGCGCGGCTCCACTGCTTTCTCTGCCTGTAAAGTGTGCCGAGCGCTGCTGCTCCACTCTGAGCTCCGCTGCCTCTGCGGCTCAGTGCCTGTCCCCACAGCTGAGAGATAAAGAGAGACAGACAGAGACAGAGAGACCGCTCCAGTCATGAAGGTTTCCCTTTCATTGGCTGCTCTGCATTACTCTTAAGGTAAGACTTTGAACTGTCTTTTTCTCGGGTGCTGTCTCTCTCTGCTCTCCTTTACCGTCTGTCTGTCTCTGTTGATTGTTTTGATGGGGGTGGGGGGTGGGGTGGTGGTGGTGTGTGTGTGTGGGGGGGGTGTCACGGGGGTTGTCCAATTCAGGTCCCTCCCACTTTTAACATGTGTGTAAGTGTGTGTGCGTTTATGTACAGTATATGTGATTGTAGACACTTTACACAGGTATGCGTGTGTGCATGTGTGATATTTGTCTGTGTATTTCCTATATTATTGAATCATGCTAATAAATGTTGGACGAATGCAGAGTAAATGAATGGGTCCTTACGGTAAGGCGAGGAAGAGGTGGGACATCACTTATGTGACAGGAACGGAAGTAAAGGTGGCAGTGGATGTGCTAATTCTGATTCAGCATCATTTACAGTATTACAGTGCTGGTATGCATTAGTGCTTGTGTAATAAATAGCAACTGTACAGACGGGTCACAAATTAAAGGAAAAATCTGATGATAGTGTTACTTCCTGGATGACAATGCCCCCATGCATAGGCATCACTGCATGGTTTGATGACAGTGATGTGAATCCTATGCTATGGCGTTCACAGTCACCAGATCTCAACCAAATTGAACACCTATGGGAGATTTTGGACCAACATATTAGACCTCGCTATCCACCTCCATCATCAAAACACCAAATGAGGGAATGTCTCTTGGAAGAATGCTGTTCCATCCCTCTAACAGAGTTCACAGACTTGTAGAATCAATGCCAAGGCCCATTGATCCAACACCTTGCTAATATGCTTTATATTGGTTTTTCCATCAATTTGTCACCCATCTGTATATACAGTAATATATACAGTATATACAACATAGGTAGTGTGTGTGAGCACGTATGGAGATGTTTATTTGCACTGTTGATTGCTGTTTGAAGCAGATGGATGCAACAGGCTATTAGGGCTCATCTCTGTAAATAAAAAGGACAGGAGACAGTCTGTACTCATCTGCAGCCCAGTGACACTAGGCTTTGATGTGATTTCAGTGGATCTGTCCTCCTCCCCGCTGGGCAATTCAGATCCGGCCTGCGACTCACTCACTTTCATCCACATTCCCTTAGAAATCCATCCATCTGTATTCCTTCACTTACCTCCTTCCTGCTCCCATTCACTCTATTAGCTCTTGCACCCTGATACCCCTTGGTGAGGCCTACACCTCCTGTCAACACTAACCCCTATTCTCAAAGACAGTATTCCACAATTTTATTCTCCATGCATACTAGTCTGACACGCTTCTAGGGAACGGGTCTTTCCGATACCTCTCCCGGAAAAAAAACTAAGCGACTTTCCATTAGTTTCTGCTGGGCCATGAGAATTATGGTTTCCCAAATGAATAGTGTACAGGAGCCCAGCTTAATTGAAAAAACACAAGCATGGTCTGCCATGAAGGAGACGGTCCTTGTGTCACTGTTGAACTGTGCGAATGTACTTTCCAGAGCTAGCAAGGGGGAGAGAAGGAGAGAGGAAAATACAAAAAGAGCTTGAGATAGAGGACAGGCAGAAGGCTAAAGCAAATAGAAATATGCAATGAAAGTGTAGCGGATCAAAAGGAATGGTTGGAAGCATTGTGGATATTATACAATCTATATTTGGAAGGAAATGGAGAAGAATCATCAGGGAACGAAGACAGATGTGCAGAAGTTCTTTTTTCTGAAGTATCCCAGTGAGAAAAAGAAAGAACTGCTGTGTGTTCCTGTGTGTTTCCAGTACGACTGTGTTCTGTCAGTCAGGACAATGGGTGTATAAGGAGAGTTTAGGAGGATAGTGCTGCAGAAGGGGGCTATCACGAGCCTGTGTGCTGGTCATTAAGCCCCAGAGGCAACCAATATAAACAACAGTAAAACCTGTTGATGGCACATCAGCCAACAGCAGCATCTCTTCCATAAGTTTCCCAAAGTCATCATAACAGTTAACCCCATTGGGCCAGTCTACACAGCTCTAAGAGTTTCTGTATTGTGGCCACAACACAAGTGAACATTATTTCACGGATTTGTTTAATACTTGACTCTAATTCTTCAATGACAGCATTCTATAGTCAATTATTTCTGTATAACAGACTGTTATGAAAATGTATTTTAAATCATCAACATTATTTTTAAACCAAAGTTTTTTTTTGTCAAATAATTTGTTTCTTTAGTGAGTAGCCTTATAATAAGAGGTTGTCGTAAGTTTCAATGATCCCATCATTATGTAATGAATAATGTATATTATCACACTTATTACATGGCTATTTACTAAAGAAATATGTCATTTTACAAAAATATATTGATATGTTAAATGTGTTAAATACGGTTGGATTGGCATATGGCATATCAACAGTCTGTTATAAACAGCAATTATACAAAAATAATAGACCTCCAAATACCAATGAGACTGACCAATCAGAATCGAGAATTCAGCAAAGATGTGTAAAGTCCTGAATCACCGTGTCAGGGTTTACTTTGCAATAATGACCGGCTCGTTGTATAATATATTTAATGTGCTTCCCACATTAACAATACTTGACTTCCTATCAGTGTCTGTCATGTTGTTTTTTTTTATTTCTGCTGTCTCGGATCCCAGCCTTCCCCCCCCTGCAGTCTCTTTCCCACTTAGCTGCTGTGTTTGTGGGAAATGTTTGTGTGGCAACCCCATAAGGTGATGATTGAGACTCTGTCAGTGGCTCAGATGGCACATTTGTCACACACATGTTTGCCAGCAGTTACTGTTGCCAGGGCTTGCAGGGCTGCAGAGGAACGCGTCTCTTGCAGACTTACTCACTGGGTGGCTCATTTGTTTGCCAGGCCACTATGACCCCTGACCCCGCTACCACCTCCTGCCTCTCATATTGTATGTTAATGTAGCTCTAGAGTCCCTGACAGCCCCATCATCACCACTCCTCAGCTACTTCTACATGCATGCTTATGAGGGGAGAGGAACACTACAGTAGGTCTCAGTTAAAGTAGTTCTTCCTGTGATGAAAATGCCTGCAGGTGGGATAACATCGCTATAACCTCGTACAGTGTGCGGAGATTGCAGTGTGAAGAGACAGATAACCTCATGTAGTATGATTTAACACTCCAAAGAGAGGCTCTCAGCCATTCTTTTTATGTTTAATATACATTTGCAATTCCATTTTATCCTGACTAGAAGAGTATTAATCATCATCCCCGACCAGATACTATCACCAGGAGACCACTCAGTCTAGGTATTAAATGTAATTCATTGTCAAAGGGACGTGATAATGGCTATCAGCTTGGTTTATTATCAGCTCAGCAGGTCCTCCACAGTCCAGTCTCTAAGGTTACATAACACTGGAGGTTATTCATCCCCTAATTCCCTCGTCGAACGATAGGGTCGTGACTTCTGACCTCTCTGCCTCATTGCCGACAGGACTGAGCTGACTCTCATTAGACTTCAGAAAGCTCAACAGTGACCGCAACCTGAGAAGAAAACCCTCATGTCATCATTTAATCTCTAATGTTGAATATACTAAGGGATGTGTGTATTCGGTTTTCTTAATGAACCACATCTTCCAAGAATTTGAGCTAGCGAAATTTGCCTGACTGTATCAGATAAGAGCTTCGATGCTGTGTGTTGGATACACAATGTTGTCCCTCAGCAAGACTCACAGTTTGCTCATGTAGGCCGAGACAAATGTGCAAATTAGATGCTTAAAGCACAAAAGTTGTGCGAGACACCAACATCAGTCAGTGAGAAATATCCAAATTTTATCACCAGGGATTTGTGCTACTAAACCAGTTTCTGCTTGTTTTAAATATCTTCAACAGCTATAACTTCGGCAAAAATTGTGAAACTGCCACACCACGCTGTTTCAATAAATGAGGTGAACAATGTTTCTATTTTAATGTGAGCATAACGTTGTGTGCAGGGTTCCCAGAACTTTCTCTTAGTCACCAAAACTTTGAGAACATCAGTGTTAGATTATGGTTAAAACTTTTTTTTTTTCTGCAAACACATTAGTAGAAGGCCCAATTAATTTCTTTGATCATATAATTTTCAGCTATATTTAGGGATATAATTAAATAGTTGCCCTCCTAATTATTATCTAAACTTTATGTTTGTCATCTGATCCCAGCTAAAAATATGTGGGCCTAAATGAATACATGGTTTACAAACATTACCCAAGACCTTTGACATGGGATGACTTTGTAATCTTCTGTGTGAGATTAAAAGTTTCAGTCAAGTATTTCGTACTTTAGTGGCTTCTCTGTTTAGATTTGGATCATGGATGAAGTTAAAAGCACAGTTGGTGCACTAAAATAAATCGAAACTGATTTATTTAATCCACACCTAGAATTGGCCTGCAAATAGGATTCGTAGGCTGAGACTTGTAAAGGCGATCCGGCTCAGTGCAGTAGGCTACTGATGTAAAATACATGACTTATGGGAGAGGATAGTCCCTCAGCTTCCATCATTTCACTTATTTCCCCACCTTTTTTCCGTCCTCTTATATTCCTCCCTATCTGTGTCCTCCTCTTCAAACAGGACACATTCAGCATAGTTTCCATCCTACCGTACGTCTCTGTTTGTCAGGTCACACCTTCAATCTAAAGGGCTCCCTGAGCTCCCACACAAATCCACTCACTGGTGCAGACTGATGAATATGTCTGTTACGGTGTGCGTGTGTGTATATGTGTTTGAGTATCACTGCAAACATTTTATGCGTCCTTGACTATGAGTCCAAGTATCTTCGGCAGATTGAAGGCGGTATACTACGTGTCTGCTGACAAATAACTGTTAGTTCAGCTGTCTTGTGTTTATTAGACACTTTGTCCAACAGGCAGAAAATTGGCCTGAATATTTGTCTTGCTCCTCTGCTCCTTCTGCTGCGTGAATGCAGACCCAGCAGCTCTGATTGCTTCTGACAGTGACAACAAGAACAGGCTGCCTGAGAAGACTTTGTGAAGACCTCCCCCTGTATCTGCACAGGAAAGTCAGACGAGTAGGCCAAATAAAGCAAGAATTGCTTTTCTTTCTTTTCCAAAATGTAAATAATTTGTCGACGGGCGTCATTGCATATGATTGGTGGCTGCCTGTGGAGTTTTGTGATATCAGTCAGCATTGGTGGACTCTAGTGGACTTACTGATATTGCAATACAAAGAGAATATGTAATGAATTTCACAAGGAAAAGCCGTCCTATGCTTCAACTTCTTTCATGTGTTCATTTGTTGTGGTGACATCAGATCTTTGGGGGTAGGGCAGCAAGGGGAATCACCAGCAAATTATAGCTCAGGCATATCCCCAGACACCTTGGCCAGGGTCCTAGAGCTAAACGGCTTTAGTGCCACTTTCTCTTTCCCAACACCTTCTCCACTACATTCCTGCTCTTCCCCTCTCATTTGTGCGTTTCGCTCCAGATGTGGCATTGTTTGGACACATTTGTTTTGGGCTGGGGCCGGTAGACCTGCGCCGGGTCTGATGTCATGCTCTATTTAAAGGGAAAGCCATGAGAACTGGGTGGAAAGGAGTGCGCTGTGGTCTCACTTCAAAGCTTATGTCTAGGACTACTGATGACTGTCATCCGTGGCACAGTAATCTGTGTCATGGACAGATGACCACATTCATTTTAAGTGTTGACAGACATGTCATTTTGAAAAGGTTCAGAGAGGAGGCACCCCTTTTCACTCGAGTCAGATTTTTTTTTTTATCTCATATTACCTTCTGGGTTAACTGAAGTTATCTCATCTCATTATTCAGAGTAATCTGCCACTCATCTGAAGAAACAATAGTGGGTTTTATTTGAAGCATGCAGTATGACTGTTTTGGGTATAACTGTGTGCAATTTGATACTATACATGAAATGAAAAGATGATGTCCTCAATTAAACCAACAAATATGACAGGTTTTTTACGGGTCAAAGCAGTCACATGCTGCCTAAACTTTCATGCCTCTCTAATTGGCTCTGTCAGTCAATGAACCTGGCACCTCATGTCGATGAAGAATGGGATAATGAATCTCTTTTTCTCTGTATTTCTCTTTTAAGGTTTAAGGTATTCTGCAACTGTAACTACAATGGAATTAATTGTGTTTAAGCTATCCGAACTGTCTGGAATGACACCTTTTCTTTATAGAGGGGATGAAGGCATCTTTTTCCTCGATGACTGAGCTTATTGTGCCCTGTTGGTTAAACAGCCAGCATAGTGGAGAGTCAGCAGCAGCTGACTATCAGGCTCTACTGTCAGATTCCCCATGTGAGCTCTGCCTTCAACACTGTTTGGCCTTCAAACACACTTATATTTGCCAGGTCTTCTCCTGTGTCCCTGGTTCAAACAGCTATAAGCTCTAAACCTGCAAAATATTTCCGGTTCAAACGGGCATGTTTGCTGCAACTCTCGCTGTTCCTTTTCCTTACTTCGCAGTGTTTGCTCAAGGAGTTCACAGTGTCTTTTTGACCCATCAGGAGTTGAAAGCTGGAATGACATGAAGTGCTGGGAGACGATGGTCTCATTTCCATTCAGTCATGCACACATGCATGCACAGACAGACACAGAGGAAAGGAAAGCAGAATGTGGATAATCAGAATCAGAAATCCTTTATTGATCCCAGAGGAAATGACTTACATTGAAATTATTACAACTGCATAAATAGACAAAAGCGCACTAATAATGATCAGTGTCCGATCCGCTCTGGTGTGACAGTCCAAGAACTGGGTGAAAGTGGGTAGAGTGTTGAGAGGCATGGTTGAAGTCTAATATAAACATCATCTAGTTGCTCTCACTATATAGCCTCCCAGTGACCCCGGTGTTGCATTGTTGCTCTAAGACAGGCAGCCACAAGTGTTTTTAAGGCTGTAGTTCCCTCAGGTTTGAATGTAAAACTGTCAACCTATGAAAACAGGACCTTGACAGTTTTTAAAGACTTTGCTTGCCTCACCTGTGTGGTATGATCGCACTAAAAATCCAGGTGAGCTCTGAATTTGTTTTCTGAGGTGTTTGGGCTGTAGCTGTTGATGTTCTATGTCCTGGATATTTAAGGAGCTTCTGGCAGCACAGATTGACTTTTTATGCTTTTGCGGTACACATATAATTCTGTTTTTGTATTTCGAGAGCAGTTATATATAAATGCAGATGTTTTAGACACAAAAATGTGGGCTTCTGTGGGTCGCGCTCTCTCTCTCAGCTTAAAGTTCACTACAGTTCATAGCCACTGTGGTCAACATCAAAGACTTGGACACAGCCATGTTTACACATTTGCATGCACAGACACACAAACAGAGTGTTGGATAATTTATATTTATATCCATAGAGGAACATAAACAATAAAGATGAAATCAAGAAAATTCGCTAGCATGCGTGTCCTTTCTCTCTCTCTCTCTCTCTCACACACACACACACACACACACACACACTCACCACACACACACACACACTCACCACACACACACACACACACACACTCTCTCTCTCACCACACAGACTGTCTGTGTGGCTGCAGTCCAGGGCAGTGCCCAGTCTTTCCTGCAGCTGTATGGGCCAAGTATTACACACAGTGAAAACAACAGATCAGCCCCAGTGTCATAAGGCCAAGCACATCTAGGTGATCAGTGCTTCCGCTCCAGATTCTGTTTATGACTATGTGTATACACACCATGCCGTCTGTCAGACAATTGTATACACCCCACACCCAACCTCAAGCTCACACAGCTGGCGCAGCCAAACATTCACAGAGTCTGTTTTAGGGAAGGGGGAGATGTGTGTGTGCGTGTGTGTGTGTGTGTGTCAGCTTAACGGATCTTCATCCACCACCCACATACTCAAATTGATGCATCCAGTCACACACACTTATACAAACTTACACAGAGACTGGCATGCAGACTAACACTCCGTGGGAATGTAGGCTCACACTTAATTCCTAATTTTGGAAATAAATTGTTATAGACGCTGATGGATTTATTTATGTTTAAATAATAGACAGATGTCTTCATACTTTGTCAGTGCCAAAACCTGGAACTCAGTCTTCATCTAAAACAGCCTATATCTCCGGGAAAAGCTCTTGAGTGTCTATATCCCCCCTCACTTTTGTCAGTTTCCCCTCATATCAAATTGAGATGTATTTGCGCTGAAACGTTTACAAGAAACATGTCTGAATTTATAGAAGCATGATGGCGCAAATGTGCAGTTTTCCACACAAGCTTTTCAAATGCTTGATGCTCAATTTTATAGGGTTAAAACAGGTGGCTAGGCTGTAGGAATGGGAGTTACAGATGGGTGAAGTGACGGGGTGGAGTAATGACAAACTTCGGTATAAATTAAAGTTAAACATTGTCATTTGAGGGGAGTGTCAGACTGGTTGAAATGCACCTTTAATTTGCTAGCTTTTCCTTTTTTTAATCAGTTCATTTTTGCTTTTTGTATCCCAGTTTCTTGTTTTGCTTATTTATTTAGGAACATTGTAAATCTAAAGGGATGAAAAAGGAAAATACTAAACCAGATTATTTATGCAAATTGAATACTCTTTGAGAGCAGGCAGTAACATTTGCCAAACCATTAATGAGTTATTCAGTGATTGCAAAAACAGGAAATCTATTTATAAAGGAAAAAAGTATAAACATAAAAACAGCCCTGGAGGCCTGAAGTTTGGCTTCCTGTCACAGTGGTAGCAAACATTTTCCTTGTAACATCTTCTCTCGCTGAATCCATTTGATTTTATGACTTTACACAATCCCTGTCAACACAGTTGGCTGGTTGTGTGTGTATGCATGTATAGAGTATTTATATGTTTGTGTGTGGGTTTGTTTACCTGTGTGCGTGCAGCTATGCATGCACATACCTACATGTGTTTTCGTTTAAAAATGGCCTCTTGTGGGTTCTTCCAGCTATCTATTGGTTATATCTCTGCAGTAGAAAGTCGATGCCCACCCCTCAAGATTCAGGCTCTGCACAGTAGTGTATATCTCATTTCCGTGTTTGCATGTAGCCCTAAACTGCCAAGGAGAAGAAAGGGATTTGTTATGTGAACCATGTGTGACTGCTGACGCAGATGGGGGAGGTTAATCAGCAGGGGTCTTAAAGAGTGTGGCTTCATCTGCCAGTCAGTTGCACTCTCCATCAGACATGAGATTGACAGTTTCCAAGATGCTATCGACTCCCACACAACCACTGAGGCCTAAAATGACCACCGATACCAGAGATAAGTGTGTTTTAAATCTGCAATAGCTGTCTAGGTTCTCCTTGAGGCAAGGATAGCAAGTGAATGTTTAAAAAAGGCCAGTAGTGTACATAATTTCATACTGCATAGTCGAAGTTTGTTCAGTAGGTTGAAGGAAAGAGGATCACTTTCAAAAGCGCCCATCTTTAGCCAGATCTACTGAGTTCTTGCAGCTGGAATAAAACTAACACAGCTTCTCCCTGTCAGCCTCAGAGGTATTATAAGCAAATACACCAGATACAGATAGTGAACTGTGGAGGCAGAAGTATTCACAGATTATGGGAGTGCTCCAGCCGCAGTGGGCTAACAATGGCCTCATCATTGTGAGGGGCAGTGGGCTGATGCTGCGCTGGGTGTGTGCATGTGGTGTTTATGTAGCCATGGGAAGGCTGCCCTGCTACGTGTTAACACAGTATTAAATCATCTCAAAGCGACAGCATTATCATAACGTTATTGACTCTGGAAAGCTACATATGGCTCAAATTCTTCTTCAAGTGTCATCATGCCATAGTGTGTCATCTATTAAAAGTAGAGTTTTTACTTTTTGGCAGACATTGTTTCCCTGCAGTCTTACTCAACAAGTATTAAACAGCATAAGACTGTTGCACATTTGCAGTATATTATATTTCTTCTTATGCTGCATGGTTCTGGTTTTTAGTGCAGACAGTTTAAGAGCACGGGTGTCACGATAATGAAATTTTAGTTGACGAAGCATTGTCATACAAATAATCGCAACTGACATTTTAATCGCCTTTGTCTGTTCATGTTAAGCCACTCGTATAGTGTAAACCTAACATTTGGAGGGAAGGGTCATTTATTAGCAATGAACACTGGAACACATAAGTAAATTTGCATTTCCCTTTTCGGCTTTGTAAAAATTGCACGGGGCAGATTTAACATACATAACTAAAATATGCAGAGCCTTTTACTGAAACATACAAAGAAATTACTGATAATGACAGGTACCAATAGATGTGAAGCATCTGGAGATGAAGGGGACGCAGCAAGATGACATCAATAAAAGAGCACGAGCCAAATCTCAGACAGTTGGAAAATGATGTTGAAAGACTGATGGACATTTAGTTTCATCCAGCTTGCAATTAGCTCGAATAAATGCGACAAGGTGAGGCGTAAAAATTGTGACAGGCCTACTTAAGAGCTCACTACTGACATTGCAGGCAGATTTAACAGTTTTAAAGACTTGTTTATTTAATATTTTTTCACTGCTTATACTGCTGTACTGTGAGTATTTAACGTTTTGTGTATAGAGTAAATCAAGTCTGCGTTGTATGTGGAAGCCAGAGCCACTGAACGAATATATCTGCCTATCATTCCCAGAGAAGCTATGTTTTCTGAGGGAGGCACAGCTCCAGGTATGTTAACAACATAAATGCTCTGTAGCCGTGGAGCAGAAAGACTTTTCCTGCTGCAGTTCTGAAAAAGGAAACCTTGGGCTTTCAGATTTCTCCCAACAATAGAATAGGCAGATCATCGCCTGGACCACAAATGCCTCTTTATTTCAGCTACCTTTATTTGAGAAGCTTAAACACGTCTAAGGAGCTTAGTTGTCTTGTAGACACAGGCATACACCTGGGAGAGGGGATAGGGAATCCCCCCCAGACTGACTAACAATCAGCAGAGAGCACTGATACTATCTTCTTCACTCTCACTGCTTCTGAACAGCTCTTTTTTTGTGTTCTCTCCACCTCCATCACTCTTTCTCTCTTGTCTCCAGACATAAACACAGAGCCCTTGGCTATGGTGCTTCAGGGAAAGCAACCAGTGCTGCAGGGAAAGCCACCTCAGTCCAATCCTTTTAAATCATAATGGCTCTGTGAGATGTTAGACTGCCACTGTGGTCCAGGCACCTCCATCGTCTAGAATGACAGACTCAGAGGAGAAGGGAGAAAGAGGGTGGGCCGAGCAGAGGTATTGCTATCAGGTTTCCTTCTAACTACTGCATGGACTGGGTCTGAGCCAGAGCTGCCATAGCACTCTTCATTTTCATAGAGGCAATCATGTGCATTCTGAAATAACATGCTTGGGCTCAGCTATTGTATTTCACAGGAGAAATTTACTATTATTGCTGACATTTTGTTTTCCATGATTTGTCTATTGAGTGAGATGTTATGGTAAAAAGCAGCTGGATTCATCTATTTCAGCTCGAGAGCAGTTACCATATGTTTTGTATAAAGTAACAAATCCCACATAGATATTTTTACGTGTAATCGACAATTAGTCCCAATGTGTTCCTTGTTTTCTGGCTGCAGCGCCCAAAGCATCAATAAAATATGCTTAAGAAGAAACAATTTGAAGTGGTTTGATGTGTTGTAACTCCAAAAGAGTGCTCTGTGATTCCATTTCATTTTCTCTTTTGGTTTGTCTTTATCACTTTCTCTTCTCATTTTTCACTCTTCTTTTACAACTACTAGCTCACACACTTTGCTCTTTGTTCTGGCTTCACTGTGAAAGTTCATTGGCAAAAAGTCTTTGATCAACCACATACAGTACAGTCCTACAGAGGACTTCAAACATGGCCGTCAATCAGAAACTTATCTACACTACCGAGTTCCCAGGACTGATTGGTCAGATTGTGATGGAAGGCATTATAAACCCTTTACAGAACTGTCCTGTGTCACTTATTAGTTGGTATCTAACAGAGAGCCGTAAGTCATGATGGACACTGAGTGAGTTTTAATGAAAGATTTCCTGCTTGGTCCCTGCCAGGCAGTCTACCACGCAATTTCACCCGCTCATTCCTTCAAATTAAGTGTAAGGGAAAAGGCTGCACTGCTAAAAACAGAGTAGTTTAAAAGGGACGGGACTGTATTCAAGGAACGTAACAGGAGCTGTATCCGACTTTAGACCCAGGCATGGGTCAGTGAGAGTAGGCCTAGTAAAAACCAGAGGGCCATGTCTCCTCCTCTCACTTCACCAGTTCAGGCCAGAGATGAGGTGATGCACATGGTGGGGGAAGTATGTTTATGTGTGTGTGCAGAGACAGGAGTAAGAAGTCAGACTTTGGTTTTGCTCCAAGACAGGAAAGCTTTGACTAAGTTCACCCGTCACCTCCCAGACTCCCGGATAGAGCACTGCCCTAATTATATTTAATGCAGTTGTATGATTTATTCTTTTAGCACCCTTTTAACAGTGTGTATGAGCACCAGTGTAACGTAGTAATGTCGCTGAGGAAAAGGTCATGTGAGGAGAACTTCACCGAGGGTGTAATGATGTATCGGGCTTGTTCTTCTGCAGCAGATGTGTGTTTTCTGACAGCTTGTTTTTTTCTCCCGGTTCTTGATTTGTGTCATGAGTTGAGACTCACCCATTTCATGCTGCACGCTGTACAGACAGAAGAGAACAGCCCCCACAGGCAGAGGAAGGAGTTGGGTCTGTCGAATGATGTCAATGTTTGGAGAGGATGAGTGTGTTGGTGGTGGTGGTGGGGGGGGGGGTTGGATGAGTCTAGCAGAGGGGATGAGAAGAGTATGTGTGGGGGAGGTAACACACGATCCCCCACAGAGATGCTAAACTCCATTACAGACTGAAAGAGAGGGAAGAGGAAGCTTTACGAGGATGAAGAAAAAAGTTCTCACTTTTAATCTGGGTACATCTAAAAATAACCTCCCCTCTCTGTCTACTGCCCACTGGAACAGGCTTGTTAAAGAGTCTGTCTCCAATGAGAGAGAGTCAAACTGCTTCTTTTCCAAACAAAACAAAGAGACAAAAGGGACAAGAATAGAGGGAATGATTCAGATGAAAAATGGAGCATAAGTGGGAGGGCAGAGAGGCTAAAAGCAAAAAAAGCAAAGAAGGAACAGTGCTGGGAAAATGTGGGACAGATGAATCTTCGACAGTGAGAACGAGTTCATGAGACACTGCTGAGGGAATCAGACTGCTATGCTGTCAACTGTTCCCTTTCAGCACACCAGTTAGCCAGCTGAGCTCAATGCTATGCCATTACACACCTATTTGGCCCCAAGGCTTTTGTGAGTCTTGGTACTGCAATAAACGCACCTAGTGCTTGGAAATGTGGAATAACAGAAGACCTTTTACAGGACTCAGTGGTGTGGCCCTTCTCTGAGAGGTTCACCACACAAGCTGTGAATCACACACCTCGCATAGTCACCCATTCTTCAAATGCTTCCCTACTTTCCAGTCTCAGCGTCTGACTCATAACTTGCTACTATACCCGTTCAACTAGACACCCATCCTGATGTGTCATCCTCATCTCTGTTCCTGTTATGTTGTTCTTTTCCCCTGACTTCCAGGAAAATGAATGGAACAGGACAGTATTGGTTTGTTTTCAGTGGGGACTGGGATTTGAGGATTTGTGCCAAAGCCTTATGAGAAGCATCTAACAAAGGTGGGAATGGGTTCTAAAAATACTAGACACTGTCTCTGGGATGTTGAGAACCTCCATTGGAAACTAAAACAATCTTTGGCCTTATTCACTAACATCTTACAACTCAAATGTGCCCAGGGATAGGAGACTTTTGTAGACTGCACACATTCATGGTTTTGTTTTTCTGAACAATTTGGAGCAAATCTGGCACAGTTTCTGCCAGGTGGATTCACTGTGCTCATCACATGGTGAATCAACTGTATGTAGCAGCTTACCTCCTTCTGACCTGGATTAAAGACCCAAGCTTGTTTCATTTTAATTTTCCACTTTAAACAGAGGCGAGTAAAGGCATCCCGTCATCTTTCCCACAGACTGCGATTGCCAGCAATTACATATTGTTCAGATATTGGCTCAGACGACATATGGAGCAAAGCGTTGGCTGCCAAGTACACAATCACAGTGGTGCAATTACCCAGCCTAGCTGATAAACGGCATATGGACGCTTCAAGTTCAGAACAAGATCACACTAATATACTGAAGTCACATACCTTATCAGGGGTGCTTTTTACTACCGTGATGTCATTTTCCCCACTAAAAGCTACAGTGCTAAACCCCAACCACCATTATGTTTTTCTTTTTTTTTAACAATGGAACATCAGACGGACGTCTGAGGAGAGATTGCATCACGGATCCACTGAGGTTATTCAGTCTGTTGAGGCAGCAGCAGCACAAGACAGATAGTTTAAACAGCACAGCTGAGCCCCTGACCAACCAACACCATTCATAAATTCCTACTAGATTGTTGCCAAGTACACAAAACCTGGTGATGTATGTGATGCTTGACTTTGTAATCATGATTATACACACACTGCTGTCCTCATACTGCTGGCTCTCACTGCGGAATTGAAGAAATGGTGATCTAGCCATAGAAAAGAAGCCATTTCTGTTAGATAGGATAGCATGAAACTTAAAAAAATGTTCCATTTACATGTTTCTAGTTAGCTTTTACTGATCCTTCAAAACACAACTGAGATTTTAGTTTTCATTCTCTGTGGTTGGTCGAAGCTTTTAACATTTTAAATCCTTTCAAAATCTTATGATCTTATATTTCATTTTAATTTCCCTCCACTCCTCTGTCTGCATTACATGAGAGTGAGGTGGAAACTCCTCTCAGGAGCAAAAAATCAGATGGGACTATGTTCGTTTATTCTTTTCCTGGAACTGTTGCATAAAGTATATACTCCTCCACATAGTTTTTAGTACATGAACTTAAAATTTGTCTTTTTTGTAAATAGTTAGAACATGATATGGAAACCCCCACACGCTTACATGCAAAGCAGATCTGCAAGATATGAAACACTGGGTATTGTCAGATTGTCAGAGTGTGTGGAAACCAACCAGAACAGTAGGTTCTAAGAAAGCATATTTTATATTTGAACATCTGCTATTTATTTACCATGCTCCTACTTCTGCATCTATGACCAAGATCAGGGTGTGTTTTGGTAACCAATGGCCCCTCACATTGCCCCTAAAGACCCACTAGCCCTAGATTAATGGCTTTCCTGTTGGGCCAGAGATGCAGACTGTGCCAACATAAATGGCTGGGCACACGATGCTGGCATGACAAATTGAAGTGGGGGCAAAAGGACAAAATGTGAAGTACAATCCACACTGACAGTTTCTCTAGAAGAGCTGCAGGAAGGCAGCATTATCAACACAAGCTAAGAGGTCAAAGGTAACAGGGTTACAGACCCGAGCTTGTCCCTCTGTCTTTTAATGGACTGTGACAGGGCTCCCAATCCTGTTTGGCCAAATGGTTTATTCATCCTCAAGCTGGTCATGGGTGCAACATTAGCACAGTTTGTGCATACAGAGGTTGACACGTAAATTTCAGTGTTTTGTTGGGGTTTTTTTTACCTTAGCTTGTGTGAACGGAAATGTTTTCTTCTGACTGTTAGCTCCCCTGAAAGCTGGCAACCTGCATGTAACACTGTTGTCATTAAATATTTGCTATTGATTGTATGTTCATAAGCTGTCAGAAACATGAAACATCATTATAATAGTGTACAACAGAAAGTATAAACATAAAGAATATATAAACAGACCTCGCCCTAGGCAAAACACAAAACTCTGTGTTTAAGTTTCGCGTATGTAACCTCCTCATTTATCCTAATTTCTGATTTCACTCACAATTATTTCTGGAAATCCCTAATGGTCTATTAGTGTTTAATGAGTTCTGTATTTTATTTGGCCTCTGATTCACATTCTGGCCATTGTCAGCACTTAAAGTCATTGTTTGTGTAAAGCTGTCCAAACACTGATTTTGAGACAGTCTGATATAGCATCACATTGTTGCAGTTTCACCTTCTGAGATTTAAAGTCAGTTGGTTAAGTCAAAGTAGAAAAGCACAGCCTGTAAATCATTACTTCTTCTCCGATAGGATTTTTCTAAAATGCATGTGCAATGTGGCATTATGCACACATACTGCTGCAGGCTTGAATGCCTGCGTGCATTTAATGGTCAAGAGGGGATTGCTGGTGGTTGTTTATGCAGAAAGTGTGAGGAAGCAGAATGACTGTGAGAAACTGAGTCCTGAAAACTCTGGGTTTCTTGTCTTTCTTGGTCACAGAGGAGGAAAGCGATTGAGCAGATCTAGTTGTGGAGCAGCTGTAAAAATAGGAAGGCCAGGAAAAGTATGATTCATGTGATGGAGGACACGATTACTCCAGCTTGGATATAATGTTTTGCTGCACCATGAAGAAGATCCAAATGATGTGCCCAAGTCAGGCCTTATCAGCCAGCTCCCACAGTGATTCACAGAGATGGAGTGGAGGAAAGACCATGGAAAGACTTGGATAAGTAGTCATTTGTAAGTTAATATATGCTGAAAACAGAAACTACAGTCCCAGTTATTGTTCATGGATTCAAATAATGCTATTGTAGATTTTGTCTGATAGTAAGTTTTAGTTTTTAGTTTTAAAAAGTGTGTAAATTCTTATTGGCATCAACATGATTTCTCCAGCCCTGAGGCTGCTGCATTAAGCCACTCTTGTGTAAGAAGCACTTTTCTTCCTTTGTGCTCTTCGCCTCTCATATAGAATTGTATAGAATCATACTCATTTGTCCTTTTACGTAAGTACTCCCGAATGGGTATATTTTACATGCGATACGATTTGAGAAAAATACACAGTACACAGCATTCTCTTTTGGAAGCTTGGCCCAGTTAACCGCCTCACACACAGGCACGCGAAGGCTGAGAGTTTGGGCATGATTGAGGCACAGAAGCCACTTTCTCTATCCTGGCCTCCAGCGCTGGTCTCCAGTGAGCTTGAGCAGGTCTGAGGGGAACAACGTGAGCTCTGCCAGGGGTTTTGGTTTGTTCCTCAGCCTCCAGTCAACTAACGAACCTATAATAAGGCCTCCTGTTCACCATTGCAAAGGCATTGGAGAGAGTGGAAAAGAATTTGCAGTAGTCCAGGTTGTCAGAGTTTGTTGATCGACCAGAGATTAGTCCTGTAAACACAAGTTTGGTTCCGTTAGATACACTGCAGTGCCTTAATCACTTAGTCAGTAGCGCTCAATCAGTAACAACTGCATTTTTTCAACACACTATGTTGGAGAGAGTGTCTTGACGTACCTTGTCTGAGCCAGCTAAGCAGGATCAGTCTGTCCTACTCGAATCAGTGGCAGCGTTGTCTGTGTTAGTCAGACTAGCAGTGGTCCTACTGAATCAGTGGACATGTTGTCTCAGCAGTGCCATCCTGTCCAGCATGGATTAGATCAATACTGGTGTTGTGTAGTGTTGGGACAGCAGGGACCGGATCAGTACTGGTCCTGTTCTAGCTTCCATGGGTCAGTGCTACACACTCTCTGTGGCTGAGCTCTGGCTGCATGAATGGCTTCTTGCAGTGGACGTACAGAGCGTCATTCTTCTCACCCTCATCTGAGGTTGACATCCGAGGGGGAAGCCCAGGGAGCCGGCAGGCTAAATGTTTTTCTATCCCCCTGGTAGGAATGGACGTATCAGGTGCTGTTTTAATGCGTTTAAAGTAGAAAAACAAGGCAGTGTCCAATGACCGAAGGTAGAAACGACAAGGACAGTAGTGAAGACAGACTGTGGCTTACGCCGTTTGCCCTCCCCTTGCATATTGCAGGGGGAAAAGCAAAAACATCCAGTCCAGTGACAGACTCATCATTAATACTCTGGGTTTGTTTGTCTTAAACGTTATTTGCCCACTTTGCCATTTCCCCAAGAATCTTAAATACCCCTGCCCCCTTGGCCCTCACTGGGTCTCTGCGTAAATAGTAGACTCAGTAGGAGTCTACCATCCCCAAGCTCCGGCCCCCCCACCTCCCAACTGTTGCCAGGTCTAGATGGGACAAAGTGAGCATTCCAGGAATAGCAACACAACTCCAACAGCCCAAACCATCCAGAAAGGGCTTTTTCTTTTTTTTTTTCTCTTACCCCTCTAACTCAGAGACAGCATTTTCACAGTAAACTAACAGACTCATTAAGCATCTCTATAACTCTCTAAGGTGTCATATATGAATCTCGCTCCTTTATTTCTCTTATTATGTAACAAGACAGATGCCAGAGATGCGGCTATGCCAGACAGACAGACCGACATTGTACAAATACTTGACACCAGCCTGTTTCACCTCTCCAGTCTGGGGGCAGCACTGTTGCAGCGTGTCTGTGATGCACCAATGAAAAGAGGGAATGAGCAGCCACTTGATTTCAGTGGCTTCAAGAGGGAGATATTTGTAAATTTTTAAAATAAAGCCATCCTGTGGCTGGTAGGGGAGAAGCAGGGAGGAGCATTGGGGAGAGGATGAATAGGGTCCTGTGCTCAGCCCTTGGGTGGACTGAACCCCTCTGTTTGCATTTTTTTTCGGCTCTGGCACACAGGGCTGCCTGTGAGGAGTGGGTCGGAAGCAGGAAGTGGTCGTGTAAGGCGATCTGCAGATGCAGCACAGAGCTCCTTTTCAAGAGCAGACCCCTTGGTCCCTTTCTGCACAGCGACACATCAGGTAGTCCTCCCAGCCACAGCAAGACACAAGCCACACCTACAGTATATGGGACCAATATGCAGAGACAGGGGGAGAGATGAGAGCAAAACACAGAAAAAGAGACAGAAAGATGGGGAACAAAAGCTGAGATGGATGCTGAAAGGGGATGAGTTCTAGGAAAATAATACGTGCTGCTGCTACTCGAGTCACTGATCAAATTGGAGAAGATGTTTACCAGATCACTGCTGCAATGTCTGCCAAAATTTGACATGGATAGACAACAGTCCAAACTGTAATCCATCAAGTCTTCTATTATTGCAGAGCATGGAATGATGGAAATGATAATGTGCTGAAATCAGAGATGGCGGATGGAGCTACAGGTGTACTGCAGGTTCATTATTCCATGGTGCGCTATGGAGGAACCCGCTGACCCATATCTGTCTGTTGCAGAAAACTTGTTGCATTATCCCATCTTAGATATGAAGTAGATTTGCAGTTAAATTTGTACTCAAAGCCAGAGGAGCTGGAATCTGTTTCCTCTCTGCTTGACTTCCTTTCCTCTTCCTTATGACTCCCTCCCTCTCCCATCGTGACTTTTGGATTTCCCAGCTGACATAATTGTCGTAGGTGAATTGCTGAACTCTCTTATATCTGATTTCCCTTGGTATTTATAGATAGGTTTTTGCAGCTGCAAATAAAAAAGGGCCTTGCTCACAAAGGTGGCCCATTGACAAAGCACTTAGTTTAAATAGTTTAAACACTCAGCAGGAATGTGAGGCACTCCAACTAGTCCATCACTTCCCCCTTCATTTTGATTTAATTGTCCTGGCTATTTCCAAACCATTACCATAAAGTGGTTTTGAACAGGATGCATACCACCTCGTCTCCGACTGCACTAAATAAACAAACACAATAAAAGGATAAAGTTAGAGTCCTGCTGAAATGTCACTAAATGACAGCTCAGCTGAGCTTCACTTGGTATGAATAAAGCTTTTGTTTGAACAGGATTCGTTGTTATTGTTTCCAAGTGCTTTAGGTGCAATAGACTGCTGAGGTGGACCAAAGTGTCGGACCCCAAAATAGAAGCAATTATTTTACTGTGTTTGCTTGTACTGGGCGGCTTTTGTGCCCATCATTGCCAGAGGGTGCAGTCCAGTAGCACTCTGAATCTATGTTAGTCTGTATTACTGAAACAGAGCTTGTGATTTATTTCATTGTGGCATAGATTAAAGTGTGATGAAGTGATCTGGTCAAATCTACGTCTGTGGCAAATCATTTAGCTCCAGTGAGTTTTTTGAAGCTCTGCCCAGTCCAGAGAAAGCTTTGAGAACTGAGGCACAGCAGAGAGGAACAAAGAGACAGACAGGATCCAAGTCACAGTCCCACCAATAAAACCAAACAGATGAAAAGTATGCCCCACTGCCACCGCAGTGCTGCTGTTTTGTGACTATGTATATTTTTGAATACCATGTCATGAGTTGACACAGGCTACTTAGGAAAGGCTGAGTCGTAATTAGGTCATTTGGACATTTCCTTGGACTATTTAAAGGGAGGCAAGCAGGGTGAATTTGGAAAATGCTGGTTCTGACTCACGCACACTGTGCCTGGAATTCCCTCTTCGCCATTGGCCAGGGGACTACTGATTTTGGCACCGGTACAAATTGGACTTTAGAATAAAAAAGGAAGGGGGAGAAAAATATGACTCTGTTTTTTTCTTTGCTACCATTTCCACCCTTCTCTTACCATATGTACTAGAATAGCGGTGGAAAGAAAGACCCTCCCTAAGTTAAAAAAACTCAACTCCAAATAACCTCAGTTCAGTATCTTATTCCTTGACTATGTTGCTTCTAGCATTAGGCCATGACTACTGTCAATCATGTGCTTGCTCCACTAATGTTCACCCTAAATCTTTTACAAATGTTTTTGTTTCCTCCTTTGCACCAACCCCCACCTGCACTTCACTTCCTGTGACATAATGCCAAACTGAGGAGATTTGCTTTCATATGTTTGTGTGGGTTGGAGAAAGAAAGGACGAAAGAAAGAAACACACCAAGAAAAAAGGCATAAAGTTACATTTCTAAGCAACAAGATGATGCATGTGGCACTGTGGTTTGAAGCAGAGGAACCTAAGAAGGTGGAAGTTTACATTTTCTGGTTTTCTGGCCTATTCTTTTGTCCTTCCCACTCTCCTGGTTTTATTTCTGAACTGTTTCTCTCAGCATGCATCACATATTACCTTGTGCCATTTCTGCAGAAAATGAATTGTTTCCTGTCACGGGTCTGCACTCCCTTTGATTTAAACGTCTGTGTGCCAGTCAGTGACCCCAACAAAACAGCATTAAACTTGGCTGAAACACTTTAATTCATTTACTGCATGGGGTATAAGTAACATTATACTAAGAGCCCACTTCCGACTGAAATGCAATAGCACGATGCATGTTGAAATTAGCATGAATGCTGCACAACTGTTTTCTCAGAAATGTGTACATATACAGTTACATGTAATTGAGTATACAAACGCACTCACTTACACTCAGTATATTCGTGTAAAACCTGAAATGCTCCACTTGTCTCCTAATTGCAAACATGAACTAAGACCAAAGGTTCATTCATAAATAGAGCTTTTGTATATCCGTCAGCACTGCAGCCTCACAGGGAAAATGTATTTCATGAGAATTAGCTTGTTTCATTTGGCATTCAGTTGTGGTGCATTTATGTCGCCTACTTTCCCAAGATTTTAGGAAAACCCCTTTCACACTCACGTGTTGGAACTTGACTGTCTCTTTTGTCTGGAGATATATGTGAGGCAAACTCTCTCTTAGTCTAACAAGCAAAGGTCTTACCTGAAGGTGAAAGGTTACGAGTGTGGGCCTGCAGGTAAACTCACTCTAAAACCAAACAAACTTTCTCTTGATAAACTCTCTGACTGCCGACCTGCCCGAGTCATTCAGTTCCTTTTAAATTCTTTCTAAATGTCATTTCAGAAGCAAAGGGCCTATCACTCTTCTTCTATATTTATCATGCTCACAAAACGTTCAGTAAAAGCCACTTGTGTTGAGGTTCATCATTTCTTAAGCGTTTAGAGTTACAACTGAGTTCATGAGAAGCAAATCAAGCCAGAATGTCGTGTTTATGTGACCAAGATTAAACTTTATATGGTTTGTGCTGTACTTGTAACTTATTTATATCACTCAAACATATGAAATGCCTCAAATTCCAGATGTTGGTAACTTTGCATTTAGGTTTTTTGTTTTGTTTTTTCAGAGGAATATAGAATTTCGTGACTGCTCAACACATTAGGCTTTTACTGTGAAGCACCAGCCTAATGCCACCTGCAAAAGTCATCATTGAGCTTTTGTAACACAGCAGCCTTAGTTAGGCTGTAGAAACAGGAGCGTGTCTATTGGTGAATAATTCTTTTGTAATTAGTGTTACTGTACATATGTGGATAAATGGGTTTCTGCAAAAATATGTGTGGTTTAGTGACGTGAAGACACAGCCTGCCCATGCACATATGATGTTTGTTCATTGATTGATTTCTGGGCGGGGGGGGGGTGATAGGTCAGTCAGGAAAGGCTGAGTCCCCTGAGGCCACTCACACTCAGGCTGTAACTCTGCCTCAGCAGGCTCAGTCTCATCTCTGGACTTTCACCTATGTGGTAGTGGGCCTGAACATGGTACAGGATATGTAAATGTTAATGGAGCAAAACATGCAGTGTCTACATAAATAGGTGGCTTCCTCTGTAATAACTTTTTAACTTTGCATTGATCATTGAGGTCCTATTAAATAATGCTCATGCTCTGTTGGCTGTGAACTGCTTGCATCTGCGAGCCTCATATCTTTTAAGACGTGTAGGTTTATTTGTATTTCTTTATTTGTTTTGTGTGTTGTTGTTTTTGCTGGCTGGGTTCTCCCAAGAACTTTGAAGCACAATTAAAACGAAAGATTTATTATTTCCTTGTCGTGTGTTGCAGAAACGACTGAACTCAAGACTGCTATATTTCATTCTTCACCTCTTGTTTATGTGTGTGGGGGGTCCATTCACCACATTCAGATTCAATATTTTTCACCCAGTGACCACCTTAAAATGGCCATGGTTAAACTTTAGCCAGTTTTGTTTAATTACTTAAGCTCAGGGCGCCTCTTACAGTGTGTGGTTGGCAAAAGAAAATGTTGATTGAGTGCTCCTTACCTTTTAAATATCTAAGTGTTTGTAGCCAATACTGATTACCTTTTAAAAGTGATATGATATAAACTGTCCCTTGGTTAAATATTCACTTAAATGTAAAAGTGTAGTCTCAGAAATGACTGTGATAATTAAGTTTGAGGTCACAGAGGACAGTCCTTAATGAATCCTTGTCCCATTCCATCACAAAGTCTCTTTTACATTTAATAAAACTTTTGGTGATTTTGAGAAGCAACCAAATACTTTGGCCCAGTAGAAGAAGGGACAAGCAAATATTGATATGGTTAAAAAAAAAAGGAACTTAAGAGGAATAAAACCCGAAAGAAGGATTTTGTTAATTAAGAAGGTTATCATATCATTAAGGTTATCATGGTTATAAGTGAAAGTCAGGAAATTTTGTCTAGCTTGCCCTTCACTAATATCCTGTTCTGCTTAGTGGTGTTTTACAGTCTGTTACATACTTTACCTATTTATTCCAAAGACATGCTGAAATAAGGGAAATTGTGTCAAAAAGAGGAAAAAATAACCTTTAAAGACTCTAAAACAAAGATTCCATCATGTTTGTGGAATGCTGTGGTTAGCAATATGGAAACAGACTGAGTCCAGAATCCAGCGGTTAGAAAAAAAATAAATAAAAGAAAAAACTTGTCTGAGAAAGAGGAAAAACTTGGGAGGGGGTAAGGGGAGCCTCTGGAATTACACACCAAAACCCTCTTAGACACACACACACACACACACATATAGACACACACCACACTCCTTCCATCTTCCCCACGGTGCAGCTAACCACACTGGGTTAAGGGTGGGGTAAGGGTTGGTGGAGGTATGGAGGCATGAGTATAACAAGCGTCCTACAGTACTGTGCTCGTTGTTTTATCTGCTCAGACGTCGGTTTCTCCAGCATCAGTCTTACAAGCAACGCCAGCAAAATGACTAGGCAAACGGCATTCACACTGTAAATTATGAGATGAGAAATTAAGTTTGTAAACTACTGACAGGCCACATGTGTTCACACATCTACATCCCGACCTTCTGTATTAAAGGCTTAGTATGTAGGATTCATGGATGTTTGCGTGCTTAAGTGAAGTTTGTGTTTGTTTTGTGCTGACTTTTGTTGACGTTCGCTAACTCCATTTCTAAGCTAATAACAGCCTCGGTCACCCACGATAACAGTCTGTGCACTTCTTTAATGCCTCTCTTCTGCTCCACTACAGCAGCAACACTGTACAACATTAGCTTAGCTTAGAAATAGAGTCGGCTAACACAGTCAAACAACCAGCTCCCTTCACAACACAGAGTCCGACACAGACTTCGCGTAAGCAAACAAATCTTAAATAGTGAATCTTTAATAAATGTGTGGTAGTATTCTGGTCTCTCCCCATATTGCTGACATACTGTATCTCTCCTCCTTGTGTGCCTTAGCATGGACATAATCGCAGAGATCTTAAAGGCAAATTGCTTGCATAATGGATGTTTCCAAAAATACAGAAGAGTAGGCACGCTGACCAAGGCTTTGGCGGTGCGCCCTGGCACGGGCCCCGGGCCAGCCACTCTCGCTGCACATTCTCTTTGCTGGACCAGTCATGCTGGGAGAGGTGTTAGAAGAGCATTCAGACAACCATTATTCTGCCACCTGATCCTCCCCCCTGCATCCCTCTGATTACACAGCCTACTGGGCTACGCATCACCCCCTATAAATTACATTTATCCCTTTGTATGGTTTCCCACTATTTACAGGCCACCCCTGCTTCCCTGTCATGATTTCTCTCCTCCGCACTATGTCTGGTCTCATCTCATCTTCATCTGTCTTCCCGCTGTCAGTGGTCTCAGTGTAATGATATTTCATTGCCCGAGCATCTGGAAAAACTGAACAAGTTGGGAAATTCCTGCTAATGCCAGTTATTGATTTTCATTATTATAAAGGGAGCCATTGTTTGTAGAAGTGGATTGCTCAGCCTGCTGCTGCCCTATAATAATACTTTGTGTCTCTGGAGGGTTATTGTCTTCAGGGTCGTGCTGTTTTGTGTGATATCTGACGCAAATTTAACACTGCTGCACTGTTAAAATCACCTGTTTTGGTAGCACGGTCTGCTCTTACAATTTCTTTTAGCCACCTTTGGGTGCTCTCCTGTTACAAAACACACATCAACAGAAATGTTGAATAGCTCCGAAGAAAGAGATGCTGAGCCTGGAGTCTTTTAAGCTAAATGAGTTTGAGAGATACAGAGCTTATTGGGGGCTTTGGCCTCTTGGAAAATAGAAATTGCAAAAGCAATTATGGGCTTAAAGCAGTGATGTGATGAGTCGACAGAGATTTTCACAGAGCTACCAGCATATTTTCACTCAAGCCAACACCACATACATCCTGCACCAAAATGACAGGGAAAAGGCTTTCAGGAAATTGAGTTTTCATTCAAGCACCTTTTACCTACTACCTCCTTTCCTTGTGTGAGTAATGAATAAAACTTTTCTGCAGTTTTGTTCTAGTTACGTACTCTCTCTCTCTCTCTCTCTCTCTCACACACACACACACACATATTGAGAGATATGCACCTATACCACAATCACACCAGTTCTTCAGCACTCAGCAGTCTCAAGCAGGGTGGCGTTGTGGTGTAGCCATATGGGGCGCCACTGCCTGAGAAGCTTGGTGATTTGACAGGAGGCCTAAAGAACACACAAATACACACACAGCCTTAATTGACTTGTAAAATCCCACTAAAACACACTTTTATGGAACAAATTTTAGACCAGTCATGCAGGATTTGATAACTTGTGCCCAGCTTGCAATTCTGTCACCACCACACCGTCTTTAAACACAATCCAAGAGCAATTTATATTTTTCAAGATAAAACTGAAAAAGCTGCACCAAAGACACCACTAAACTGGCAGATTGACATGTCTCTGTGCAAAGTAATTCTGGCTCGTATTGAGGAGGCTGGTGTAAGAGAAGAGTTATTGAGCTACTTAGGGCGGCAGGGGAAGTGGGCAAGGCATTTGTTAAGAAATAAATTACACTTTACTCTTTGTAAACTGACAGCTAAGGCCATGGTGCGACTTCTGCAAGGACCCTGTGATCCTCATACTGCTCTTTTTGTTGCTGTAGGCATTTATCCTCAGCCCCAAACCTCAATGGGTTGTCTACGCAAATATAGTTGGGGCTATGATGTATGATTGTGACTGTTGACTCTGCAGCACTAGATCAAGCGCTGCCTGGTGGAGATGTTGGCAGGGCTATTCACACCAGTTTCCCCAACCAGTGGCAGAGAGCGCTGCAGACACTCCGGCTTTGAGATTCTGCAGAGCTGAAGAGGGGATGTGATTTTTCACAACCAGGCCTAAACCCAGCCAGGTCTCAGCCTCAAGCCTCACTTCCAATGTGCTAAATATCTCTAGGAGGTTTACCAGATGATGAGACAAGGAAAAACATGCCAGAGAGTGATCTCTCTCTAAAAGTGCAGGGTCATACTTCAATCATTTCATTTGTCGTATGGTATCTGAAGACACTGTCTACTGGTTCATGGACATAAACAGAATGCTGAAGACACAAAACCAGGAGATCTAATCTGATTCCTGCATCCTCACCTCCCGTCCTTTTCTCTGTGGCTCAAACAGCCTTGACTATATGCACTGAATAAATTTGGGACCACCTGTCTGCAGCAGGAGACCCTAGAGCCTCTTCAGTCCATAATCCAGTTCTATGGGGCTTTGAGCTTTCATTTACACAGTAAAGCAGTCAACACAATGTCCCTTTAACTATGTGAACAGGACCATGTTTCATCATGATTGTAGCTGGCTTAGTTATTTTGCCAGGGTTCACAAAGAATGACTGTGTGCACCAGCCTGTCATCATCACCCTGATAAGTACTAATGTAATGTCAAACAATCTTATCATGATGTAAATGCTCAGATGATCAGATAGTATCTCTAGGAAAGGAATCTAGGTGTGTTGCATTTGCAGAAAAATATGTGCAACTTTCAGT
>JAPQRN010000022.1:7981397-8005634 GCA_037367275.1 Coranthus polyacanthus
TCAGATGATCAGATAGTATCTCTAGGAAAGGAATCTAGGTGTGTTGCATTTGCAGAAAAATATGTGCAACTTTCAGTATTCAACTATCTACATACAAGTGAATGTGTTGTAAAATTGCATGCAGTGTTTAGCTTTGGATCCTCATATTTCATACCAGATGTAGTGCTGTTTTGAATGGCAATATATCTATTTTGAATTTGAGAGAAATTATGTCAATAGTTTCTAGAAAAAATAAAACTGTTCATTTTACTTAAACACGTACCTAGAAATAGTAAAACCAGTGGTTTCTTAATTTTTTCCAGAGCTGTATGATACAACACATTTGTTTCTTTAACTTTGAAATGATGTATACACAGTGTCAGTTGCACCATCAAGGCATATGTTGATCTACAGTATGTTTTAATATTTTGGTTTCCTGCCCACAACTGGGCTAAAACATTACAGTGCACACATGATCTGAAGAAGAGGCCTGATGCAATCCTGTTCACATATGCCACATTTTTACACAGTAATACTCATATTTAATTGTGCAGTTTTTACTTGCTGTTCCTAAAAAAAAGTTTCCAAAGAAAACCATAAGAGGACTCATAAAACTGGCAGGAATTCTGTATCTTGCTCAAGGGCCCTTTAGCAGGTTGGATTTTATCCAAAACGGAGGCTTGAACCCAAATCCTCTGGCTACATGGTGGTATCTCCAACCATGAGGCCACCCCCAAACGTTGGCTTTGGTAACAGCCAGGGTAAACAGACAGGAAAGTTCGGATGGAAGTTTGGTTACCAGGCCTAGAAATTGCATTTTGGTGCTAACTCTAAGTTTCTTTTTTGTCTGACCTCAAAAGAAGCAGCAGCAGTAGAGGGCCAAAGTAAACTGGGACCTGAGAAGCAGTGTCTGGGATGCCTGAGGAAAGGCAACAAACGTCAGTTTGCACACAGTTTTCACTGTCTAATGGCTGACTGACTAATCCTTGATATTCCTCCATGATCTAAACCTGCAGCCCTCTGTAGCAATAGAACACTGTGGCATTGTGTCCCTCCTCTTAAGGAGTCTGTGATTCATTTACTGGCAGTGCTTTTTGGACCCTTGTACTGTATTTTTCTCATCCTCCATACTGTAGTGTGCTTCATTATTTCAAGACCAAACTGGTTTCTCTATGTGATTGTTTATATAGAGGACTTTGACTGTAATACTTACACAGCCATCAATGTAATTGTTGTTAAGAAGGAATCCAATGCTCAGATAGAACTGTGTTTATTTGTATAAAATGTCTTTTGATTGTTGTCAGGAATAAGGAATTTAAGTGTCAGTAGTATCTCCAAGTCTTGGAATATGAGTTTGGCAGCACTTTGAAATTTCCTGTTGATTACACTGGTTCTTTGTGCTGTGACAGCACCACTGTGAAATGCTGCAACAGTGCTCTCTGCTGGCAAAACTAAGAATATTGTAATTGTTCTTAAACTTGTACATAAATATTGATGTTGGAATTGTTTGTATTCTCTGATGTAAGTGTTAAAAATAATGCCTGTTAGTAACTTCTTTTTATTTTAGCCAGATATAGTTTTCTTTTCTATTTCCCATACTAATATCTGGACTAAAGGTTTTTTTTTTTGCTTATTTTGAAGATACATATTCCTTCATGAATGATCTCATGGATTATTCTGCTGTGCTTGCATCTTTAAACAACATTTTAAAGAAAATACATTTCAAGTAATCCTCTCTTTTCTCTCCCTGCAGGTCCACTTTGCTCTGCTGACAGATCCTGTGGTTCAAAATGAGAGTCAAGAGATGAGCTTGCAGCGAGCAGCCCTGTCCCTGCAGTTCCTGCCACTGGACATTTACTGATTCACACTACACAGAAGACGATGCCCCTGTCTCCCAGATAGCACTTCTGAGGACCAGGCCTTCAAAGCACGCGTTGTGCACCATGGCAGGAGAGACTCAGCAAATGCATACTGTCAAAGAGCTGGACGCTGAGTCCAAACTGCAGGATGAGGGGACAGCGCTGGAACAGCAGAGTGACAAAACCACAAAGGAGTTTTCAGAGCACTTTTCAAGCACAGGCACTGAGGCCAGAGCCAGCAGCAGAGGGCTCAAGGTTGAAAAATTAGAGAAGGAACGGGACTGTACTCAGCAGCGTGAGGCTGTCATACGGCCACAGCAGGCTGGGAAGATTGACTTCAGGTCACTGCAGAACAGATCAAAATTTGCCTCTGACAGGACTTGGTCTAGTGGCAAAGCCAGCCCCCAGTCCCCAAGTGGAAAGGGCCGCAGCAGAGAGAAGGGGAAGCGGTCTGGAAAGTCAGAGCGTGGCAGCCCACAGCAGCTGTACAGACTTAGCATTACACATCCACGCTCCAACCCCACCATTGGTATTGCCTACCCACAGCAGAAGGTTTCACAACCCAAGAAGCTGGAGGCCAATCGTGGCCCAGTCTCGGGCAGCTACAGATTCCACGTTCCCAGTATACCCGAGCGAGAGGCTGAGCTACAGCAAGAAGAGCTCAACTACAGCCGCTGCTTCCAGGAGGCATCCTCTAACCTTACCTCCCCAAGCTATACCTCACAGGCTCTGAGTTCTGCAAGTGGAGCGTCATCCCATCAGCATCCACCCCTGTCACAGCAGCAGCAGCAGCAGCCTGCCTCTATGGAGAGCAACAGTGCACAACCTAGCAACCAGCTGATACTGGCTGACTTTCAGCTGAGTGGCTCTAATGCATGGCAGTCTCCTGAAAGGACTTTCAGTGGTGCTAACTATGGGGTTTCATCACAAAAATCCACTGCCCTTCCTGAAACTAATAAGACAAATGCCTTTGTGTCTGGTTCGTTTCAATATGGATATCATTTTCTGGAAGAATCAGCCTCTGACTCTTTTCCCTGTGAACAAACTCCTCCATCCCAGGACTTTACAGACTCATCCCTAGGTGCTGTTCACGTCACTCACAACTCTTTTTCCTATTCATCTGGAGAAGGGCAAAATATTGCTCAAAACAGCACCCAGTTCAGTAATGAGCAGCAGCCAGAGAATAGAAGCTCTTTTCCTCACCCCCCACAGACACAGTTTATTCAAGGGGTGGCATCCTCCATCCAGTGTCCAAGGAATTTGAGTGAGGACTCAGCTAGCAGTGACAGCTCCGGCTCCAGCTCGCAGCAGTCAGAGCAGGGGAAGGCAGCACTGCCAGAGAGCACAGACGCCATCGGACAGGCAGACAGTAGGGATGCAGCCATCACCTCGGGGAGTAAGAGGAACTGTCATCCAAAAGATACAGCTGCCAACCAAAGAACACTCATTCAAGGAAGTGTGCACCACGCAAGAAATATTTCACAAGGTCCAGGCTCCCAAATGCACTTTCCCAGCAAAACATTTAACAACCCTCCAGTCAGCAGCATTCACAGAAGCTCAGTGTCTTTTGATAAAAACATCAATAATAAGATTTTAAACAGGTTACCACACTCCTGGGAGGGAGCTAATAAGACATATTCGCCAAATGATCAAAACACAGTTCCATATACTGATATGAATGATAAGTTTCAGTTTCAGAACCAACCAGCACTTGACCAAAGATCCACTTCATCTAAAAATAGCAGGATGCCTTGGCAGCAGATACGTCCGACCTCTGCCATGCAGAACCAAAACCGAATTGAGTTATCTAGGCAAATAAGCAATCAAAAATTGGCTTACATGGTTTCCCCCTCTGACTGGCAAGATGACAGTAAATCACATAAACACAGCTCGCTGAAAAACCCCAACTCATTTCAAAACAACAGAAGTAGTGATGGGTTTTCTAACCAAAGACAGGAGTCTGTAAAACATGGCAGTAATACAGTCGCCACTTTTAAAGTAGAGATGAGCCACGCACAAGTATGTGAGTCCAAAAATAAGACTGTATACTTTGGACTCAACCAGTCTCTTCCCCAGGCATCAACAAGAAACTACAACTATCCGCCATTACAAGTCCCACCTATGGGACTTATGATGGTGTCTCCTTATGAATCCCCTTTGCCCTCCCCAGTTCACAATCCTGCATCTAGTAGTACCTGCTCTTCCCTTTCCCCAGCATCCACCAGTCCAGTTAACCTCAGTTCAGAGGACAGCCAAATGTCAAAGTCAGGACCCCCTCACCCATTTTATCACCAACCTCAAGCCAAAACACAGTTGCCCTCAGATCACCTGACCACCCACCCTCACCAGTTTCATTCTGAAAGAAACCTTCCCTATACAACAGACAGAAACAAAGACGAAATGATGGGCTATTTGCAGAATAGTGCACATCCAAAGAGCACTATGGATGGAAACAAAGGTTATATGGACAGTTTTGGGGTGGAGCATCACCAACCTCCACCACCTTACTCTGCACATCAGCTGTTAGCCACCTCATTAGCCACAGCAAATCTTGACCAGTTAGATGTGCTTCTGACATGCAAGCAGTGTGATCAGAATTTCAACAATCTGGCTTCATTTCTTGGCCATAAGCAATATTGTGCACAGCACACATTTGCACAAAATGACCTGAAGGAAATATCAAAGCTGGATGACAGCAGGAAGTTCAATGCAGAACCAGTGAAAACAGCATCATCTGTGTCAAATGTTTCTATGTCAAGGTGCCCATCTGACCTTCACCTATCTCTGCTGGGCCTCAATAAAAATGGAGAACTAATACCTGAAAGCGAAACAAAAGGAGACAACAAGGATGATCCCATGAAACTCAACTTGTTCTCTGGCTCTGCTAATCTTCCTGTCCCTCTACCTGAGCTGGAAATGGAGGATGCCAAATTAGACAGCTTAATCACAGAAGCCTTGAATGGACTGGGATACCAATCGGACAATGCAGAGATAGACAGTAGCTTTATCGATGCATTTGCTGATGATGATCTTACCACTGTCAAAGCAACATCTAACAAACAATCTCTGAAAACCAAAGAATCTGCAGTTTTTGAGAGCAAAAATAAACAAACAACAGAAGATGACAGGTCTTTCACACAGGGAAAGTATTTTTATGATTCTGATGTTGAGAGCCCTGAAACAGATAAACAGTACACAGAATGCAAACTTGAGAAAATATCTCTGAATTTGGAACAAGATGAGAAAATTAACATAAAAAAAGAAGTCTCTCATAAAAATTCAAGAAGTGCCTCAAGGGAGAAGACACGGGAACAAGACAGCAAAGTGAAAGTGGCAAGAAAACTGTGTAAGAGTGAGGATGAAAACACAAGTACACAGAGATTTCTCTTATCCAGCAAGTTTTCTGAGCGTTGTGGCGTTAAAAGCTTTCAAGACAACTCTGCACTTCGAGGGTCACTGCCCTCACAGACCTCCACATCTCCAACCTCAAGAGCGGCAGTGAAAGAGAGTAAAAGGAAAAGTACTGGAGGGGGTACCTGGAGCAAAGAACTTATTCACAAAATAGTGCAACAGAAAAATAAGCTCCATAAGCTTCACGTTAAAGGAACCAAAAATCTCCAGTTTTCCTTGGTAATGGAGAGACTAACTCCCACTGTACAGAACCCTGCATTTGGGGAATACGACTATGTCTCAGACTCAGACGATGAGTGTGAGCCTGTGAAGATAGCAAGCCAAGGCCGGCTAAACCAAAGCAGTCGGTGTAAATACACATACACTAAAGAGTGCAAATGGCGAGCAAGGAGTGAGAGAGACCAGGCAGCATGGAGACATGAGTCGAAGGAATGTTTTGAGGTGAAAAAAAGTGAAGAGCTTTCTCTCTTGCCTGAAAAACATAGTTCTCACCAAAAACTCAGGAGGAGGGGTAGCAGGTCATCCACAAGCAGTGAACTCAGCACATCTGTGAGTGTTTCTAGTGATAGTATCAACAGCCCCAAAAGCACTGACCGCACTGACTCAGACTGTGAGAAGAAGACAGACATCAAAAAGAAAGAGCCTCAAGAGCAAAAACCCTATGAAAGGTCTTCCCCTCAGAAGTTGTGTAAAGAGTCCAGCAAACTAGCACTGACATTCACTAAATCTGTCAAGAAGTATAATACTGACAAATCCATTGTTTCTGAGAAAAAAGATAGTTTAGAGAATCCTAAGAATTGTCATTCGGATCCAGAAGTCGCTGATTCAGTGTCATCCTCACAAAAAGCAATAGACACAGCGAAAAATCCTGAAAAAAGCAGAAGTTCTCATGCAAAATCAAAAGAGAAGCTTATGTCGCACAAAGAAACTGGCACAACAGTCAGTTTGGACAGAAACACCCTACAGAGAACAGACAATCTGTGCCACAAAGAAGAACCCACACAGTGTAGCAGTACAGATAACAAGCCACTACAGACTGATTCACACTTCCCTACCATCCACAAAAAAAACAATTTCAATGCTGAGAGAAACACAAGGTGCAAAAAGAGAGAGGGGGGCGAAGTCACGCAGTCAGAGCTATCAGGCAGTCCCACATTTGAAAAACACAGTGACAGTGTCTGCATGGTGAAAGAGGCTATTACTTTAGTCAATGACCTAGACACGCACAAACCTGCATCTCTTTGCACCTCTTTGATGGATGATGTGTGCCTATCTCCCGCTGAAACCCAAGGCCCTTTGATACAAAAAGATACACTTCACCTCATGCCCTACACTCTGGATCAGGAGCAGGGTCTCATGAAATCCCCACTTTCATTTGACACCTCATCAATGTTCGGAGACCTCACAGGATTCGACAGTGGCCTTTACGCCGATATGCCAATTCAGAAAGAGGGTTTCCATTCAATAGAGAACACGGCCGATAAAAAGGAAGAGTTTGTCTCCTCTTTTTCTCCCTTTCTGGAACAAAGAGACTGGAATCTTATGGTTAGCCCTGTGCTACCAGATGAGATATCTCAGTACAAAGGCAACTCTGAGAAATCAAATGAAAAGAAACCAGATTACAATCACGTTTCTTTGTCTCTGCCAGAAAAAATAATTGACTACAGTGCAAACCTTAACAGCTGTGCATCCGAAGATGAGCTAGAGATAAAAAGAATAGTGAATGAGCTTGAAAACCAGCTGCAGACAACTAAGTTGGAAAGCCCGCCATTACTAGTTCGGGATCCTCCAAAGCAGCTGCAAATGAGCAAATTTTCACCTTTGCGTCTAGGTGATGAATCAGAGAATGGCACTGGTCTGGATATGCAAGCCATAAATGTACCAGTGTCCAGCATGCCTTCAGAGGCCTTCACTGAATCAGCACTCCCATGGTCCAGCCCATTCCAGTTTGAGCTCATAGGTGGACACCACAGTCCCCACACCCCGATTCGCAATGAATCAGAAGCCCTTGCACCTCTTACTGAAAAAGAGGATGATGAATCAAATTTAATTGCCACAGACTCAAATACCGAACACTCGGAGGAGAGAAATGCAGAGAAAGAGGCCCCTGTAGAAACAAAGGAAGAGATTTTAGAGCAGAGGAGATATACAGAAAACCTGATGAAAAGTCTTGAGGTGATTTCTGATTCTATATTCAAAAAAGAACCCATTATATCGGAACACAAGGAACCAAATGTCACCTCTCTCACGAGTCAACAACATCAAGAAATTGAATGTCAGGCAACCGATGCGTTTGAGAGAGAAGATCATAGTGAAAAGGAAGCAATTACCGGGAAGGAGAATATATTATCACCTCCAAATATCAATGAGCGGAAGGATGATATTGGATTCATTTTGAATGAGTCACAGTCATCTTTCTCTGACAGCCGTGACCCCACAGTCAGTGGAAACAAGCCAATTTCATCACAACCAAGTGAGCCCACGGAAAACAATGGTAGCAAGGTTGAGAGTAAAGTCATATCCAAGGAGGATATCACTGAGAATAGTAATTTGATCAAATCTGCTCACTGCGCACATGACGAACATGTGATCAAGGAGTCCTGCAGGAACAATAATAGAGAAGAAAATGTACAATCGTTGAAAATCAATTGTGACAGTCCAGAACATTTGGCCACAGAAAGGCATGAAGACACAGAGGCAGTGAAGGGAACCACTGGTCAGTCTGATGGCCATCCTGCAACACCAGATCTACCTGACGCCGCTCTAGACAGCGGTGAAAAAATAGGAGACGTTACAAAAACATCACTAAAAGACCAGTCCACTGCTAAGAGTTATTGTCCTGAAGACATTAGTTCATCACATGCTGATGAATTGAAAGTGGAATGCTCAGACTGTGTGATCGAGGAAAACCCTGATGATTTGTTTGGGCTGTCACCCTCTAAAATCTGTAGCCCTGCTAAGACTTACACTCCTAATCCAACAGCTGACATGTCAGTGGAGATAGTCACCACATATAAGCCCTGCAGCCCAATACTCGTGGAGACCGATGCAGAAAATATTAGTCACTGCTCACCTTTCCATGACACCCAAACCACAGAAGGAAAAAACAATCTGTTAATCCTCTCACAGTCTGAAAGCATAATGGACGGTGATTCCTGCAAAGTCAATCCATTTAATGACTCATTACAATCTGAAACAGGCCTCGACTTTGACACCATTCAGAAACAGGAGGAGATTTTGAATGTTCAAGACATCAAAGAGCAGCTTCCTGTCGATTTCATGGCAAGTCAACATAACTCACCATGCAGAGAGGAGATGGAAGAAAGTCACTGCCTCTTTATAGACATTGCTCGAACAACCAGTCCACTTTTATCCACCTCTCATCAAACACCTGTGCACAATTCAGACACAGAGGAGGATTCATGTCAGTCACAAAGCAAATGCAATAGTGTACCTGTTGATCAAAGTTTGATTCAAAATAAGAAATCCCCCAAAAAGGAAGATGACAAACAAAAGGAGGCTTTAAAGAGGGATGAACAGTTGAAGACAACATCTGACACGGGGTATTCTTTGATAAGCCCTCCTCAACCGAACTTAGGTGAAATTATAGAGTGTAAAATCCCCGTCTCCAAAGCTACCATTTCCTCTCCACTTCCTGTGACCAGTACAGCAGAGGTATCAAAGTTATCAGATAGCCTTGAAAAGACAGATCCGATATATGATTTGAAGCTCAGCCCTTTGAACTACAACAGTATATCTGATGAACCTCCACAACTGAATCAGTATGACTACATACCAATTTCACCAGCAAGTAAACCGGAAGAAAATCCAGATATCAAACAGTGTCCCGGAGATGACAGAGATCAACCATGTGACCTGAGCATAAATGCTGCACTGAATTTCGACAATAACGAAACAGAAATAGACTCGACGGTATCGTTAAACACAGACTCTAGAGCCAAATTAAATGTATCTAAAGAACCTCTGGCCATTCAAGAAAATGTACAATTCACACATTTCTCAATGGTTCTCCCAGCAGAAAACAAAAGCACAGATTCTTCAGCTGCTAACATAAAAAAGGATTTGGAGGTTTGCCATGATCCAGCTGAACCCATTCAGCATGTGCATATTCACACTGACGTGCTAAGAAAGGTCGAAGCAGAAAAATCCGATTCTCATGAGGTTTCTGGTGAGGACAGCACACTGTTCAGAAAAAACATTTCAGATGGTCCGCCCACCCCTAAGCCACTCATCATCTGTGAAACTGAACAAATGCATGTTACACAGGATGCATCAGAGAAGCATCTAACAATAGAGACTGGCCAGCGTTCAACAACACACCAAGTACAAAAAGAAATAACACCAAAAAAGGCCTGTGCACAGAGCATTCAGCAGGGAAAAGTACTCTGTGAAATCTGCTTCATGTGTTTCAGGACTGTGCCAGGGTTAAAGAGACACAAGGCCATGAAACATTCGGTCAGAGCTGAAAAACACATTGGCTCACAAAGTACAACATCAAACCATCAAGGGACTGTGCTTATTTATGAAGCATCCCAAACTACAGAGAAGGAGCATAAAGATGATTCACAGAGTTGTTTCTCAACAAAAATAGATGGGATGCCTGAGACAAGTAACATTCTCATATCTAAATCAGCAGAGAGTGAGTCAGTCCTGGAGGAAATGCCAACTGAGACAAGTGCAGTGGCAGTGGATGAAATAGGCCACCAAACCCTTCTGCTGCCAACAAAAGCAAAGAAGAACAACAAAGCTAGGAAGAGCAAAAACAGTGAAGTAAACATAAAGCCTGACCCTTTCTCTGATGAGCTTCTAAACATATTAAAGACAGATATACTTCAAGCTATTACTCCTGAATTCAAAAGCAGTGGACTACAAGGGCAAAGCAAATCTCCAGAGGATCAGATGAAAATCAGTTCACATTCTGAGAGAACTGTGACTGGAACAGAGGAATTCCCTCACTGTGTGTCTTTAAGCTTGGGCTTTGACAATACTTCTCAATCTCCTGTAAAAGAGACAAACATGCTGAATGAAACTGTGGAATTAAATCAACTCACTGATACACCAGAGCTGAAATGTACAAGCATGAATGAGATGGCAGACAGCGAAGTGTACACAAATAAAAATGCGGAAAGTGCTATATGTGTGGACAAGGATGTAATAAAAGAATGTGATGAGTCCAGAAAGAATCTGTGCGCTGCGGAAGAAATGTGTGAAGAGAAAGGATCGGACGAGACTCTTGCCCAGGAGATTCTTAGAAACGTGGCAGTGGGGATAAAATGTGAGAACAGCAGTGGTCCTTCGAACGATCCTCTCTCCTGTTTGAGTTCATCTCCTCTCAGTCCCCCTGGCATAAGTCCAGATCTAAAGGCCTTACTTGATGATGACACTACATTCTCGCAGCTGTTCCCCAGAGATGAGGAGGTGAAAAGGAAAAAGTGCCCGAGGGTTTACAGCAAGAGAAACAAAAGACAAAAGATATCACCTGATTCAAACGTGAGTCGGGACTACCCTCCTGCAGAAAACTTCATGCATAACAAAGATCAATTTGTGGAAAACCAAACTGAGCAAGCATTCACTGACAATCAAACTAACCACTGTGAATATGAGACAATCTCTATTGATGATGCTATCATGTTGAATATGTGCCACAACAGTACATTGAAGGCTGATGCCAAGCCTCTGACTGACATCAAACAAACTGATCAGGGAGATGTCCATGAGAATATTAAAGAGCTTGGAAATAACCTCTTGAATCAACTTGAGAGCACTATTGATAAATCTTCAATTGAATGGAGTGGCTCTAGTGACTTCAGTAGCTTCAACGCAGGCTCAATTGTGACCTCTGACCCCAGCGCCTGTAAAACAGAACTGCCAAGCACTCCGTACCCCCTGCCCCTGCCTGCCGCCCCCTACCCTGTGGAGCCATGTGTCACAGACAGTGTACAAAACCTCCACAGCATTGATATTCAGAACATCAACACAACATTTCAGCTTCCTGAGATTCAGTTTTTTGACTCTAACAAAGATATATCAGTGGCTCCTCCAATCGCAGCTGCTGACATGGAGAACAGAGACGATGACAAGTCCAAGAAACTAACAGAGCGGCGAGGGAGGAAACGGCAAGACGGTGGAATAAAGGTCAAAGATAAGCAGTACAAGTGCAAAGTATGCTTCACTTGGTTTCTCACTCTGGGCGAACTGAACTTTCACAAGTTATCCCATAACCCCTCTCCACCTCCAACCTGCTACATGTGCGTCCAGCGCAAGTTCAGCTCCAGGGAGCAACTGAGAGACCACCTGAGAGAGAAACATGCTAAGAACAAGACCGGTATCTGGACCTGTGGAATGTGCTTGAAGGAGATATCAGATGTGTGGATGTACAACGAGCATTTACGAGAGCATGCCACTCAGTTTGCCCGCAGGGGTCAGACTCAAGGCTCTATGTTAGGTATTTCAGGCTGCTTTATGCAAGAGACAGCAGTGAAGAACTTTATCACCTCCATCATGCAGCACCGCCCCAGCAAAGCCAATAGAGAGTCCAGCAAAACCCCTAAAGATCAAGAAAAAGCTGTTGCTGCAGAAAGCACTGTGGGAGAGGGGAAAACATCTGAGGGGGCAGAGTCCAAACTCCATAAAAATAAAAGCAGCAGTGGAACAGGTGGGAAGCAGAGCACATTAACCCCACTGGAGGTCCTCCACAAAACAGAGACACCTAAAAGTGTGGAGATGCATCCCAACTGCAAAGACCCCTCAAGAGACTGTCACCACTGTGGAAAACAGTTCCCCAAACCGTTCAAACTCCAAAGACATTTAGTGGTTCACAATCTGGAAAAGATTTTCCTGTGTCACAAATGCCCCGTCTCCTATCAGGAGGCGCAGGAGCTTAAAGACCATCTCAAGAGAGCACATGAAGAGGTGGATGAGCTGGATTCAAAACACACCACCCTCTACACCTGTGAACTCTGTGCCGATGTCATGCATGTGATTAAAAAATCCTTCATATGCAGCACCTGTAACTACACCTTCTCTAAAAAGGAACAGTTTGATCGTCACATGGAGAAACACCTTTTAGGGGGAAACAAAATTTTCAAATTCAGAGGTGTTCTCAGACCTGTCAAAGCATCCGTGTCCAAAGAAGATGAATGTGATTCGCCTGCAAGTAAGAAGAGGAGAATTCTCTCAGACAGTTTGCTAGAAAATAGCTCAGACAGCGGCATCGCCAGTGTAAGCTCGCTGCACTTGAACCAAAACTCTGAAACAGCGTCTTCAAAATCTTGTGTGTCAACAGCAGACGACTCCACACAAACAATTGCAAATGAATACCACAATGACACAAACGGTACAAATGTGAAGACTGAGGACATTGCTGAGGACTACTCTGAACTACTTGTAGAGCTGGAGAAATGTATTCATATGGGCACTTCAGAGTCTGCTACACCCAAAGAGGAAATTGACCCAGCTCTCTCACCTAATCTTGATAAAGAGGGCAATGGAAAATCGATTACTGAACCATGTGACGTGAAAGAGGAGAATGAGTCAGTCTGCATTAGAGCAGAGACAAGCTCATGGTCAGCATCTAAAGAGAGTAGTAATGCAGTGGAGGAGAGTGTTAAAGCTAAAGAAGACTCTGCTGAAGGTGACACAGCTGAGACAGAAGAAAAAACAGGCCCCCTTCCACCTTGTGAGGACTCTGTTGCCAGCTTAAGAGAAAATCTATTAATTTCAAAGACACCTGAGTCAGCAAAGCATCAATTAGCTATTGATGTGGCGGACCAGCAGGGGAATGATGAGCAGAGCCATGACACATCGAAAGCTACCAATAATGATAGTAAACAGCCAGCTTTGTCTCACGGTGCTGAGCAGGAGGGCAGCAGTCAAATGAAAGACAAAGTTGTCCTCGCCAAATCAACCGACAACACTAAAAACAACTACACGACTACAGCACTCATCTCCTCCAAAGTTTCACTCAGCACTTCAGCTTCAAATGAGGACAAAGAACCCGTGAGGCCACAGAAGAAGAGGAAAGACATGAAATCCCCCCACAGCCTGCAAAGGGTTTCCTCTCCGGCCACACAGGAAAACTTTGGCGTTGACGCCAGAGCCAAAAAGAAATTTCGCCCCAGCAAGTGTGCAAATGCCTCTTTGCAAAGAAAGTCGGATGGACCTAATGACTACCCTGTGCTGTCTTCAGTACAGGACGACGTTGTGAGCAACAAAATAGTTTCCAAGTGCAAGAATTCAAACTTGGGCTTGCAGTCAAAAAGAAGTTTGCTCGATAATTGCACACCAAAGAAAGCGGAGATTGTGACTTCTCTTAATGGGGATTACAAAGCCAAAAAGGGGACTCTAGGGCGGCCTTTGCATTCCCCGATTTCCAAAGTGTCATCAGTTCCCATGAACAATTCTTTGAATAAATCTAGGACAAAGATGGGGGTTCGGTCAATGGATAGCCATTCCTACCGGACAGCAGAGTCCCAGAACCACCTCCTGAGCCAGCTGTTTGGCCAAAAACTCACTAGCTTTAAGATTCCTTTAAGGAAGGACACGTCAGAATCTATTAACTGAGCGGGGTTTGAGGGATCTGTGAATAAGAGACTGTAAATTTCACAGTTATAAATGTTTAAGACAATTCATTATGGTGAATGAGATTGCACAGCTCTTTTCTGTGAAACGCTATCTTTAAATACTTACGTAGTCACTTTATGTCTTCTTTGTACATGTGTTTTTATTACACAAATGTGAGGACTAATGGCAGATATGAATTTTTGGGTCAGAAATGAATATGCTAGTTGGGAAAACCATTGAACTTTTTACTGCTTTTCCTTTGTTGAATATTATCCGTTTCAGAGATTATATTTCATTTACCTAAAGGAAAGTAAAAAAAAGAATACTTGAAAATAAAGTAAAATATTTTCTTTTTTTTTTTTTTTTTTTTTTAAATGCATGTTCATTTTGCATTTATAGTATGACTTTATCAGATTAAGTGTTTCTTTAAAAGGACCAAATGACATCATAACTGACTTGGACTTTTGTCTGTGCACCTTTTTGTAAAGGCTTCCAACATATTCATTTTGTATAATTTTTTTTTAACTTTACTGTACTGCATTGACATTCATCATATTAGCCTTTTGTATAAACATTACCTGGTGCTACGTTGTGTTTTATTGTAATGTGAATGCCAATGTCCTCGGAAGGGAACATGAGATCTGTAGCAGTTACAGTACTATTCATCAAACTGTTCTTACTGGTTATCTGTATTTTATTAAAGATACTGTGTAAACCATCCAAGTTCTTCACATGTAGGCTGGTAGAAAACAAAATCATAAAAGTACCATGTATAAACTCAGGTGCATACAAGGACATCACAGTCCCAAGACCTGTATTCGGAGTTCTTCCCATGCACTGAAAATACCACACACAAATCACAAACTCAATCATCTGTGTCTGTAACTCCAAATGTTTAATTATGAATAGTATTTACTAGGACAACAAAGGTGCTTTATCTTGTTTATACTGTATGTATCTTATATTGTACAATATTGTAGGTAGATTATTGTTTGGTGTAATGCTTATTGACAAAGTTTTATTTTAATAATGTGCAAAAGAAAAAAGAGTGAGAAGAAAGGGAAATGCAGTGCCTCTTGCAAGTTGTAAAGTGGTCCACTAAGTGCCTCTTTTATTGTTGGTTATTAAAGATTTGTATTGGTATCTCCTTGCTCTTTTCTTCCTTTGTTTATGGCATGTTTTGCAAACGTTCCACCTTCCATCCCTGCGGACTGCAGCTGTCACCACATGCATCAAACACTGAAAGCAGTGAAAGCTACTTGTGCCTAGAGGCAAAAACAGGTGCACACACAACAAAGTCTGACTCCGTTTTCTGTCTTCAGATCTGCAATGAGCTAACTTATCATCTGAGAGATGAGCATAAATGTATCTTTACTACAGGGAAACACTGAACAGGAGACAGTTACATTTATCCAACCATATGTTAGTCTCTGCAAACACAGTCGAGCAGGCAGTAAGGAGCTCTCACTTCTGTCACGCTGCTCTCTCACCACGTGTAAAATGGCTTCTATCCCTACACGAACATTTTTCATCATCACATAGGAATAAAAAGCCATAGTACACAGCGGCAGGCATGGAGAAATAAAAACCGGGGAGTTTGAGGACGATCACTGTTCTCAGATCAGCCACTGATTTAATATAAGACCTGAGAAAAAAAAAAAAGAAGCAGTATGAAAAGAAAAGAGAAAAGACACAGAGGGAGAAAGAGAAGCAAGAAAATAGGTTATTTTCTTTGTTGAGAACTGAGGCTTTAGCATTCAACCACGGTGAAGTAAAATACAAGGTAACACTTTCAGTAGCCAAATGTTGAGGCGGTACAACATTTTAGTTTACTGGAATTAAAACATACTTTCTACTCTCAACTAGATCTGTTGATTGTCAATACGAAAACCTCCATAGGGCTAAACCGGTCGGTCATACAAATATACTGTAATTAATTGCATATATAACTATATAACATAATGAGCTGCTACAGCCCCTTATAATGCATTACAATGTATTGTAGCTACAGTTGTCAACGTTACCATAAATCTTAACAAGATCTAGTATCACCGTTGGTTAAAATCAAGTTTAAATTTTAATTGTCAATCTATTTGTTTATTTTCACACCAGAATCCTGTTTTGAAATCTTAAGAGAGCTTGGCAGACACTGAAAAGAAAGTGTGAAGGAAACAGAAGCAGTGTTGTCATTGAATTAACTTCTGTAATTGATTTGGTGCGAATACTGGTTTGGCAGCTCCCACACTGTATTTTTGGAGTGAAATGACAGCATAAAATACAACAACATGTCTGAATCATAAACCTGGTTTCCCTCCATTTGCTGCAACGAAATCCCTTCAGCAGAGTAAAATTTATATTCATGAAGCTATGCTGGCTAATGTGTTACGTCTTGACCTTGGTTACGGTACTGTAAAAATCCTGAACAGCAGAAAAAAAAAAATTCTCTGCCGCTGTTGAACACAGAATTGTGCCCTTGTTTTACTTAAAGCAGGCAGAAAGGCTGTCATTAAGACTAAGAAAACAACACTCCATCCATTAAAAATATATTTGTAGAAAGCAACTTGAAATTTCATGATCTTTTATGCAAATCAGTGATAGCACTTACATGCAATTACGACACCAGTGTTAGGGTTTCGTGCCTTATGCCATGTTACAATGTTGACTCAAAAACTTGACTACAATTTTTACATCCCTTCACTTAATAGTAATCTAAAGCTACAATGAAATGTGAGTAAGTGTTTTCAGCACCCGGCACGTTTACAAGCAGCAATAATTGAAAATCAAAATGTATCATATTAAAACTCTATATTTGCGCCTTTATATTAGTGCATTTCAATATTGTTAGCAGGTTCTCCGTGGTTTCAATAGATGGTACAAGTCTAGCAGCGTGTTTTTTTTAAAAAAGAATATGCCAAATAAATAGGTCAATACTTGCTTATTATTTCGTGCTTCATCTAATATAAGTTCCACCAAAGACTGACCTTCGGTGTCAACCTAATACATGTGAAAGGCTTTAAATTGTGACATTATGCATATGGAAGTTTCACTGAAAAAGCAAGCAATTACTGAAGAATAAACAATACATTCATCAGTTGTTGCAGTGCGTTGTCGGCTGCAGGTGCCTAATTAGTTGTTGAAACCTTTATTGGCATAATAAAAATGGCAAATAATTAGCCAAACATGTCTTAATCACTTGACAACACCTGACTGATTACGCTTTTGTTGTTGTTAGCTGACATGCTGTTTAATATCTACTGATGCATTGTTTCGTAAAGCAAAACATCAGAGCAGTTTACCGAATGATAAAGAGTTTTGTGATTTTGTTGGAGTGCCTTATTCTCATTCAGACCACAGGACAGTATTGAATCCCCTCACATTTGTAGATTCATGCAGCTTAAACTAAATGAGGGTCAGAGTGGGAGGACGGATGACCATCTGTTGTTGTGTGTGTGGTGTGTGTCTCCCTGCTGTAAATGGACGCCATTGATCCAAAGGCAGTAGTATCAACATTGATTAGAAAAGAAAAGAAGACTTACTGAGAATCTCTGTGTGCTTTAGTTAAGACACACAACTGAATAATTTAAAATATAGATAATTGAACATGCAAATAGTAATGTAATTGATGAGGTGTAGAAAAGAGTCCACCGAGATTTAAAACCCTACACAATGTTATCACGATTCTCTGTGTTAATGCTGCACAGATTTGCTTAAATATTCAATTAAAATAAGGATGCATGGTTCATTCTCCAAGCTGAGATTAAATTCATTACACTGCAGGGATCTTGGCCAGGATTCAGTGATGAGTGTTGAGCCTGAAGGCTGAATGATTGATGACTTCAGTGATGTCTGAGATATCAAGACATGTAAATGAAATGCCCGTAATTAATATGTCAAACTGAACAATTTAAATAGAAACCAAACAACTGCGACGCATGCTTTTTTGCTACTAGTTGCTATACAAATGTACTCCTTTTCTAGTAAAATGTGTTGATTTGTTTAATGATTTGATGTTGCTTTGGTAAATTACTGCAAAAATGTATGGCTGATATCCTTAAATAGATCTGTTTTTTACCTGATCCTTGTGATGTGCCTGGCCTCGCTCTGTAGGAATCTTCTACAGGTCCTCCGGTCGGCAGCTGTGTGCTGATTGAGACAAAATTAAAAACCAGAGATCTCAGTATATTTTGTCACAGTTTAGCCCAGAATGTGTCACACAGAGGAAGTGGGAGCCCCATGCACCCTACTGTCAGGCATCCTTTTATCATCTGATCTAGGAGGAAATTCTCCAGAGGCACAGTCACGCAGGAGCATGACTGGAACGCTTTGCACTTTGAAGTAGAGTGACATTATCAGTAAGTATGGTCTTGAAATAGCATCTCTTCTCTCATGCTCTCACTCCATTTCTGAGTCTCCCTCCCCATCGCATCTGATCGCCGACTTTCCTCCCACTTTTTCTATTTTTCCTTCTTTTCTGTTTTTTCTGTTTTCTTACACCCTCATTCTCCCATCTCTTCCTCACCTCGTGTTTTTCTCCCCATCAGTTTCCTACTAAGCGACCCACTCTTCTCATTTGTGCTTCTGCCTTTCCCTATTTCATTTTTACACTCATTCCATCTCTACACCTGCTCTTTTTTTTTCTTCCGTACGGTCACATCAGCCCATTTCCTCCCACCCTGCATTTGACTTCCTCTATCCCATCCTGTTGCCTCCTTACCTTTTCTCATCACCCTTCTCCTTGTTTTCCCTCCCTTTCCATCTCCTCTCTTGCTTCATTCTCACCCTTTGCTCCCTGCTCCCTCTCTGTGGCGCGAGCTGCTGGCTGCCTCTCAGGGAGGTCGCGAGATCAGGGGCAGATAGAGATGGGCTTCTGGTCAGCAGTAATGACACAGAGTCTGAGGGCCATTCAGGTCACCACCATTGGGAATGTGAGGTTTCAGCCATCACAGAGAGAGATAAATGCAAAGATGGATGGGGACGGATTTGTCGCACAAAGGGAAGCAATGACTGAGCATCCTTCTCGGCACACACAGAGGGAGATCGTGATGAGTTTCTACTGGGATGAAATCTGCGATCATTTGTGTTCGACAATGTGTATGAATAATTCAACATAAACATGTTCCCCTTGTGTGAACAAAGAGCACAAAGAAATCTTTGAAATCAACAGATCAAACCAATTTTGCCTGACAATGATAAAAACCCTTCCCCTAAAATCTACAAATGGGATTGCTGGCAGTCAGAAAACTACACACTCCCAAAGGACTTGCACCTGAAATAGGAGTCACAGGAACTAGGGCAGTGTAGTAACATCAAAATGAACCACTAAGCAAATGAGGAGATAAAAATAAAATCACAGTGAATAGACAATAGTACAAAGAACTTAACATTAAACTTGAGTCGAGCACACTTTGGATTTCCTAATTAATGGCCTCTTAGCAGGAAGCCATGGTTCCTTGCTGCCACTGAAGCCTTTATCTACTCCACCATTTGTCATTGCAGTCAGCACTAGAGAGGGAACAGGCGGTACACAATAGCTAAAAGTACCTGTTTGATGTTCCAGGTTTACATAAATAAATGGGGTTGCTCTGCAGGGGCTTTGCAAACAAATGAAAGGCTGTTGGTGTGTGTGGCTGCAGTGACTGGATCGCTGCAGCCAGCAGCAGGTGTGTCCAGAGCTGCTGGCCTCACACACGACATGGACACTGCAAGAACATTTTGGCCATCAATACATTACTCTTACTTCCCCGATTACTTTGTTAGTTTAATAGTTTGCGGGAGTTTGATTTCAGAAATAAAGATAATTGGTATGAGTATAGAAAACTGCAGTCCTTATTCCATATGAGAGCTAGGCCTTACCGCAATTATTTGGGCTAACTGCGATTATTTTTCATAATCGTCTGCGTTCCAGGTGAAAGTAGACGATTATGAAAAAGATAGCTGGATGAAACTAACAGATATGTCATAATTCCATCACTATTTCCATATCATTTAGATTTGACTTGCACTCTTTTAATGACTTAACTTCTATTGGTATCTGTCATTATCAGTAACATGTTTGTATATGTCAATAATAGGCTTTATATATTCACATTTTTTATGTAATATTTGCCCTGCGCCATTTTTGTTTACAAAGCTTAAAAGGCAAACAGAAATGCATTTTTTTTTAATGTGTTCCAGTGTTAACCACTGTTTTGCATAAATAAACTATTGTTAAGCTTATACTATAATAGTGGCAAAAACGGAACAGAAAAAGACAAGTATATCATTCATCACAATTATTTGCCAATTAATGCTCAACTAAAATGTCATCATAATAACAGCCCTAATGAGAATGTCCTATATTGCACATTGGGCAACTTACAGTTATATTTAACCCTTACACACAAAGATAGAAGTGCAGGCGAGTAGGCTTGCCTCGTCTACCTCTGAGGCTCGCTCTTTCATTCTCCACCCCTTCTTCATCGCCCCTTATCACTTCTTCACTACCCTTCATCTTCACCCCTCCTCCACCTCCACCTCCACGGTGCGCTCCCTCAGCTTCTCCTCCCACTGTCTCTCTGCTTATCACAGAGAATCTGAAGGATCTACCCTGACATGTGATGTGGCACAAAATTGGATTTCCAGTGTGATTCTGTCCCTGAGCCCCTCTTGGAGTGTAATCCACGCTGTAACTAATTGAGTGGCATGCCAACAGCCCGAGTGTGTAAATGGATGGCTGTTGGTGAAATGTCTGTGACCTACTCTTTTTTTTTTTCTTTTTTTTTTGTCTGATGGCCTTTGAGTTCATTAGACAGTAAATGGAAAGGACATACACTCGAGTCCTGGCTGTGCAGGACTCTCCAAGACACATTTTATCCTCTCTCAATGTCATCTCTTGTTGTTGCCTATTGAATGTGACCCTGCATGCGCTGTTGTCTGGCCGTGTGTGACATTCATAACTAATCTCAGCAACAGAAAATCAATTTTCCTTTTGTATTACAGCATGTGTCCTATAGACTGGTTGAAGTTCTGTGAAGGGAAGCGTCAATTAGCAGGTCTGACGACATTAGCCCTTGTGCATAAGCAAATCAGTTATCTAAAGTGGGAAACAGAGGTGTCAGTGACAGATGTTACAGGATGACTCACCATAGCTGTGTCACCTGACTGACCACCAGCATCCCAGAAGGCATTGCCTTAACCTGACAAATCCCTTATGCCGACAGAAGAGCTGTATAACAATGACGCAACAGACAAAAAAACATTTTTCTGTGTCGATAGGTTATCTTCACACAAAATCCCTGCACTCTAATCTTAAATCTCTGTCATGCCCTCTGCTCCAGGGATCCCCGCATCTGATTTGGATTTGAATAATAGATGCTGTTTTACTCTCCAGAGGTCTGAATACAGCAGTTTCCTCTACAATAAAAACTTTCCACTGAAATGTGTGTGTGTGTGCCTCCTCATTTCCAGTGAGCACTCTTATTCTACACCCCCTCTAAAATACACACCCTCACAAATCCACACAGACAGACTGGGATACACAAGTGTACACTGAACGCAGACACTTAGACTCCCGAGGTCTGCTGTGACACATTCTAAAAACATGATAATTACTTTGAACAAATGAGACGCTGGCAGCAATTTAAAACGTAATGGCAGGCAGCTTGTAACAAAAGGCACTAATGAATGAACTCAGAGATGGATGATAACGGGGCATACGTACCTGCGGGATTTCATTCACCAGACTCTCTCTTGCTTCTCTCCCTGTTTGTTTCTCACCCTGCCTCTCTTTGTGGATGTGGGTTGCCTGCCTGCCAGCCGGTTTCCAGAGCAGACAGTCTTCACCCTATCGAGTCGGGGACCGGGGCTCAGCTGCAGAGACTGACATCATCCCTTTCAGAGAGGAGGTTTTCCCCTCCCGCTATCTGCACCCTCTCTCTGTGTCTCGCTCTCCCTATCTCGCTTTCTCTCTCTCTCTCTCTCTCTCTCTCACCCTAACTCAGCCACTCACTCACTCTGTACAGTACTATACTCCTCCTATCTCTACATCTTCCTTCCCTGCTCCTCTTTTTTTAATCTCTCTCTTTTTTTTTTCTCTGTTATCCTCTCCCACATATTGCTACTGTTTTTTTCAAACGTGAAAGACATGGTTCTAATGGGGACAGGTGCTATGATTTTACTATTCATGGCAACCTGGATTTGTACTGTAATTTACCCCTTACAACCAAGCATGTCAGTCTGTCACCACAGAGTAAAACTTCCATAAGAGGTTTCATCAATAGATGTGGCTGCCCGCATGTCTTTCACTATGAGACAACCTTCCTCTCTCTCCCTGCATCTCCTTTCGATTAATTGTTTAAGATAAAGGATTAAAGGAGTCCTTCAAAACTGGAGCCTAATGGGCAGCCAGCTTTCACCTATCCAATTCTTTTACATCAGCAGGAATGAAAAAGGAAAGGACCTAAGCAGAGGGAGCCTCTTTGAGTCTATTGAGATGGATGCCTGCTGTGGTGCCTGCGGTGGTTGAGATCGGTGTTGCTGTCCATGGTGCTGATTACAGCTAAAGGAGACATCACTAAGGGCAGCAGTGACCCTGCAGACCCACAGAAAATAGCCTTGAACAGAGCAGGGAGGAAAAACCTCTTTCAGCTGCAGCAGAAACCCTAATAAACACACACGCACAAGCTGGCACACAAGCAGACACACGCACACACGCAAGCGCATGAGCGCACACTGAAAAACACAAACACACACACACACATATTGAGACTTACATCTACCTCCCAGCCTCCTCCTCTGTCTCCCACGGGCATTTCTCTGCGTCTCAACTCATTTAGACTTACATTCATCATTGTAAGGTAACAGTGGCAGGTGGGATTAAAATGGATTAGCCCTATTAAAGAAATGTGTGGTGCATATTACACCCCGAACCGCACATGCACACACAGATATCCGCACAACCGCTTTCATTGTAGGCACATTCGGTCCTTAAATGCAAACCCAAATCCAGCAGAGTATGTAAAAACACACATACATGTGAGCACACAGACACACATGCACACGGTGTGGTAAAGACAACAAACTGTGGGATTAAGGCAAAGGGCTGACAAGGGGGCTTGATGATGGCATTCGAGGCAGCAGAACAGGAGGGAGAAATATAGATGATGTGTATATTGCTGCTTTTCTGCCACTCACACTATGGACTCCTTTTTGTTGTCTTAACTCTCGTCTCAAGAGGTAGCTTTTAGAATCTCGCCTCCTTGTTTCCATAGTGACACTTTCTCTCCTTTGTGCGGGAGAGTCTGTGTGTATTTCAGAGACACACAGAGAGGAGAAAGACAGGCGTAGGGAGGGAGGCGGGGAGTGACAGCGAGATAACTTGGTTCACTTACATTTATTCACTACAAAAAAAGAAATGAAAAAAAAAAATCCAAACAGCCAGTTTTCTACATCAGGGAAAGCCTCCCCTTTTCACTTTTTATTGGCTGTCAGCAGTAAGTTGTTTAACTTTTGACTAATGGCTCTGCAACAGCTCACCAAATATAAAAATAAAACTGTGATACTAACAATACTACATGCTGTGCCTGTATCCTGCCTGCCTGTATATGCCTCAGACTGCCTCACGAGTTTTCTAAATTAATTACACACTCTGCTAAGTAAACATTGTGGGGGCTGCATCTAAAAATATACCTCACACAGTTTGGAAAATAGTTAAAGGTTTACTGAAAAAACACAATTCTAAAAAACAAGCACTAAATTTAAATGTATTTCTATTCTACGTGGCGAAATAGCTCCAGTACTTCTCTGCTATGAGGACTTATTTCCTCACAGAGTGAATCGGCTTTGTAAGTTCAAAAAAATGTGTATATCAGGACATGATTTTTCATTATATGTTGGATCGTATTTGAGGCTGTCGTGCGCATCAGAAACAATACGAAGAACTTGATTAGCAAAAAATGTAGCAAACAGTGGTGTAAGACTGTAAATGACCCTAGAATTGCTCTTTCATTTTTTTCATTATTTTCTACCCAATAATGACAGTTTGTAACACTGCTTATGAAATATTGGATTGCTACTGTATATAGAATATAACGTCCAAAGGCAATAATGAAAAACATTCAGAATGACCTTCAACGGTACAACAATTACCCAGATAAAATACTACCCAATCTAAATCTGTGGTGTGCCATGTGTAATAAATTATTAATTATGGATATTAAATGGCTGAATTCATCACTTTCAAAACAACCAGGGTGGATTTGGGAGATTGATGGCAGGAAAACAGCTGTGTGTGTGTTGGTGTGTGTGCATTTGTATGTGTATGTTTGCTCATTTATATATGTGTGTATATATATATATATATATATGTGTGTGTGTGTGTGTGTGTGTGTGTGTGTGTGTGTGAGTGTCTGTGTGAGTGTGAGAGAGT
>JAPQRN010000022.1:8007214-8020463 GCA_037367275.1 Coranthus polyacanthus
CACACACACACACACACACACACACACACACACACACACACACCACACACACGAACACACGCAATACACACACATACTGTATGTGCCAAAGATGTGGATAAGGAAAAAACCTCACTCATTTGTCAAAAATATACAAAAATCCGAATGTAGTGAGCACAAAGGAAAGGCAGAGGAAATGAAAGATACTGTTTGTATAATGATCTTAAATCTGCCCAACAATAAATTTCATCCATCCATTTCATTCATAAGTAAGTTGAAGATTGAATATTGCAGAGCAGACTAAATATTTGCTATCAAATTCTGCATTCTGCTTGCTCTGCGTATTGCTGCTGTGACAGACTGTACATTTGAATAGCTGCCAGTGCAACAAATTATTATTCAGTTTCCCCCATATTCTGGCTTGCCTATTTATATCTGCATGTGAGGGTGTGAATGTAATATCCTACATCCTGATGCATATAAACCCACGCAAGCACACAAGGATCACACACAAACACATGCTAACAGAATGAGAACAAAGCACTGTGAATACGCCTCAATATAGCACTCAAGGAGGTATTTGTAGAACCTCATTCTCAACCTGTGCCCCTCAATAGCACAAAATGTCTCTCTCATAGTGTATTTGCTGTTCGCTTTGTCACCACGGAAACCGTCATTACCCAAACATCCCCACATGGATGGACACTTACATTAAAAGTGTCTTGCCTTTTCTCCCTCTGTTAAGCCCCTTCCTTCCATCTCGCTCTCCTGTCATCACTTACCATCATGCAGTCAAGCAAGTAAACATCTCTCAGGAACTGTGTGACCTTCACAGTCTTAGTTCTGTTCTACGCATTGGATCTTTTACACTGTAGTAAAGCTCTGACTCGATACATTAAGAAAAAAGAGTGTATTCAAGATTTTTTTCAAACAAATTAAAGTCACTGGTGGGACACTATGTGGTGCCTAAATCAATAACATTACAAGCTCCAGAGTGAAATGTTTCTCTGAACAGAACATTGATTTATCTCCCCCAAGTTGGCTATATTCATACTCTCTAATGACACCCTCTGTGTCACATCATATACTATGACAAAGGTCTGTGTACATGGATGTGCGCAATAGGTAGAGTATATAATAGCAGCCATAAATCAATATGACACAGTGTCCAAAAGTGATTGGTTTTCGTTTCGTCCTTTAAATCTCCTTTGCAGCCTAAATGTGGCCTGGTGGAGTAGGTATTTCACTAGCCAAAGTGAACAACACTAATTTGAAACAATGATTTATTTAAGTGAGGAAGTTTTGCAGCCTGTGAGCAGAAGAAGTGCAGACTAGGGAGAAAAATGCGAATATATACCTTATATATATAAGGAAAAAGCATTAATCATACACCAATATAATCATATAATGAGAGACAATTTATTTTTCAAGAGGGTTATCTGCCTAATTATCTGCAAACCATAAACGCATATAAAATGCAACGAAACGCGATGCTGAATATTAATAATACATGTCAGGGCTGATAAAGTAACATTTATGTTGAAATTACCAGAGAGGAGCAGATTTAACCCTGTTTAAACCTGTTTTGATGGTGCAGTTTAATGCATTCTATTGTTTATGTAAGTAGTGTTGTATGTCACTACAGAATACATGGCCTTGAATGTTATTTGTAACATGTCCTGTTGTAGTCAAAGTGAGTGACACATTTTAAATACTTGAATTACATTATGGTTGCATGTAACAGTGTGAATGAATGAGGCATTCTCACAACGCTGCGACCTGAAGTACTCTGAGCCCAGGAGTCTCTCTGAATATAAATGAACAGTTGCTGTAGAGATGTAAGCTGTAAATAAATGGAAACACAAAGGCAGTGTGATGTTTTATCTGGCGAAAAGGATGAAGATCCCGTTTTCCTTGACCTTTTATTTTCTACAACATAAAGTTAGAGTCAAAACCGGTATACAAAGATAAAAATAAAACTGTGTGGATTTACAGTTCTGTAGTACAACATTCTGTTTGATGTATTTTCTGAAGTGCAGTTTGTTGCTTTGCAACTAATCCCAACTAAGTCACAGATTTTTGTGTTTTCAATGCATAATGACATTACATGTACTTTTGAATGAATTTTTGTCTGTAAAATTGTGATGTTAAGGAAAGCAACGTACAGGGGTCTTTCCAAAGCCGTCCTGAGAAAGCAAGGTCTCTTACTGAATATAAAACATCAAACATATCAACGAGTCATAGCGCTGCACTGTCAGACACCTGGAGGGATTAGAATATTTCCAGAAAGCACACAGGTTGCACATTTTCACATTACACTCAGACATTAGCGACACCAAAAAATGAAACAAATACCCTCACTAATGCATAAGCGCATCATCCACAGTGAATGCACTGTGTGAGCAAACAAATCATTTGAATTCATTTATATTTTAAATATAGCTAAATACTCTTTCTAGATCTATAACAGTAAGGTTTACAACAGCAACCACATACACATAATATCTCGCTGGGAAAAAAAACTAAAATGTCAGTAAAATAAATATTATTCCTAGAGCGACCGTAAATGACAGCAAAACATGGTACAGATCTTTCAAGATAGTTTTTTTTTTTTCCTTTTCATTTGGCTAAGAAGCAGTGAAAATCCATTTAGGAGACGCACCTCAGTGTTATAATAGTAGAAAAACCCCTGAAACACACACTGGAGCAATGTCTGTATCAGCTGAAAGCTAACCCGAGGAAATGCATTAATGACACCTATTGCTGTAATTTCACTCCAAAGCTTCTCAGAGGTAGCGTTTATTGAACTTATTTCATTTATTGACTGTTGCATTGGATTGCGTTGCCTTGTAATACTATGTCCGAGGAATCTGAAATATGTACGTATGGCGGGGTTTTTAATGGCAGGAGCAGTAGAAATGATTTAATGATTCAACCGCAGCTTAGTGTATCCATCATGGTACGGCTCTCTGACACATTGGTCAGCAGCAGCAGGTGGTATGATGTGGCTGAAGTGTAAGTGGCTTTCAGAATGCAGGATAGCCTGTCAGCCGGAGGCCCTTAGGGGAACAGCTTCACACCATGTCTGCTCATAGAGTGGCCTTTACACACTCCCTCTCTTTCTGTCTCGCTCCCCGCGCGTTTGTGCGTGTGTGAGTAGTAGCGCGCATAAAGTCGACATAGTAGCTCATCCCTGTTGTTTTGTGTGTGTGCGTGCGTGCGTTAAAGCAAGAGAGGGTGTTAGTGGGTGAGTGTAAATCTCTGTCCGGCAGCACGTTGGGATGGGTGTTTGGGGACTGGTTGGAGAGCTGGCTCACAGGACCTCAGATTGATGAAGTGATGGTGATGGATGGAGGTAATAAAGGCCTGGATGTCCTGTCTGTTGCCAGTGATGAGGCCGGTATGAATCACCCGTCTGGGGCTGCTGAACATGACGCTGCTCAATCCCCAGGCCTTCCACTCTGCCACCGCCCTCCGCCTCCGTCTCCCCGTTTCCTTTATCTCTTTGCATTGTGACTTAGCATCATTATAAGGAGACTGCTGCCCGGAGTGAACAAAGTATAAACATTCAACAGCATGCCATTACTGTATCAATCTGTGCTGATGCATTCTTTGAAAGATATTATGAAGCTTGTTTATCCATCTTGTGCTCACACAGTTCAAATCATTGCACGCTGTTCATTAATTTTGTGTCCAAACATCACTTGTTGAGTGATTGCAAGGCATGCGAGAAAAAAATCCAATCAACTCAGTCAGCCACTCCTCATGAATAGGGTCATTTGAATAAAGAAGGGCATCTGAAATTGCAGTGTTTGTGTCAACATAACAAGTTAATGATCTCAGATGATAATTGGTAGTTGGATGCTGGGGCACTGTGTTGTGGCCCGTGAGGTTCAGTGAAAAGGACCTCCTGTGATAAAAGAAGCAGCATGAGTGCTTTCAAAGTGGCACGACGCTGTAGGCAACACAATTCATCACCGCTCCATGAATATTCATCCATGCTCTCTTATTTCCTCCAGGGCTGGTGAAAACACGTCTGTATTAAGTCTCTTCTATGTGTTGCGGTTTGAAGACACCTGAACCTCCTGGCCTCTCATTACCAGACTGCACTCTTGCTGCCCCACACTCAGCTGCCTGCCAGGGAGGGAAGCCACGCTTCATTAAAATAAAAAGGAAATTCTCTCGCTCCGTGCACTAACAAGCCAGAGGTCAGACAGTCAGATGATTGTGAATTCACCCCTCTGCACACATTCACAGGGGTCAAAACTGGTGATTGTGATTGAGTTTGCTCTATGTAGTATGCAACAGAGCAAGTGGATGAAGGATTCGTCAGCCAGTGTTTGGGTAGTTTTTTGTATGGAACAAGTCTGAGGATTGTTGTTAGCAATTTAGGAGCATTTGCTGTGTCTTTTCCTCCCCCGCCCTTCTCTCTGACAGGAGCCAAGAGTGCCATGGATTGGTTTCTGGGGCATCTTTTCAGCACTTTATCAGACCTGCAGGCTTCTCAGCACTGTCCCCAGATTACAGTTTAGGGAGGGGGGCGCTTGACTGACAGGCCTTGGCCTCGGCGGTCCCTGGGGGGAAGGGGAGGGGGATTTGTGATGGCTGCACTGACTCGCACTTCTCTTACAATTTTCTCTAGGCTGGTTTCAGACTGTCAGGCTGAGAGAAAGCTCTCTCTGCATAATTCATTAGATCTCCTCTCTTTTTCACTCTTGGTTGCTATGTGGCAGGCACCGTAGCCCCATTGTTTAAGAAGAAAGAGTAATGGAGCTTGTCACAATATGTTAACATAGTTTATTGTTCACAGCAACAGTTTGGAAACAACTTAACTTCCTTTGAAGGAGGCTATTTGGCATCTCTGAGGTAGAGAATAACGATGAAGGAAACAGATCATTCATTTGAGCCGTTAAGAAAAGACATTTAATAACACTTGCCCCTTGAAATGTATAATTGGCTAAAAACCGAAAAAGAATTTATTACTGCTCATCATAGCTGCAATATAAACAAACAACTTTTGGCGATAAGGCAGTAACCCCAAACAGAATATGGCTATACAGTTTTCCTCAACACCAAACATTGTTTTGCAGCCAATTACCCCAGCATTGCCTGCATGTGACACATACACAGCCCTGTCCTTTTGAAGCTTGTATCCTGTCTCTGGTCATGATCTCGTTGGCATTTATTTCTTGGAAATCTGCAATGGAAAATATCTCATCTCTGATGCTACATGACGTCCCCCTTCACAGAATGTGACAAAACAAGCACCTTCTCGAACACGTAATCCTCCACACGAAGCCAGGCGATAACTTCTGCCACTGTGGCAATAAATAAGAGTTAGGACTTATTACCAAACTAGCAATGCAGAGCACCGGCTCTAAAACACCCAGCATGTACAGTATATGTACAGAAATAACAGAAATGTGTTGACACTGGTGCTGTTTTTAATATTTAATAATCTTTGTGTTAGTGTCAATTTGTATGTACACGGAATGGAAAACAAAGTTACAATCACAGTATTCGATGTAAAATAAAAGGAAACACTTAATAAAAAACGGCGTTGAACCGTGTCATGAGGCGAATATCGTTCACTTGCTTTAACATTTTTTGAAATGACAGACTCTCTTACATGTAAATGAGTATTATATATATAGTATAGTAATTACATATTATTATATAGCAGTTACTTTAGCTTCATTACATGGAAGTAAAAGCAAAAATTGGCAATGAAATAAGGAAGTGAACAGAAAGCTGATATTTGTGTTTTGATGCTACTCTTTGTTTTCCCATTTAAATGTATCCTTTCTGTGTTGTTTCATTTGGAATCAATGTAAACGAACATGAGGTTTTCAAGAAAGTTACCAGTGTTTTATGACATTATCTGTTCTTATATCATTTGTTACACTACATCTATTTGTTTTAATAGATGTTTTGCTGCAGCAGGACACACGAGTGAGTCTATTACTAAATAAGTCACCTGTAAAAACATCAACGCTGGCTATAAATAACGCTCAATAAAGATTGCCTCGTCAGATTTATCATTTTCAAGGAATTAAAGCCTTGCACATCTTAAATCATAATTATGGGACTGTATCAGTTTGCAGTCTGTTTCATTTGTTCTTTAAGAGACACAAGGAGATAAGCAGAAATTCTTTCCAACAAAAGTAAACCATGCATTTTGGTAATTCTGCAACTGTCTTTTTCCCTTCAAGTGACCATCCTTAGTTCTTTGTTTTGTTTTTTTGGTGAAAAAAAAGACAGAGGAGCTAAATCTAGCCTCAGTCTGGGAGTGTGGGCAGCTGGAGAACAGCCTCTTTATAGATTTTGCACCGTGGAAGCTGACGTGCCAGAGTGAACAGTGCCACCTGCTGGCAAGCTCAGATATATAGTTCAAAGTTTGGAGATTAAATAATAAAACGGTCTACTTTCCATAGTACTAGACCAGTGTATTGTGCTGCGACTGAGCAAATTATAAACTTAATTTAAAAAAAAAAAAAAAAAAAAAAAACACAGTTTGGTTCCTCTTTACTTTGTTCTTTATTACACATTAAATAGGAGTGGTGAGATTCATGGCAAAAAATAGACTCATTTGAGATCAGATCACCACTCTACACTGCCCTCAACAGGTGTGTTGTAAAGTGGTCATTCATTCACTTCCCTAGACCTGGACCCAGTCACACTCTCTAGTCACATACACAGAGCGGAGTGAAACTCCATTAAAGCAACATTCATTTAGACACACCAACGAAATGAAGCACAATTTACAAAATATGCACCTTTCAGTATCACAACTATACAAAGGTTGTTAAAATACGATCCAGGTATAAATGATACATTTCAGAAATCAGCTGTTGGCACGCAATAAAAGAAGAGGAACATTTCATAACATTTCAGTAAAACTACCTTTGAAACAATATTGTTAACAAGAGGGTTCCATAATTAAAATTGCATTAACAGTTATTATCTACTTCATGAAAAAAGGAGGTAATAATAAACTGGGTCAAAATTCATTAATCCTCAAAACAAAATGTATCATGTCTGGATTTTCTCTGTCAATACCATTACTCTCCTAAAACAGCATTTTGTGTATTTCTTGAGCACACACAAGACAAAGTAAATGTTGTCTTTGCTTTCACTACCGTCTAAAAGTAGCACCTAATGCAAACATAAAAGGCAAACGAAAATCCCCAGGGAAACGGCATGTCGATACGATGGTAAAGGTGAAAAATGTTTGACCCGGGAAAGAAACTAGGGCTTTTTTTTAAAATACATTTTGACAATTTCCCCTGAAAACCAATTTAATGGCAATTATTGCCTCATTTACAAACATTAGTTCCAGTTACATCACCATGATACACACGCTTTGTGAGAGAAAAATGGCAAATTATTTTGCTGGACAATCATTCCGGTTGAAAGGCAGCCCACTTAACAGTTTCAACGCTTTAGGAAATGAATCCAAAATCTTTTTCAAAAGCTCCGCAAGAGTCAGAATCTGAAAATCCTTTTGGACAACATTTTGAACAACCTCTGTGACACCACACCAAGAGAAGAAAAAAAAATATATATCCTGAATGCCGTTTAAAAGACGCATCCTACTTTTTAAGCCAGTCAGAAGCGAATGAGTCAACAGTTTAGGAAAATGTGCGAGGCGTGACACCTGTATGTCCAGCTACTGGAGGATCAGGATTTGATCTCACAAAACAAGGGCCCACATGTTTAAATATGAAGTCCTCTATCTGGAAGATGCCGACAGGGCAACCTTGATTATTTGTAACAAACATCAATTAAATGATTATTGTCAGGATAAATTAAAACAATCCTGCAGTCAAGCCCTAAATAATTCAAAGCAGGAAATAGGTGACAAGCTGTTTAACGTTAGCTTGTGACGAGGCATTAATCCCTGCAACATTAAATGACTCTAACCGAAACAAACCCTGACTGTTAGTCCCATTTTATATCATGAAACAGGTAAAAAAAATCAGGATCGACATCGCTGTAGCTCAAGTAATTACGTTCAATTTCATTTTTACAAAAAAAAAAAAAAAAGGCAAAAACCTGTATGATGTCTATTTGGGTCCTCATTGCTGGCTCTGTTCAATACATCAACCAGAGACAGTTTGCAATACCCATGTCACCTAGGACACAATGCATGCAAAAAAAAAAAAAGAAAAAAAAACAATACAAAATAAAAGAACAAAAGTCCCATGTAGGCATGAAATCACTCCCCACACAATACAAAGCATTGACAAATTGCAAATTAGTTAATAGCTAATTATGGTGTTAAAACATTTGGAGAAGAGTAGGAGTTTGCATGCATACTATCAGTGACATAATGAAGTCATACCTAGAGGTCGTTAGAGTTGGGGACATTACACAGTGGCTGGGACATTTGGATCTCATCTGGCTGACTGATGATCCTTTCTCCATTTCTGTTTTTTTTCTACGCGAAAGGGATGAAAATTCATTCTTTGGCATCCCGTACCTAAAAGGGCATCGCAAGATTCATGACCTTTCAAGCAAAGGGGAAAAAAATTATCCAACTTGTTGCTGACTGGTTTGTCGACGTGAGCCGCGATGGAATTTACGCACGGCTCTGCAGTTGTATAAAATTAACCAAATCTACATCGTTTTTATAAAATCAAACAAGCTGTTGGACCAACACATGTGGGCAACTGGCACTAAAACAAAGCTTATTGGTGTGCAAGTAGCAAATAACAGAAAGGCAGAAAAAAAATGGGGTCAGGTTTTAGTATTCAGTATGGTGGGTACTGAGAAAGAGGCTAATAATTTAGTGTAATGTACAAAATGTATTACTTTAACTGTTCAACATAGTTTTTTTTAGTCTGTCTTGAAAAGGGGTTCTTATTCACATAAGTGTACACTTTGTCTTGGACTTCTTTTTCTTCTTTTTGCCCTCCTTGCTCATCTTCTCCTTATGCTTCCGGATTTCTCGCACTAATGTATAAAAGGCATCGTCAACGCCCTGGAAAGAAAAGAAAAAAAAAAAAGAAAAAAAAAAGAAAAAGTAACAGGTTATTATTCAAATACTATCATATCAAGAAACACTATATAAAAACACAAGTCAAGTCAATAAATACAATCCTTGTACAGTGTAACTACATTTAAATGTGCTTTTCCACCCGATTGAAATCACACAAACACTCTATTCTGTAAAAATCAAACTGATGTTTAACCTGCTCCACTGCCAGGGACTGACGTAATCAAACATTTTTACAAACAGTTTTACTCTCGTTGCAGGTTAATTTAATGACATTGAGTCCAATTTTGAAATCAAATTTAATCTCCTAACATCCTCTTGCATGATTTTCTGTAAAGTAGGCATCAAATGAGACACAGAGCAGAGTGAAGTAGGGCTGGGTGATAAACTGATAACGAGTTATCGTGATAGAAATCCACCTTTTGTCTTTAAGGTCGATTTTGTTTACATCGTCAGCTAAAATGATTCACCGTTTTAATACTTTATTATAATCGTTTTAAATGTTCTACTTCTAGGTTTCTGAAATGACCTGCCACTTGGCAAGAAAGGAAAGAAAAGAAAAACAGAATAGTTTAAAACCACAAATAACCATCTGGTTTCTTTCAAATTTTACTCAGGACCAAAAATCAGCCTTGAAACTGGAAAGAAATAAAGATTTAACATTTATTGTGATATCCAGCGATATGAAAACTTTAATCACGATAACATATTAGGTCGCATCGCCCAGCCCTTGAGTACAGGCATACGGAGTGAACAGAGCCGTGGCTCATGTCAAACTCCATATGTTAACACAGACAGTAGCTGCAGTTACATGTTCCACGTTATCGTCTTCTGAATGTCATCAGTCCAGCTAACAACTACCGGGTGTGTTTAAATAGCCACTACATAAAATGTAGTCCTTTACATTCGGTGTAGTCTATATGTATGTGCAGCCAATCAGAGCAAGTTGGGGGGGGACAAAAAAAAAAAGGACCTTCATCAAGCACTTGGCAGCAATGCTAGTTTACTACTGAACAGTTTTATAAAAAAATCTATATATATACACTATCAACAGAGTTACTGAACAGAAGGCAAGACTTCTGTTTACCACAAAACAACTCAACTATTCAAAAATGGTTCCCCAGGGAAAAGTAACAGTAAAAAAACTAAAATTCAATACAATTAAAAGCGGCACAACATCCTCAGGTGAATGGTTTAGTGAAGTGGCCAAACATAAGCAAAACCAGCCGAAAATTCAGGCTTTAAACACATTATGAACTTTTTTTTTTTTATAAATATTCTAAGCTCTTCTTCCTATCGTTAGTAAATAAAAGGGTCCATGTAAAATCCAGCCAGTGTCTGCTGAAGTAAGTACGAGAACATTTTGAACAGTGCAGAAGATCTGCAAGGAGCAGCAGAACAAAGAGCATGAGGTCAATTTAGGTTGTGGCAAAATTGGCAGAAAATGAAAGAATAAGAGAAGGGATTTGTGTCTGCAAGAAAAAACATTTGTCACCCACAAACACACAGACAATTTTCATATGGCCTACTTGCTTAAAACACATCCTCCTTGGAAACAATAATGGATCATTTGGGCTCAGATTTACTATAATCTCCTTTAATCAAGTTGGCTCCACAGCCCACTCCCTCTTCCTCCATGGTGATTCCAGCAGATTGGGTTGCTTTCACACTGGGGGTTTAGGTTGAATCCAGAACAGTTCACCTGGATAATTGTTATTACAGACTTTCTAAACCTGAGTGTAAATAAAGAAACTTACCACAGAAAGACATTTTAGCACCAAAACAGATCTGGTAAAACAGCTCTGTGGTTTATAAACAAACGTCAACCTCAACCACATGTGTTTTAACCTGTGGAGAGTTGAGATTTTCTTTTTTTTTTTTTTTACCTTTCCTGTGTGGATGCACTTCATACATTTTGGTGACTTGAGAAGGTGAGTGCGAAAGCGGGCCAGAGGGGTTAGAGCGAGGGTGGACAATCGAACTGATATTCAGATTCGAGTAAACAAACCCAGTGTGAAAACAGCCTTAGATAATCATGATACAGAGAGATACGAATAAGTAAAGAAATCAGCTGTTTCAGCCTCCTATTAGAGCTTCACCACAGCCCCAGTAGAAACCAGCAGGTTAGCTCTGAAAACCCAGGAAGCACCAGCTCTCACACTGCGTGTCTTCTCCCATTGCCTTCTCCACAATCCCCGCTAACAACACACACACACACACACATACAGACACACAGAGCTGGTGGGGGCGCGGCTGCATACACTTACCCCTTTCACATCACAACACACTTTTTAAGCTTGACACAGCGAGGAGTCTTTTCTTCCTTGCTGAGCTTATTGAGCCGGTACAGCCTGATCTCCCGTACCAGAGTGTAAAAGGCATCTTCCACTCTCTGCAGTATGAGACACAACTTTCCTCAATGGTGAGGAATACAGGGGGGACATACTGTATAGGAGCATGAGTAACAGCCTAAAGATACAAAAGGAGCGAAGCAGGCTGATGGTCTGAGGTGGGTCTACCTGTAAACGTCTGGCCTGCTGAAATTACAGGTGCCTCATTGTCTGCATTGATACTCCATCCAAAACATGTCTTTTGAATATCCAGCACTCACCTCCTGCTGGCTTCAAAAGGTTCGCAGTTTGATTCCCCTCTAAAAAAAAAAGTGCGGTGTGGTTAGCTTGAATTTCACTGGTGACAGGTTTTCGTGGCAGAAAACCGCATCCATAGCATATGTTTCAAGCATTCATCGTTTTGCCAAAAGGCAAGCAAAATAACACCGCTTTTATCAGCTCTGAAACTATGATAGAAGTGGATTTAGCTGCTTTTGGCAACACACTGAACGTTGTTTACAACTTACCGAGTATACAGATGGACAATAAAGAAGTAGATTACGTTGCAGGAATGAATTTCCTACGCACATTTTGAACTTGTCACCACTGAAATCTATTTTTCACAAAAGCAAATGAAACAAACGAAAATTAACAGTGCAGTGAACAAGTGATATTAAAAAGATTTGAATGGAGTATCAAGCGGACTTTGATTGTCCATTATTTAAGAGAGACACCTCTGAGAAATCTTTAAAAAAATAAATAAAATAATAGTAATAATAATGATAATCACTGAGATTTGGCAAATATTGGTAAGCTACGAGGGTAAGACACTTTCTGGTCCACCAGAAGCAGAACTGTGGGTAAAGTGAAGTATTGGCACACTCAGGTAGGAATAGGTGAACAGAGCGGTGAGAAATGAATCACTGTGGCATTAATTTCCCCGCACCAGAACGAGCCGTGATTCACCCCCGGTCAGAGAGACCCGTAAAAGGATGTGTTTACAGATCACTGCGACAGCCACCTAAGGCCATGCTCACAACACACTTGATTTGATGCCACTGAAAATCATCTGACACCCGGTCACAGTAACCAGTAAGCAGAATCATTAACACCATTGAGGAATTACTGACAGCTTGCCCTTTCATGCACACTCCTTGACACGCATTTAGTGATTTGCTGATTATTTTTAACAGAGGATCCTTTACAGATGGCCCTAATGATGAAATAATTTCACATATCAATGACAAAACGGCATGCAGTGATTAAATTATCACCCATAAATACAAAAGTTAATTAACCAAAGAGGATTTAATGATGCACAGTACTGCCCAAGACATTTCCAAGCAACATTGTTATAAAAGATGACACAAGAGCCACTGAAAGTGACACAAATCAACAGCACCACATGACTCAAGACTTTCACATTTCTTGTGATCCAAGTGCGAAGATTATCGAGCCTTTTGGAGACACCCATGACTTATCCCGCCCGCCCCAGAATACTGAAAACTGATTATGAGGATTATGAGGTAAAACACAGAAAATGACCCTCAGACCACATGCAGTTTATCACCATTCGACATGCTCTACATACCTGCAGGGGATTGCTTCGGCAGTTTAGTGATTTTGATTGACACGTTAAACAGATTTAGGGTGTGGTCGTCCGCAGCTGGACTCTCACCTGTCTGGTTTTGGCTGAGGTCTCAATAAAGGGAATGCCATAGCTGCGTGCTAAGTCCTGAGCCTGCTTGGTGTCCACTGACCGGGACGGGAGGTCACACTTGTTCCCCACCAACACCATGGGGACGTCCTCGGAGTCCTTCACCCGCTTGATCTGTTCTCTGAGGGTTGACGTTGAAAAATTAATTAAAAACACAAATATGATGTTTAAAAAGGTTCTTTCTGTCGGGAACAAGAACGGGCCATAATCAGCGCAAGAACCTGC
>JAPQRN010000022.1:8032581-8059296 GCA_037367275.1 Coranthus polyacanthus
GTTTTCAGCATTTTAGTTAACATTTAAGGCACAGGGGGGCGGTTAGAAAAAAAGTAGAGGGCCCCACCCCCTCTCCCTCTCCACGAAACTTCACTTCGGATAGGGAGCGCTGAGTTGAACCCCGTTTGCGCCATAAAGGTAAGACCATTACGCGGGACTAATGCGCCGCGGTGCGAGCCCGTTGTAGTTGAGAGGCTGAGATAACGGAAACATTTCAGTAGAATAGTTGAGCTACTCTCCGAGCCCCACTACAGCCCATTATCGCCATTTCTCCAGCCTCGTCCCACTCGACACCAGCGATGTTACGTGTAGACTGCAGTTTGATTCCTTAAGGTACACATACGTTTATTTATTTTTTTATTTTTTAGTGTTTTAAGTGCCGGCATATCACGTCAGCTGCGTTTTTAATCGTGTGTTTATTTCGCTAGTGCGTGAAACGAGGCTCGTAACCATTTCTGGGGCTGGTATTTAATTGATTTTAAAATGTGAATACACGTTTTACTCCATTCACTTGTTGCTGTTTTCTTTTTTTTTTTCCACACGCCTGCCTCTTACCAGGTGCAGCATCGTCTGTAGCTATCACCTCTCTTGATTGACTCTAGAGTATGAACGCATCGAGTTGAATGGAAACCCGATGTGAAATCACTTTTACAGTTTTTCTAAAGCTCTGCACTCTGTGTATCGGGGGGGGGAAAAAAAAAACAACCAAAACCTGTGGAGTCAGTGTTTTTCTGTGTGAGTGTTAGAGACAGAATCCTGTCGTTGTAAGGGGCTGCAGTAGTGTCCTGGAAAAGAGAAAAATAAATAAGTTTTGGCACTTTGTGTGTGGCTGCCATCCCAGCTGTTGTTGTAAAACCATTTCAGCTCTGTAAATGTTATAAATGCAAGCGTGTGATTCAGCACAAGATGATGTTTTATAGACCACTGTAACATCTTAACCTTGGCTGGAGGCCTCTTGTTGCCCTGCTGCATTTCTTTTTTTTTTTTTTCTGCTGCTGTGCCTCTGCCCCATTGCAGGAGCCTGCTGCCTGCCCCGCTGGCTCTTCAAAGCCGACTAGTGAGCAGTGAATATGGCATGGGAACAAAGGCGGCATTATTGCTGGCTGAACGTGCCGTCCAGATGTTCGGGATCCTGCCAGCACTGACCTCCCAAATGGGAGAAGCTGCTCCAGTACCTAATAGTTTAATATCAGCCAGGCGGAGAGGGAGAGGGAGGCTTGCTCCGGGCTTAGGGCCACTGGAGAGTTTACAGGAGCTGGGGGTGTTGTCAGTAGTGTGACTGGACATGGGTTTAATCCCAAACACCCTGCTCTTCAAAATGGAGAAAAGAGCTACAACTCACAGCATAAGGGGAGATTGTGCTCCCTCTGTTTTGGCTCTGGTTTTATAGTTACCACCTGGATGCTTCAGGTAGTGGAGTTTCAAAACCACATCTTAAAAAATACAGTCCCTGCTACGGATTTATTTGTCGCAGACTTTTGTCTTTTCCCGTTTGAGTGTTGTAGCGCAGCAGCCCTGACAGTACAGTCAGGAAAATCATTAGAAACTTTTTTTCACACGCATCGACTTAAGGATCGGACCTATTAATTCAGAGTGTCGGAAAAGCAAGCGATGGGATCTTGTAATGATTCTCCCAGTTTAAACAAACTTTACGTAGAAGGAGACTGCGTGCTGAAGTGTCACTGCATTGCTGTTGCATGTCGCATTTCCTTTCAGATCACAGAGACGAGTGAACCATTGCTTTCTTATCTCTTAGTCATGTCCCGTTGCATTCTCACGGTGCAGGAATGCAAACCCTGGATGTTATCAGTTTACACTTCACAGGATCAAGGCCCCATCTTTGGCCACAGTCTTTGCCGTGCTCTGTACTGTTGACACTTGACAGAGGATATTGTGTACATGCCAGGCTGGCATTATAATGCTGATCTTTATCTGGTTCTCACTGAACTCTTTTCAACCTATCCCGATGGCGTGTCTTAAAAATGGTGGACTTTTTCAAAGTTTTAAAGCCCACAGTTGGATTATACTGAGTCAGTGCAGCATGTCGTCACAAAGTAGAGGTACTGGAGGGGGGGAAAGAGATTTCTCCGGATTGTTCCAACCAAATCGGCACCACTGACTCTACAGTAAACCAGCATCTGTCTTTGCCCGCTCACACACATCTATTTCACAACAGATCTGTTACCAATTACAGCAGAGAATAAATTGCTAGTAATTACATGTTGCTTTACAGGGAGTGCAATTTGAATTAAAGTTTGGTTAGCAATAGGCGAAGGGTTGGAAGCACTAGAATGGGACTGCTCTACTTCAGTCTGTAAGAAATCCCCCATTGTCTTTAATTAGCAGCTTGAGGAAGTTCTGCATGTCAGAGCCCGGCTATAATAAATTAGCTACTTGTATTAATTAGCTGCTTGGATGTACAGTAAAAGCCAGTACTTAGAGCTTCCATCCTTCATAAAATGGCTGTATTGTTTTCTGCCCTAGTTGAACAATAGTCAACAAATTTGGATAGGAACTGAGGTGAAATAGCTTCTATTCATGGAGGCGGTACTTGTGGAGCATTAGTGTTTTCCTGTGAGATCATTTTTCTCATCTTGGTTCAAGAACTGCTGCCCTACAGGCTTTCTCCTGAGTAGAGCTTTCTTGGTTTTGTTTTAATGTAATGAATGCCCATTTTGTTTTGCTCAAACACCCCCTTTGTTGAGCAGGCTGCTAAATTGCAGGCCTGTTCGTGATACTTGTAAATCCGCAAAAGAAGCAGTGCCATGTTTAAGCAACCCCCTATAGTATTTCTTTATGGTGTATGATACAGCAGTGGGTTGTTGGTGTTGGAACACCCACAGTAGCATATGGTACAGTGTTTACACCAACAGCCAGTTGAAGCCTTTTCCCTGCCAACCCGGTGTAGGCCTGGAGATTTGTCATCGGCAGCCGGGCAGGCAGGCTGCTCAGTGCTGTTCGTACACCTCACTGCTCACAGAGGAATGCATTTTGAGTCAACACTACTCAACCGGTGAGCAAGACAAATGTGCGCAGGTTCTGAAGCCGTCTGGGTTTGAGGTTCTGCTGCAGCTGAATTTCTCTCAACTAAGCTTAAGTAGAATTCACAGAAATGTAAGCCCTCTTCCGTCTCGTGAATTGCCTCTCTGGCATAAGACGAGCAGCACAAATCAGGGAGCGGGCATCTCCCCAGGCTGCGGCTTTGACAGGCCAGAGGAATGGAGCTCGCAGAGCTCAGGATGGCACTGTGCCCCTCACCGCTGTGCTTGTAGCATCAGTTGGGTTTTCTCGGGTAATGTTAATGAATATAAATGTTAGAAGTGTGGACCGGAGCAAGTGACATTTGTGAGCGTCCCGCTGAGTTGTCTTTGGCTCGCACAAGGAGGAGGCATTGTCTGTGCTTGTTTGTTTCTCATATGCATGAAACTGTTCTGCTTTGTTTGAACAGTTGTCACTTTTGTTTTTTTTTGTGTGTGTGCTTTCATTAAAAAACACTATTTTTTAACAGTTTTTTTTGTATGCAGTGTGTTTGAAAATGTTTAATGGAAGAACTCTTAATATGTGCTCTTTTCCCTTCCCCCTTCTGTGTATCAAAACCTTTTCCTTTGTTGATCCGCTAGGCCTGTTTTGCATCAAGACCCGCGCAGTCCCTCTCACTGTTTCCTCCTGGTAAAAGGGTTAAACAAAAAGGTGACAGTGTTTTAGTGTCACTGCAGGAAAATCTCGCAGTGTTCTTGCATGTGACCATTTTGCTGTTCCTCTCCATCCTGCAGCCCTTAATGCCATTTAAGGTCAGTTTGAACGAAGGACAAAACCTCTTTCCATCTAGCTGTGAACTTACCAAGAATAGAGTGATCAAGGGGAAGGATACAGAGAAAAGGTGACGCTCAAGTGAATACAGAAAGTATGTCCTGCAACAAAAAAAAACACGAGACATACAGATTCATTCCATTAATGTGCCTAGAACCTATTTGAGTGTTTGAGTATGCGCATTATTGATACTTAGTGCAAAACATGGTGAGGCACGTGGCTAAAAGTTAATTAGCAGCAGTTTTGATAATCTGTGAATTAGCGCAATTGTACTTTTTTTTTTTTTGTCTTTTGGATTTATTTTGTTTACATCGTCAAATAAAACCCAAAATGTTTCAGTGTTTTGTTGTTTTACTTAATTTAACTCCTGCATTCAGATGTTGAAATGAAGGTTTTTGTTTTGAATGTTCTATCTCATGATTTCTGAAATGTTCCACTGTTTTTAAAAAGTAGTTTAAAACCACAAAATAACTCTCTGGTTTGTCCAGATCGTCCAGCACTAGACCCATATATAGTCACTAGATGACTTGAAGAGCTCCTTTTCAAAAGAATCTATTATTCTAGAATAATTGGGGTCATTGTGTAGGGGAGTGCATCTGTATAAAAATAATTATACTACCCGTAATAACTTTTTACTCTACATATCACTCATTAGCACACACTAGACAGACTTCTGCTGTAGTGTTGTCCAAGAAAATGAGAATGGTGTGAATTTCTTTTGTATCAAGCAGCAAAAAAGATGTAGCAAGGCATAGAGTTAATTTACCTTACTTGACACTGCATGTCCTGTGATGTGGATATACTGTATATACTGAAACAACACATTGTGCTGCCCTCCCACTACTATAAAGACAAACATTTGTGTGATATTATTGATGAGACAAAACAAACATGTTGATGAAGTCATCTTGAGCTGCGGGACCTTGTGCTGGATATTTAGCTGTTAAATTATCATTAGTGTCCGCCCCATTTGTAACATTACAAGTGTTACCTCGCAGCACTGCTTAATGTTTTCACCAGATTTAGAAAAGCAATGGGTGGATGGTAGAACAAGCAGGGGTGGATGACTTTGTGAGTGTGGATAGGGAGTATAAGGAGTGGGGGAGGTGTAATTGGCAGGGGGTTGTGAACAAAAGGACCTTTTGACTCTTCAGTGTAGGTGCAGTGAAGGTTAGATCCATGAAGAGTGATACAGATCTGGAAAGGTGCCATTCATTCTCTCCCGGTACACCGTCCTTGAAGAAGGTTTTAAAGGATCCCTCCCATTAGATGGGAATTCCATATACTGTGTAATGCCAGTAGTTAACCTTCACGTTTAAAAGTGTTCTCAGTGAACCTGATGAAGTGAGTAACCAGTTCACAAACGTATCAAGACTTTTGTAAATCTTGAAATTGCATCTGTAGAGGATCTACATAGCAAGAGATAAATTATTACTTATGTTGTAATATTGACTCTTTTTGTGATCAGTTTGGGAATATCGTGTGCATTCTGTGTGAGGAAAATATACACGTGTTATGTAAAATCTAGCAATTAACTGTTAGGTCAAAGCCAAACGCAACACACCCTGGCACATTTTGTTTCCTGTCTTTTATTTTATTTAGTTCAGTTTGTTTGTGTCACATTTTTTGCATTCTCTGAATCACTCACTTTTCCTCTCTGTGTCACCGACTTAGTCTTCCTGCTCCTTCTTCGCTGTTTCTGTCTAATTCTCTGTACAAAAGCTAAACTGGCCTTGGGAATGTCTGCCGGCCGTCTCTTCCTGCACCCCCAACAGACATGTACCTATTCATAGAGAAGAACAAAACAACAGCGTTACGGCCAGCTGGTCCTGGCATGCCAGGCTCCAACCTCAATTGGACTATCCTTTAGTTGCAAGCAAAATCTTAAATAATCAGACATTAAGTTGCTTTTAAAAGTTACTGCTTATTACTTGTATTAGTCAGTATTATAATGGGTGAAACTGAATATTATAGCCCTGGCCTCAAGCATATCCTGACTAACAGTTTCCTGTTTTTCCTTGTGTTTCCTCTTCAGTTAAGTTGCCAGAGGGGCTTTAGCTGCCCTGCATCACCAGAGCCATTAAGAATGTCAGGGCCAATACATCAGGACGGGGCCCTTCGCTTCTGACCCAACATGGAGCTCAAGGTCTGGGTGGATGGAGTCCAGAGGGTCGTCTGTGGGGTCACTGAAGCAACCACCTGCCAGGAAGTGGTGATTGCTCTTGCCCAGGCCATAGGTACATCCATTTTTCAGAACTTTCTGCTGTTTTTTTGACTTCTCTAGCAATCCCACTGGCTGGACTCATTTATGAATTAGGCTTTCTTTGACAACTCTTCACACCAGAAGAGTTGCATGTTACTTACGCAAATGTATGAGTCAGTCAGTGGTATTAACAAGACTATTGTTAGTTGACAAACCTTTTCACATATGTGGTAGTTTTGATGAATGTCATAGTTTGTTGGTAGAAGCTTCGCATACAGTAGGTTTACATTTTTTAGGTCTATTGAAAAACCAAACTGAAATGCCCATGTGTTTATTGAAAGTGTTATTGGCCTTTAGACATTGTGGCATTTCTGGTGCATTTCATCCCCCGTCATTTCCATTGTGAATGCAAATTAAGGAATTTTTTTTGGCCAGTTTGGGCAGTTATGGTAACCAATAATGCTTTAATGTATTTTACATAAGAACATATTATATTGTTTGTAAAAAAAAGAAAAGAAAAGACAGGAAAAAGTGAGAAAAAAGAAAACAACTTAAAAATAACAGTAAAAAATGTGTTAATGCTTCACTAGTTGTTTGTTGTTGTTTTTTTCATTGGTTATGACTCACCACATCTGTTGGTCATCATATTTATTGTACAATTTTAAAATCTTCACAATTGAGAGCTTGGAAGTACAGAAGAGGTGAAGCCTTTTCATCAAGTGCATGTTCAATATTCATGTTTGTTTTTTAAGTGAAAAAAGTCCTAATGAAGTAAACAAGTATGTGATCCTGCTGCCTACATTTTATACTCCTGCTGAGATACAGTGGGTCACAGTCAAAGGCTGTATTGATGCTTTCTTGGGATCCAAAGCGGCCCTTTCCCATATGGCTCCTTCAGGAACAGGGACACTTGAGCAGACTGTATTGACATCACTTCCCACAAAGCGCAGAGTAGGAGGAGGGAAAGTCTGACTCATCCCTCGCTCTCCTGCCAAGCTGAGGAAGAGGCGCTTCTGAGCCCCCTCCCCTGCCTTTTTCTGTTTAAAAACCATATACACCATGTTAAGTGATCTGATGTCAACACTGATGTGGTACTTTGACATTTCTTTATTTTTTCACAATTTAGTTGTCACACACATTGAATCTCTAAACGCTCTAAACGCTTTGGAGTCACTGTAGCTTTCCATTTGAACCTTCTTAAGCCAATTGTTCTGGTTTTCTAGCCCATACATTTTAGTGTATGGTGTCAAGGGTCTCATCTCTTGTATATAACCATGGCAAAATTTTGACCAAATTCAGATACGATAGCTCAATGTCAGAAAGATGACTCCAATGAGATGATAATAACACACTGTATCTGCACAAGGCAGCATTTTTTGCTAACATATTAGCCACAACTGATTGATAAACTCCTGGCATATCAAGGCTGTAGTTCTGTGACTTTATTTCTAACTCCTTTTGGTTCAGTACAAAGCAGCCTTTAAAAACTTTTTATTGCATTGTTCTATTGTGTTTTGCACAGGTCGCACTGGGAGATACACTCTGGTAGAAAAATGGCGGGACACTGAGCGTCACCTAGCTCCTCATGAGAGCCCTGTAGCCTCTCTGAACACCTGGGGTCAGTATGCTGGCGACGTCCAGTTGATCCTTCATCGCACAGGCCCCTCTCTGACTGAACGGCCCCCATCAGAAGGGCCGCCTCTCAGGGGCCCTGAGCGCGGGCTGCATCGGCAGAGTCTCCCCCCTCTTGCTAAGCTTCGTCATCCTAACGATCGTTCCCTCCGCCGCCGTGAACCACGCCGGAAGTCTCTCACATTCACTGGTGCACCCAGGAGCCTAAGGGAGATACTGGGCGGAGGACGAATCGGAGAGGCCGAGGCCAAACGAAGACTCCTGCTGGGAAATGGCGGAAGTCACCACCATGCAGCACCAGCTATGGGTACCGCATCACCTGGACTGTGGGCCTGTCGCATGGAAGACCTTGTTAGACTTGTCGGTCTACAGAGAGAGACTCTGAATGTGCTGGAGAAGAAGCTTGAGGCCTATGAGGCCGAGCTCCATGGCTGGGCGGATGGGCGAGGAGGGCGATGTGGTGGGTGCAACGGGGACCCAGGTGTTGGAGGGGGTTTGTTGGAAGATATCCTGAGGTTGGAAAAACATCTGAGGAAGAATGAGGTAGAGATGGAGGAGGAGGAGTTTTGGGCCACTGAGCTGCAGATTGAGCTAGAGAGTGAACGACAGCTAGAGGAAAGGCTGCAGGAGCTGCGTGGCCGTCTGCAGGGCTGTGAACTGGAGATTGAAGAGAAACTGGCAATGGTACAGGTGTGATATCTGTGGGATTTTGGGGGGCATTTTATAGTAAAAGTAGAATATGGATAAAATTAAATACATACATTTTGTTTAGTTTTGGCAAAGGGAAAACAGATTGCGGACATTTCAGTTATTTCTTACCATGGCTGCAGCTGTACCTAGCCTCTCTAATGATGTGTTTGTCTTTCAGGGTGTAGAGGTAGGCCTGGAAGAAGAGCGGCTACAGAGGGAGCGTCAGGAAACCCAGTGGGTCACTGAGGCAGAGGCTCGGGCTCAAGTCCTTAGGGTTAAAGCAGAGCTGAAAGCCCAGGAGAGACAAGCTGTCCAGCTGGAAAGCAGCTGCAGAGCTGTGGACCGGTCACTCGGACAAAGCAGCAAGAAATTGCAGGTGAAACATTTGCAAGTAATGAATTGCCTGTTTCTATTTTAGCGCCTGGGTTTTCAGTTAATTGAGGTTTCTACAATGTGGTGTTATGATATTAAGATTAATAACTAAGCAAACGTACACATTACACATACCAGTTTAATAACAAAAAATATAGATCTATTTATCACAGTGTGTCACATCTGTTTCAAGTCCATAGTTTTATATTTCAACCCCATGGAATTTTTCTGCTCAAAGCAGTTTTACAGTATAAAAAATTAACCTATTTACCACTACTTGAAGTTGTCCGTTAACATAATGTCATTAATAAAAATGTATAAAAGCCACACGTGCATGCATGCATTGATGCCGAGATTTACTTGAGATTTACTCCTTAGGTATCAAACGTCAGACATTTTTAGATTCTCCATAGTATCTAAGCAATTCACTTGGTGCCACAAAAAGTTCTGTACCCAGTCCTAAGTATGTAATATTCCACTATATCCTGAACAATCACTTACTCTTGTTGCGGTTTCATTGAAGGACATGCAGCAGGAGCTGGAACAGCTGACCAAGGAACTAAGACAGGTAAACCTGCAGCAGTTCATCAAGCAGACCGGGACCAAGGTCACAGTGCTGCCAGCCGAACCCACTGAGGATGAAAGTACCCACAACAGTCGTGGTATAGGTAATATCATTTTGTTATGGTTGGATATTACAACATTGTTCTCTGTTGAATAATATGTCCTATAAAACTTTTGCCAGAGGATAAGTTTGAAATTAGAGAGTGCATTCACAGTGTTATGCAAGACCAGGTCTCTCCTGCTGTTCATATGAATGATAAGTAGGGAAGTGACCTTGCAGATACAGTATGTAGTCTGTGACATAAGGTCAGTCTAGTCTAACCGATCTGAACTCACCTGACCCAAGTTGAGCATTACAGCTTCACTGTATGTCAGAGTGCCGACTGCCTAAGGATCGATGTTTTTGGTTGCAGCACATTTTTATTTATATGTGCATAAAGTGCAGTTTGCCTGTGAGTCTGCCTGCGCACAGGTTAAGTAATTCTGTTCCATCATGGCGCTTATTATTTTTCTAACTCATTTTCTGACACCCTGCTGAGAGAAAATGACTCATCTCACAGTGTGTTAAATTGGTCCTAGAGAAAATGGAGCGGAGGCTGGGTAGTGGAGAGTCCAGTATTAGTTTTTTTTTACCCACTAGCATACCAACAAGCTCCTGGATACAGGCAGATCTGCCGTCATTTATTCTTTCCCTGTCCACCCCTCACTCCATCCAGCTTTTTTGGATGGAGTGAGGGGTGGACTCCTCCTATCACATACTCAGGAGTTTCTGTGAAGCGCTCATTAGACTGCTGTCATTTTCGAGGAGAGCTGACACTTAAACTAAGAGCAGTCAATGACTGGAAAGCAGTCACAGTGTAACACAAGCTGCCATCATCAACCAGCTGATTTAGAAAAAAAACGGCAATTTAAGTAATGTAATACTAAAAATATATATTAAATAGAATGTGTTTCGTGAGTTGTTTGCAGCAGAGAGAATAGTGCGTAGTCGTTCATAACCAGAGACATAACCACTGAATGTACAAACTAGCAAAACAAAGTTAAAAGGCACACTGATACATGCACTAACACTGAAGAATTTAATAACATGGAAGAACATGCAGGCCCAGAAGTAAATATACAACATTCCAAGCATAAACCTAAATGTATATGTACACATATTACATTATAAGACCCCTTCTCTATAGGATTGCCTCTGTGTATGATTTAATATTTCATATTCCCTTGGCCTTAAGTACTGAAGTTTCACCGAGTGCATGAGTTAATGTGTAAATGCCAAATTTCACGTTGCACTTGATATTAAAAATGCACTTTTAAATCTAGTTTTTACTGCATAACATGTACTTAATTACCATGTCGTTTGCAGCTGTAGTAAACTTTATGGTAATGGGTTTTAATCATCTAAAGTGATGAATTGTGTGTTAATGTCCTCCTAGTAACCTTCCACTACATGTGGATAAAATCTGCAAGGTCCTTTGTGGCCATAGATTTCACTGCATCAGCTGATTCTCTACACAGCACAGTACTGCCCCCTGGTGGCAACAGTAGGGAAATAATGTAACATACACAATGGTCAGTATCTTTTTAATAATAGAATAAACCTGGACAACAAAAGAAACATAAGGTTTTTTTTAATAAGTGATAATTAGCATTCAGCCGCCATATGAGCAGCAAAGGTTTGCATATTAAAAAATCTTTCTATACATATATTTCTTTGTATTTAAAATGTTTGTAAAATTTTGTAAATAAAGTAAAAACGGCTAAAGAAAATCTATAAAAGCGTGACCATACACTAAACTCATAGATTTAATTAAGCCTAGAAGTTCATTCTGAGCAGTTTGACCAAAAATGAATGAAAGAAATGTCTGTATTTCTTTGAATACTACACTTTCATTATGAAGATATACTTTTATTCAGACATCTTCTTTCTTTAATGCATTTCTCTTTCAGATTTAGTCCCTCTTTCTGGCTCCCTGAAGCGCCCCGTGTCATCGCAGCCAGTGTCCAGTCACCTGCGGGTGCTCCACAAGCCTCTAAGTTCAGGCCTGAACCCAGAAGGGATCTATGTGTGAGGCTCTAAGTGGAGGCAACACTTGATGTCTCCTGTCTGGTCCGATTTCACCCTAAAACCCATTTGTAAGTGGATATTGTAGTACAGGATACCTCAGTAGCACACTACTATGCACTGTTTCTCAGTTAAGGCAATCTTGAGTGTGAAGGATCAAATGATGAAGAAACAATGGTGTTTGTGAAGTCGCGGAGCGCTTAGGAGGGGGGTGAGGGATAGTGGCATGATGAAAAACCAACGCAGCAGTACTAGTCGACATGGTGCACAGGCTCTGACCAAGTTAACTTTCAAATATCAGGCTGCTGTGGACTTCTTTATAAACGCCCCACTCAATGTGCTTTTACTCTCACTTTAGTACCTGCTGAATGATCTGTAATGTTCTCTCTAGCATCATGATTCAAAACTATTGCCTTTTAAACAGTTTCTTGAGAGTCTTGGTATGTGAATCTATGAATTATAATCCCTGAAGCATATGTAATGTCTGCAGTGAATGTGTTTTACACAGCATAGTGACTGGGTCATATCTTTACTGAAGGATCCACTCATGTCTATAATAAATCTGTCTCAGTAGAGTCTATCGTTTTGCATATCAGATTATATTCCTGTAGCTCGGACTTTGTGTTTATATTAAAACTATGCACAAATGGTTAATACTTTTGTTACTGAAGAATGTTACTGTATGTATGTACCAAAATGGAGGCAAACTGTAAATATGTTTTCTTATTTTCTAGCTTTATGTAGTGAATTATTATATTTTATTACAAAGTGGTGCATTCAGTTACAGAAAATGCAGTGCCCTCATTCCCACAATAACATCTGCATAAAGAAGCGGTGTTAACGTTCCTCTTAAACTGATTTTTGTTGTTGAAATGACTACATAGTATATTTTTGCCAAATGTATTATGCTTGTTTTTCTGTAAGGATCGGAGGCCAAAGATTAGCAGGTCTTGTTGCATGATTGTATTGTTGATACAGCCATATCTGGATGTGCAAAGCACCCGCAGTACTCAGTAAGTCAGTTGTTTGTCAAATCTTTGTTGGCATGTAATTTTATCATGGATAGTAACAGCTACTGTGCGAGTGGGGAAGTGACTAAGGGACCTGTGTGTGTGTGTGTGTGTGTGTGTGTGTGTGTGTGTGTGTGTGTGCGCAGATAAGAATGTGTACGAAGAATATGTAGGTATGAATCCCCTCTTAGGTTGTAGCTCAGCTGCTATTCACATCAAAGTGCCTTATATTCATTCAGCAGTTGGTATGTTCAAATAATAAGCTTTAGTAGAAGCAATGATAGTCAATCTAGAGAAACTGTTGGTAGATGTGTTAGTGCCACACTGCTGCAACGAGAGATTACAATTGCACGGCAAAGGAAACTATAATTATCAGTATTTTTTAGAAATGTTAGTGGAAAGAGCATTATTAATAGTGCTTTCCACTTTATTACTGTAGTACTGTCACCATAATACTATGTGCTGTAAAATGCATTCACATTTAGTCTGATTTATTTTTTTAATACTTACAGTATAGTGTAGTTACCTGTGTTGGTCAGTACTGTTACCCAGGAATAGATAGTTAATATCAGAAGGGAATTCCACCCTGTAACATTTATCTACAACACAAAAAAACATCCTCACTACAGTGTGTCTCTGCTTTTCAGTTAAAGAAGAGACCTATTTTTTTTAATTGTAGACTGAAACTAATCCACAATACGAGTCTGTTTATTAGGGTGGATTTTCCCTTTAAGAAACCACTTTGTGTGCATTTTCCACCCTGGGATAAGATGTAGCTGTGGTCGCTGTTTACAACTGTATTTGTTCTAGAGAACTGTAAGATGTCGACTGTGCATAAACAGTTTTTATTTTCTCCTGCCTTAATATACTGCAAAGTGTTGACAGATGTATGGCTGTAACTGGCTGCTGATATGACATGGGTTGCATGATTCAATAAACCTTCTGACAAAATCACGTGTCGCAACTGGTGCTTACTGAGGATACTCACACTGGCTGTGGTGGAAAGAGAATCTGTTTTGCATCGTACTAATCTAGTGTTTGATTTTTCACCAATAGATGGCGACATTCACCTAGTAATGGTATGAACACAAGGACTTTCTCTCTACAAGAGCAGATGATCAGCATCCAATGGGCTGACAAAATCAAATATTTTTCCTGCATATGGGAGTTTTATTGCAAAACTGGATATCTGGTTAAATAAATGCAATATCCTCTTTCTTTTCAAATGTATTCTTGGTACTTTCACTCGTGAATAAAAACTGTACCACCGTTTGGAGCAGAGGAAGAAATAGTGAAGTATAAAGTGCTATTGGTGGAAAGGCCGCTGCAAAACGCTGGCCGGTCGGCCTTGTTGTGGATTTAATTAAAAAAGTACCAACGCCTGAAGGTAACATGTTTATTCCATGCTGTAAAGGGCAGACGTTGGCACTAATTTAACATCTGTATTTCGCAGATCACTAGAAAGTATGAAATCGGTCACTTAGACGTCAAAAGTCGTGCAATTTATCACAAAGATTAAAATGATATTGCAGTTAGCCAGTTAAAAGCCAACAACAAAGGCTGGATTTGATCCCGCTTAAAAGTTTTTGACAAGTTCAGAGCAGGCCCCTTGTTTTTCATCAGCCTATACAGATTGAGGATAATCTCACTTCATCATCCTTTTAGCACATGACATTTGTTTAAAGCCTTGGCTTACTGTACATTCCTCTGCAATGACCTGTCAGCTGATTAGAGTGTGAGGAACATTGTGTTTCATCTACTGTTGGTTCAATACAAAATAATGTGCTTGTGTGATATTACTTCTGATGTGCTTGCATAAATCAACCAGTGCGACCAGCGTGTATTGTTTTCCATTACCTGAAATGTGCTTATGTGGGTATGTTTTTTTTTGGAAGAGACTCACGCGTCCTGTACCGAAGTTGGTGCTGCATCTGATGGGATGTGGGAACGCGAACACACACAGTGATTCAAATAACAAGGAGCTTGCAGAGCTTCGTTTTTATATTTATTTTACAACTCATCAGCAATAATTTAGAACAGCATATGTGTAAAGCATTAACGAAATGTGCAACAGTTGCCCAGTTAAACCTTAAAAAAATCCATAGACTTCTACAACATTGACATAGACATGTATACTTTATGGTATATTCACAAAACTATTTACAGACACACATGCCACTTTATATAACAGTTGATAACAGGTTTTAGGCAAAAACCAGCTGAAGAAAACTACAAAAGCAATGTCTTGTATGCAAAATACAATGAAAAGTATCTGTTTATTCAGTCACATGTGAAACTTAAAAAAGCTGATCAACACTACACTTGCAGGAATTAATCTCTTAGAAAACAGGCCAAGATAAAGTTCCTTAAAACGCTGATAGTCACAACTGATGGTTGTATGACCCCAGTTGATTTCCAACTTTTGTTTGGAAAAACGAGGTTTTACATTATGATAGTATATAACACAGAATCAGAGATAGTCTGTCATGTAGAGGAGCTTTCAAAGCTGATTATGATTTGAATCATTTTGCCTCGAAAGCGTTGAAATGAGCGATGTTTTGTCAAATCGGGCAACTTACTTGATCACCACTTTACTGCGTGAAAACATCACAAAGCATCTGATGTCTCTGCTCTCTCTTTAAAGGAATTTTTTTTTTTATTATTTCAAGACAACTCAACAATACAATAAAAAGGTTCAAAGAGAACTACAGTGATTGACTTTCAAATGATAAGGTGACTGTTAAGGGGATTAAAGCAGAAAAAAGTGCACTTTACGTCTCAAACAGTAAAGATCATCATATGTACAAACTTTAACAGCTGGGAAAAATACAGTTACATTCAATATCAAAGATCTAAGGTGCTATCCTACAATGTTTCCTGGAGGTACAGGTCACTGCATCTCAGTGCAGAAATGCATCATTCAAGGAACATACAATATGCTGGTCAGGCAGCCACTTGTGAAGGAAGGGCTGCTTTTACCATTATTCAAAACTGTCTCGTGATTGTTTTTTGTTTTTTTTGCTCCTCACTAGAACCAACGAGCAGAGAAAACCAGAGTAAACTCCAATCTGTCAAAAAAGAGTTCAGGGGAAACAGCATAGCCCCGCTGCCACGATGTCATTATTATCAGTGTTGTCAAAGTGGTTGATTTTTGTGGTTGTTGTTACTGATGGAGATTAACTGTATAGTGATGGGTGTTTACATCTTTAATTTCTTCTCAGGAGGGACAGTAAATGCGCCTCCCACCTACCCCATGTGTAGTTTTTGATGAGGTAATATAGCCTATAGGCGTTAAACTTCCAGGAGCACTTATTTTATAGGCCCATTTAGTGCACATTTACAGGTTAATGAATCAGAATCTCTAGCACATAATAATATTTACAGTCAGAGTCAGCCAAGCTGTTAATAACCTTGGCAGAGGTCAGTTGCAACTTCATACATCCAAAGAGACTTACTGATTGGGATATTGCGCACTGTTGTAGTACTTAAAGTTTTGGCACCAACGCTGCCGTTTTAAAATATTTTATCAAACAGGATATAAAACTAACTTCAGCACAACACAGCCGTGTATTTGTGTCAATCATTGTCGATAATCATTCAGATTGATTAATCTAGCTAAGTGCAAAAGGCACACGCCGTCACAACTGTTCCCCCCGTTTTGCCAGGATATTGTACATGAGAAACTCTTCTGTGAAAGCCTCGTTTCACATTTAGCCTAATCTGAAAAATCCGAGAATACATAAACTTCTCGGCAGAACGCGCGGGATAATAGCACAGACACATTAGCTCGTTTGACAAGCGGAGAACTGATGGTGTGGGCTGCTCTTGCTCTCCTGGGACGCGTCAGCCTCGTCGCCGTCCCCGTCGTCACTCGCGGGACTTTCCTCGCGGTCCTCGGGTAAACCTGTCTCAGCCTCGTGTGACCCGTCGCTGTCTGGAGAGAGGGAGTCCTTGGGCTGAGCAGAGGCTCCAAAGTGCGCAGACAAGCCAGGGAAAGCGGCAGCAGCAGCCGCGGCCGCCGCTGCTGACGCGTGTGCGGGGTAAAGCCAGGGGAAAGGAGACGCCAGAGCCGCCGCCGCTGGGTACATGTACTTTTCAATGTTGCTTTTATCGAAAAAAGGCATGTACGACGCCGCGGCAGAGGGGTTGATGAAGTAGAAAGGCATGCAAATTGGTGTCTGCTGTCCCACATTGGTTATTCCCATCAGAGAGTTCATAAACGCTAAATCAGGCCTGGTGGGGTCTGTGCCTAACCCGTTTCCAGGCCAATTCATCTTTGGTTTTTTGGCTGCGCGATCATCTCCAAACTCTTGCTTGATTTTTACTGCTTTGGTTCCCTGTGCCTTATTGCGCTCACATTCTTTCTCCTTGCCATCGTTCTTTTCAGCCTCGCCCCCGTATCCACTGTCCGTGTCTGTGTCATTCTCATTAAGCTCCCCGCCTTGGGTCCTCTGGATGACCGGGACACAGTTAGCTTGGCTGTCGGTTTTCTGGCCATCCTGTGCGTCCCCGGTGGGTAGCTGGTGTTGGAGCGGCGGCGCGCCAGGCTGGAACTGTGCCAAAACCTTGTGAAGGTGGTTGATGAGCTGCGCGCACCTCTGCTCTCGTGTCGTCCAGTTCTCAAACTGGCTCAGGTACTGCAGGACCTCTTTGGCGCAAGCCTGGAACCCGGAGTGGAAAGCATCCAGATCTGCGTGAATGGAAGATTTCAACGACCGGTCTCCTGCGAAACATACAGTCGAAAGATTAACATATCATTATTCTGTAACGTGTAGCACATAGTCCAGTGACAAGATACGGCGGACCCGTGTCAATAACACGTTTCCACGTCTGCATACTAATACAGCGAACACATCCGCTCCGTGCACATCTGTCAAATAAAGTCATTTCTGTTGCCTTATTCTTGACTTGTGTTACTGCATTTATTCTACACGTATATGTATTTCATTCTTTGATATAAAAATCACTTTTTTTTTTTTTAGAATTCATAAAGTTTTGTGCAAACCAGTTTAATAACGCAACCACCGCTCGAAAGCAGCGCAGTTTCTCACAAAACTCTGATAACCTCTTTTTTTTTTTTTTTTTTTTTTTTTTTGCATCTTACCATTATGCAAAGCAATAATCTTTTGGTGCTGCTGCTCAGTGACAGCAGTCAGTGCGTTTAAATGTTTCAGCGTTAACTCCAGGACAACTGCTTTCTCCAAATGTCCGAGCGTCTATGGAGAAAAACAGAGGTTCAGTTGGTTGTTTACTGGATCACCGTCATGCAAAAACCAGTTCTGCTGAGCAGTTAAACAAAAAAAAAAAACTTTTCGTTCAGTCGTGATCTCACCGATAGCTTCAGATGTTCGGGTAACAAATCCTTGAGCTGGCCAATACATTCGTTGATTCGATCTCTCCTCTTCTTCTCTATCAACCGGTGTGGTAACTTGTATGCGTCCTGCTGGCAAGCACACGAGCGTTTATTACACCAGAATAGAAATATTACGGTAAAAAAAAAATTATGACAGAAGCTTACATGCGAATCACGTTTAGTTATGCGAACAAACAAACGCTGGTTAAACCACAAACTAAATATATTTTTTTTTTGGGGGGGGGGGATTATTTTATAAGAGACCGCGCGCACCTTCCCACCGTCTTCTCTTTTTATCCCTCTTTTGGACTTGCACATGTAGAGAGAGGGGTAATCCACCCTAAAGTTAAGAGAAAATGTCCAGTTAAACACCGGGTTTGCAAAGACACTTTATTGGACATAGTTTGGCAGAGTTTGCCTGAAGCGACACTCACCCCAAGAAATCTGCGTGCTCCATGAACTGTCTGTCCTGTAAATGCGGTATTCTTTCATCCATCGCTTCTCTGCTGCTGGTTTTTTTTTTTTGTTGTTGTTGTTGTTTTGTTTTGTTTTGTTTGTTTTTGTTGCGATCCTGAGCTTCTTTGGGGAATGTTTGTAATTCCACGATGTTATTCCACGAGCTGTACGCGGACGGCTGAGGGAGACGGTGCACGGTGCGTGTCCTCCAGTGGAGCTGCGCTTCAGACTGATGTCTATACTTCCCTGAGCTGCCACTTTGCGAAGCCGTCGGTGCTGTGGTTAGAGCGCACGCGCGCCTCCGGTGGGGAACAGCTTCCGACTCACGTGTAGCCTGCACCAGCACAAAGTCCGGTAATTAGACCTTCTGTGTTACAGCGGCTATCTCCCGTTTTCCTTCAGCAATGTAGTCCAAACCACTTTGACCTGGTTGCTGAAACGTGATTCGTGTGCAAAATATAGCAGAGGAATAGACGCACAGGCGTGAACAGAAACGCTAATCCAAAGAAGCGTGACGAGGAGGCAGAGTCCCGGCATGGCACGTAACATGTGTCTCTTAATTTCGCTATTCAGTCCTGTGCTAAATGATCCAGTAGGCTTTATGGTCAAATGTTTTGTATTACCAAAGAGGATGTGGGGAACATACAGCTCCTGTGTGCATCTCTGTCGCTTTAAAACATAGTTGTTGTTTCTTTTTTTTTCCTGCAGTTCATAAAAAGTCATCGTCGAGGAGCAGAAACATAACCAACTAACGCCAAGTGTTATGAATAACGTAGATTCAGCCTGGTGTTAGGTAAACACAACTTAAACGCAGGGTGGTCCATTTGGACTAGTCAAGGTGTGTGCGTGTGCACGCGTGCGCGTTCCTGTCAGTTTCTCACTTGGTCTCGTTGCCCGGGGCAGGTTAGGGTAACCTACTCATACATCTCCAGTTGTTCAGAGCTGCGTTGTCAGTAACCATGGCACCGGCCCAGCTGTGTGCTCAAACACGTGCGTCGCGATTCTTTATTAATCTCAGCATGGCTGCTCATGTCCCACCTCCATCTCTCTCTCTCTCTCTCTCTATATATATATATATATATATATATATATTCTGATTGTCACATTCATAATAAGAATGTGTCAAATATTTGCAAGATACTAGAACTCACGTTTTGTTACTTTGACTTTTTATTTTGTCTCCGTTTCCCCTATTGCAATTAATATTCAAACAATGATCACCAATTATTTCATATAAGATTAATAGGTGGCTGCAAAGTGGGATAGTAATAAAAGTTTGGAAGGTCTAGAATTTTCCATGAAAGTGTTATTACTTTTAAAAAGTTAATGCAGCGGCTCCAGTTCGTGGAGTTGGTTGTTTGTGACACCTGTTGCCTTCCTATCAACATTCATGCGTTCAAAACATTAAAATCTGAGCCCCTGTAATGCCCTCACATGCCTTATGATCACATTACTTCTTCCTGTAAGTCATGTGACTCTTTCTGGCTGGAAGCATATGGTTCTCTTGTGTAACAGTGCTGACAATGAGTGATCCAATCACTCCCGCTCTCAAATGAAGTGTGACCTTCTCTATGTTGGTTTTTCATTAACTCATACCTGCTGATTTGCCTCTGCACTTGCCTTTTCTTCCATTTAATGCGACTACAAGAGAAATCATTTCACAGTCGTGTGTTGCAGTCCCCCTTTGTGTCTTCCTGCCCCCCTTCCCTCCTCTTCCTTTCCTCCACAGTATGCTGCTTGCTCTATATGTGGCACTGGAGCCGCTTTAGGAATCCAGTCCAAATGTTTTCCATATTAGTTCAGAGCCTTCTCTGTTTCCAAATAGCAGACGAGCCTGGCTTATGGTGAGAGGAGGCCACGGCAGGGAGGGGACGGGAAGGGAAGGGGAGAGAGGAGAGACAGCAGACAGCAGACAGCAGACAGCAGGCTCATCCACCCAAAACAGTAAAAGTTGTGTGGACAGAGAGTGGACAGGGAGAAAACAGGAGGAGAAATGGGGCAGGGGCATAAAGGTTCCTCAGACAAGAAGAAGGCCATGAAGAAGAGAGATGAAAGAACGGCGTCAGAGGACGGCGATAGGTGCCGAGTGTGTCGCTTCCCTCTGCTTGTCGCCCTGCTCCAGCTGCTGTTGGGGGTGGCCGTCACAGCCGTGGCCTTCCTTATGTTGGCCATCAGCCCCTCGCTCCTGGCCAGGGAGACGCCACACTGGGCTGGGATCATTGTAAGCTCTTATCTATACACTCTAACAGCAGACACTACACGCAGTTGCATGAAAGTTGAGTCTCCTGTTTCTTGATATGTCTGCATGACCCTCAGTTATATCCCTCATTGTGTTGTCCATCCACACCACACTGCATGCCACCCACTCGTCTCGTCTAGACGGTCACTGTAAGCATGAGAAATCACTGGTATTGTCATGTTGTAATAAATCTCCATCGTGTTCATTTGACTGAATACACCTGCATCTTCAGTCCATCTCTGTCCCAAACCTGCTGCACCTCCCGTTTTTCCACAAATCCAACAAATCCTGAACATCTGGGCAGATCAGAAAGACCAGCCAATCACAGCTTGCCTTACTCTAACTTGACTTTTGAACATCTAAGCAGCATTGAAACACCTTGTTATTGTTTGCCAACGTGATGTTCTTACCTACATATGGCAATCCTTATTATCTACCTGCCTTATCAGTGCACACATGCACATTGTAAACACATTCATTTCAGCAAAACATTCATTTGGTTACTCAGACTCTTCGCAAGCGGCTGCATATGTTAAATCCAATGTACAATTTTGCACAGGCAAACATAACAGTTTAAAATGTCTTTAAACTAGTGCTAAGTTGGTGCACCTGAAGGAGTTAAAAAGTAGTTGAAGTTGAAGTAGTATGAACTGTCTGTTGACATTAAGATGGTGGAGGTGTATTCATTGTAACTGTAATAGCTGAAAACAGGAACGTTTGGTTTAAACCATGTAGGAAGGAAGGTCAGTTTCTATTTAAGCAGTGAAGGTAGTTGCATTAAGACTTGAGTAAGAGCTGAAAGCAGTTGTACTGTTAGTAGAAATGTAGGAGTCGAAGTAAGTCAGTCACTGTTTAAGTCATAAAAACAAATCAAATGCCAGATGATGTGAAAGCACAGGAAAGCGATGGCTGAAGTGTGAGATATGAGTGCGGTTGGACTTTGATTTTACAACATAAAACTTTACGTGTCAGTGAAAGCATAAACAATAAAAGTGATTAAAATTGCAGCTGCAGCGCTAGAAAGTTGAAATGTCTCGAGAGTTGTCACGTGAAACGCATCTCGAGTGTCTGTTAAAGTGCAGGTTTAGCTCCATTTTTCTTTCTTGTAGCTTTGTGCGAACCAAAGTTCCGAGTGAGATTCACATAAGTCACATTTTGGTTAGAGAAAGCTGCTATTTCTATTTGGGCCGTATCACGGTTGCCATCTGTGCTCGAAAACATCCGTGGACACCAACATCCCGAGTTAGATCCTCACGAGATTCAGCCGAGTGAAAAACACTGAGGTCATCAAGAACTTTCCAGACAATCCTGAGTGCTTAAGAACCTGGGAAAAACATTTAAATAAGATGCTGCACGTTAGTCACAAGACTCCAATTGCACTGACGAGATAGAGTGTGAGTGTGTCTGTGTGAGAAGGAGAGAGGCACAGTAATGTAATCAGATGACAACTCACTTGCTGAATCATGCAATATTAAGAGACACCCTGGAAACCTTTGAAAACAGCGATTATACATATGATACATACAAGATTATATACGACACACTTTATACTGTATCACATATACAGTAGTGACAGGGTACAGTACTACAAAATGATGCTATAGGTGCATGAAGTTACATTTTTTTTAGTGATATTAGAAGGCCGCAAAGTAACAATTATACCTCTGTTGAGTCCTGATACTGGTGACTCTAACCAAAGCATGTCAAACATTTTCTGATGTATTGTTGCAGCTGTGTTTAGTTTCCATCGTGGGCTTCATCCTGTACTGTGTCACCTACCTCCCGGATGAGAGGTCATCTTTGCAATTCATTGTCAAGGTGAGTCTACAGATATCGCCATGCATCGTCTCCACAAGAGAGACCTGGAAGAATTGTTTTTGTTTTAACAGTCAGCATAATAAGTAGAAATGAAATATGTTAAAGTCCATCGAGAATGGATGAACTTAGCAATTAATTAATGCAAAAAAATGAAAAAAATAACAGTGAAAAGGCTGCTGACGTTTTAGATTTCCAATCAGTTTTTCGTCCACGTCTAACCTTTCCTGAGCAAGTTACAGCCATTTATTGTGGAGGAAGGAACCACATGCGCTTTCCTCGATGAATCAATGCTGCAAAACGTTTCCGGCGTTCACTACAGAACCTGTGACACTACTGAAAAACGGAGAATCTCCCCTCTACCTGACATTTTAAAGCACGTTGAAAGGATTAGTGGTTCAAAAGTTATTAAACATTTCAGAACAATAGGTACATTTAGTCTAGGTCTTTGAGGGTTAATTGACAATCTGTTGAACGAAATCAGAGTCCTTTGTAACGCGCAACATGTCCACGTGAAACAGACCAAACGCTAGTTGCAGTAAAGAGGTATATGAGAAAGAAGACCTTTGCAGAGAACAATGTCTCTGTGGTACTCGTGGTGGGCTGGTTGTTGTCACCGGTATAAAGAGGGAAGCAGAAACTGCATTCCTGTTCAACAGAGCTCTGCGGGGTTTCCTACGAGTGCATGAGTGCATTCATTAATATGACTTGATCTTACAGCTTAATTAGCCATACAATATATGCAGTTGGAATTTCGAGCCAATTAAAATCAGTCCACCATTGTTCTCCACTGAGAGGAGGTCCTTGGAAGCACCTTCTTTTTTCCTTTTTTTTTGTTTGAGGCTCGTTCAAATATGTACAAACTCTGTCAAGAGAGTGTTTTAAAACATTTAGTCATTACATTAAGAGGTGCAGCTAATTTGCAAAGTACTCTTAGCATAAAGCCATGATAAAAAGTCAATTCTAAGTATGACTTTGTGTGTAATTTTAAATGCCACTATACCCTCAGTCACTGTTCATGGATTACCTTCATTTCTATCTTCATTTACAAGTTTACAAAATAGAGTGTAACAGAATGTTTTTATAGGAAGAAATGTTTTGTCAGATATTATGCTAAATAAAAAGCTCTTTTAAAACATCTAATAATGTGCACGTCAATCATTAGTTCAAGCCGCTCAATGAACTCATGGCTTTACTATTTACTATTCATAGAATCATAATTTATGGCTTTAGATTCGCCTTATTTCTTTTATCAATTTGCCCTTGGTGCAAAGTTTTCAAGAGGCAAGTATGTAAAAAAGGTGAGCAGAAAATATAGAGAGCTTTAAACATGTCTGACATTAAGAGTCACATTTTGTCAGGTGTGAGCATGGGCTCTTTGATAAGCTTTGCTTCGTGTCAAGATACGAGCACAATACATAAGGGCACTGAAACATGAGTTTGTGCTCACTAAAAAATGAATGTCACCGTGTCAGCTGCGAACAACAGTTTGAATGTTCACACTTTCTACCTCCTTCAGGGTTTCATCACATCTCATTTAGTAAAGCATGGTGGAATGACGCTCATTTGTTTTACATCTATCTCCCAGTAACCAAGTGTACTCCAGATTTCACAGCTGTCCCAAAATTAACACAAACACCGTTTCGAATCAAGCGCCGCTCATCACTTGCATAATTCTATAAGCGGCATATAACCGAGAGCAAATACACCAGTGAATGAGGGCTCCTGTTATATAAGCAGTGGATTAAGATGAAGGTTTAGTGTGATTGAGATTGTGTAATTTCATAAACAACACAAAGCCGCTGTCATATTTTACAACTGTATTTTTAGACGCACTCCGTTGTTCGACACACTCACGCAGGACATGCACTGCAGTAGGGAAGCGGCTGTGGCTGCAGGGCACTCTTACATGTTCAAGAGCTAGTCTCAGGGTCAGACCTCGCCCTGTAGTATTGTGGGTAATCTCTTTGAATTAAACTGGCCATAGGCACTGAGCCAGCATGTGTGCTTCTCAGCCACAGTTCTGGCACTCTGGGTTAATCATGAGACAGCAGACCGAAAAACAGAAGCTGGATTTTCAGAATAAAGACTTAGAAGATTTTGAAAAAAAAAGCAGCCTGATTAAAGTTTGCGAGATGAAAGTGCATGTGATCACACTTTACACTCACTGGGTGCCGTTTGTGCTCTGCCCTCTTTGCAGCTCCTGTACTTTGTCCTGTGTGCGATTGGCCTGGTCATTTCTGTGCTGGTTATGGCCTTTGCTGGACATCATTACAATCAGGCCAGTAGCTTCAGCTGCGAGCAGGTGGGAGAGGACTGCGCGTGCAGGCTGACTCCACCGCAGGATGACCCCGTGGCCCGCACCTTCACCTACGAGCAGGTCGGCGACTGTGAGGCTATCACCGGGTCACTCACGCTGTACTTCCTGCTTCAGATTGTGCTGAACCTGGCCCAAGCTCTCGTCTGTGCCGTCGGCGCCTTTATCATGTGGAAGCATCGCTACCAGGTCTTCTTTGCGGGTCTTCAGATTGGCTCTCCCTCCTGGCAGAAGGTGTAACACGACGATCAGGAGGGAGGGAAGACTTTTGCGAGTTGTGTGATTTCTCTCTTCAGGACGGGAACATTTGCCACTTTGGCCTAGAGTGTTTTCTTTGATGTAAGTTCATTATTCACCTTTTGTGGTAGTTGTACTATAATGGCTTTTTGCACAATTTTTCTATGCTATATACTGTATGTAACTTTGTATTTCTAGTTGAATAGATGAAGAAGAAAAGCAGCTGGTCTATTTTTTTCGGGGGAAACTACTAACAAAAATGAAACTTTTAGTGTTTTTATCTATATTGACAGTCATCCAGCATAATCCAATGAAAACCAGACAAATCGGAAGTTAGGAAGTTCAACGCTCAAACGGAAAAAGCTCATTTGTATGGATTTATTAAGTCTACCCTGTCCCGTGGTTTAAATTACTAAGTTTTAATGATGATGATCACTTGCTCCAGTGATTCATTTTTGTTTGTTTGTTCTTTTTTTTCTTCTTCTGTTGAATACAGCAGGTACAACAAAATAGATCTGGGAGATTGGGGGAAAAAGGTTTTCGGAAAAGTAAAAGAGATAAAATGTTGAGCAAAACAGGGACAAATATCAGCAATTTATTTGATTATTGTTTTTAAAATCTGAAAGAAAAAAAAGAAATACATTGAATTATATAACTCGATTTTAGTGCCGTCTTTTGCATCATTCGACACAAGCAAAAACAAACCTCACATACAACAAGGTGAATTATCTCGTGAGCAACCTTTGTTTTATTTGACTAGCGCCCGTATGGATAGACGTAAACTCCGTCAAAGGGTTCTGCACTAAAAGCACAACCTGGGGAGACTGTAGTTTAAGAGACAGACTGGGGCTGCAGCTTGTGAAGGTTGATGCCAGGCCACTATCCAGTATGACTCAAACCGCCTGTAGGAGTCAAACTACTGCAGCCACAAAGGGAGGAGGTGAGGGCTGGGGTGAGGAAAGGGGGACTCAGACAGGCAGCTGGACTGTAGTATGCAATTCACATCACTTTGTTTACAGGGTTTCAGTCGTTGTTGTTGGTTTGTTTTTTTTTTTGGTCAGGAAGGATGGAGCAAAACAGGAAAGAACAATCGCAACATCTTTTTTTTTTTTTTTTTCGATGAAGGGCTTGTGTTTTAAAATTAGCTTCATTTGCTTTGCCTTATGGGAGGTTTTAGCTTCACTCTTGCCGTCTCAATCTCAGGTGTTATCAGTGTTCATCTACAGTGTGTACATGCTGTTCAGGGAATGGCAAATATGAGGTAGTTTCAGAGGCTAACTAGATACAGCATGTACCCAGAGGGAGAGTGTAATTAGTGTGCAGTGTTACATCTATTTTGTCAATCATGAAAAAAATGGTGATTGACTGGAGGCGTTTTTCGGGGTGGGGGGGCTTTTAAGACTGTCAAACTGTTTGTGGTTACAAATACAAATGTTTGTGTCATTTCAAATACTGCTTCTTTTTTTCCTGTTTTGCCACCACACATACGCACAAAAAGAACAACTTCAGACCTGAATTGTGATTTTTTTATTTTTCTGGATTAGTGCATTCCTTTTTGGAAAAGACTGAAAGTTAAGCAAAAAGAATCAGTGAACATCTCTAACAAGACATTCTCCGAGCCATATGTGAGTAAGTGCAGCGTACCTTAACATCAGTAGATGGAGCACATCGTCGAAACCGATAGGAGAATACATTTCATACTAACAACTATTTTGTTTTTACCCTTGTATGGTATTCGGGTCAAATTGACCCGTTTCAAATTTTTACAAAAAGAAAAAGGGTACAGGTATACATTTTTTTCTACCTGAAACTCAATGGCCTTAGTTTATTTTCTGTGATAAACATGTACAAAAAAATTACAAATTTGAGCACACATGCTACTATACCCTCACACATTTACGTCCTTCATATGGTCTTCATATGGTCTTCATATGGTCTTCATATGGTCTTCA
>JAPQRN010000022.1:8071147-8081848 GCA_037367275.1 Coranthus polyacanthus
CACACACACACACACACACACACACACACACACTGTAAACTTCTTTGGTTGAGCATCTCATAAAGACAAATCTGACCTCTGCCCTCACTTTACATCACAAGTGCAGACTCTGTTTCTATTCAGCCGCTCCTGTTGGTGCTGCAGACAATGTGTCATGTGTGTTGTAAAGTAAATGAAGGGATCATGATGTGGCGGCGACTCTGTGTGTGTACGTGAAAGAGAGAGAGAGAAAGGGACAGCAGAGCACGTGCCAGGCAGGGCTGAGCTATTAGCAGGCCACTTGAGATGGGTTATGTAACAGCGTTGTGGCTGCTGCAGTACCTGCTAGGCCTGTAGTCGCTGTCATAATTTTACACACAAACACCCGCGCACAGACTCACATCCTCATGCACAACGCACTAACAGACTAGTGTAACTCAATCCCACTCTTTTGTTTGGCAGCACATCAGTCTATCCTGCCTAACCAGATGCACTCATTATGAGAGTCTGCGTCTGTGTGTGTGTGTGTGTGTGTGTGTGTGTTCGAGGTCATCAGGTTTCAGTGAGGAGAGGGGAGGGGAGGGCAGAGTTTTAATTAGTCCAGTAGCTTCTTCACGTTGAGTTGTCACCTCAAAACCGTACTGCAGTTGTGTACTAGATTAGAATAAAGATGGAGCCCCAAACTGCCGAGCGCCTCCCTTCAACCTCACATCCCTACCTACATATCAAGTTAAATCTAGCTCTGGGCTGCTCTGTGGAGACGGCAGATGGAGCAGGCTGGTGCAGAGATCAACATCATAGACTACTTTACTTTTTAATTTTGCTTTCCCATTACAGTTAAACTCAAGCTCTCTCATCCAGAGTACCTTGTGTTGTTGGAGCAGGTCAAGGTCTCGTTTAAAGGGAGCGAGTTTGCAGTAAATAAAATTAATGGACACACAAAAGACAGATTTTTTTTTTAAAAAAGGATGATAAAAATCAAAGCGGCCATCACTGGCTTTTAGGATGGACCTCCAAAAATGCTGGATCTTTCCACACTGTAAGTGAACGCTGTCTTTTCTTTACTCTTGAGATAACTATGCAGTCGTAGGAAAGACAATAGCTAAAGATATGACAAGACACATAAGCCGAGTCTGTAAACAACTGGTTTTCCCTGTAACGGGTGTTTATTGGAATTTATTTTATACACTTGTATGGTACTTTATATGAATGTTGTTGAAGTTGTAACCAAGTGAATACACCTTGCCTCACCCTCCCCTACAGTAGGCACTAGAGACCCAACAAAAATGTGAAAAGCCTTTGTTTAGAGTCAGTGTTTGGTTAGTTCTGGGCTTCTTATTTAAGGGGATATTAACTCTGATCCACCTTCAGACATAGTGGGTGACAGTAACGCACCTTAACCCTAGATGCCACCAGCCATATAACAGAAAAAAACGAAAAAGATGATGAAGTAGGTTCTGAGATACTGTAGAAAGAGGATAGCGCAACATGGCGGACTCATTGGCTGAGATTCACTCCCTCTGTAGATATAAAACAGCTCATTCTAAGGTTAAAAACACAACAATTCTTACTTTTCATTTCAAATTTGACTTCCTTACATAACTGCTCCTATGTGGTGAAACAAAATGGACCCATTTTAGCCCGACCGTGTTAACCTCCTGTGTGTCTTTCTTCTCTGCAGCGCATTACAAGGTGATCATATAAATTTCCTGACTCATCATTACCTGGTCGTACAGCGATACTTTGGCCAACGTCAGAGAACCGACCTGTTGGAAGACCTGCTAATGCATATTAATTCAATGTCTGTCACCTGTTTGTTATGCAAATTGCTCATTTTAATGCGGCCATTCTTATGCCTATCACGGTCGAATGTTAATCACAAAATGTGCCATTGTGCTCCAAGGCTTCATTTGAATCCATTAACCTAACGGCAACACCTTTAGTTGCCCTTACATCCTTCAACTTCTTGTCTGTGTGTCAGTGCAGCAAGTTGGTGCATTGATGATAATAGAGCTGGACTGGGTTTAATTACTATTTAACCACACTGTGTCCCAGCAGGTTAGGAACTCAGCAAAGTGAAGACTACCTGAGCACAAAGACCCATCTCTCTCCAGCAGTGAGGGGGAAGGAGAATAAATTGGGATGCTTGGCACAGGCCTAGAGGCTCAGTCTCATTTTTCGATCGCTCGTCTGCTGTAGAGGCTCACGCTTCTCTAGCACACTGTGCAAGTCTGAGGAAAAAGACGAAGGCTGCACAACTTTGAGGCTCCAACATCATCTGTATTCTGGCTGGTACAACTTGCCAACAGTATAAGAATTAGGATTTGAAATGAGAGCATTTGTTTGTCCATATGCTGCTGGAATAATAAACAGAATCTTTCAGGCGTGAGTGTGTTTATGTGCTTATGTGCCGTGGTAAATTAGTACAAGGCCGTCTTAAATTTCTAAACATTGTTTTATAACTTGTAAAGACAATCTCAACATAATAATCCACTGTAACTTTATAAATGAGGATAAAATTGCTCTGGTGCATGTACTGGGTGTGTTTACTGTATGTTTGTAAAATGTACTGACCCCTATCATCTGAGCCACGTAGCTCTCTGGGCCGGTGTACTCGGTCGGATGCTTCACCCTCACCAGAACCAGGAAGTAAAGGTAGTGCCACATGTTGTGCTCAGATTTGATATGGTCCTCAAAGGACACCGTCTTGTTGTCAAATTTGTCCCTTTCCAGTCCTGAAAAACATCAGAGGTTTCATATTAATTCTTCCAAATACAATGTCCTGACACTTTACTATCTTTTGTCAGGTTTTTTTTACGCACCGCAGATGAAACAGGTGGTTTTCAGGATCTCCTCCTTCCTCTGTTTCTCACTCCTCAAGTCCGCAAAGGTATCGATAATAACACCGAAGATGAGGTTGAGGACAATAATGATGACCACGAAGAAAAACAGAAGGTCGTAAACCACTCGGGCCGCAAAGAGTGGCTCCTGGATAGTCCAGTTACAGTCACATATGGGGGGAAAAAAGTAAAATTCAACTTTACTGTTATCATAAACAAAGCCTAATTCATACCATTCCTGTATAGGTCAAGCCAAAAATATATTTAGAACATAGAAAAAAGTTCATTTTTATTGTGTCGTACCTCTTTGGAGGGTCTCCTGAGAATGTCTCCCACACCTCCTCCATTACGTAGCCCCTGATTCAGCACCGTGATTATACACATGAGTAGAGTGTCGCACACCCGTTCGATCCCATCATCTTCATCTATAAACACACATGACAACATGTGAGAAGAAAGAGATGGTAAATCAGGCAATTACAAATTAAAAAGATAGTTTACTAAGATAAAGTTACTGATAGAAAAATGAGCATCAGAAGACAAGATTGAGAAGTTTTGTAAGAAAAGAACATCCACACTGGTAATAACACAACGGTACCATACTGAATTTTCATTACACTGATTTTCTTTTCTGATAAATAGAGGATTAAGTAAAATGCAACTCCAACTACCACAACAAATCAAATGAACACCTTCAACTTTCTCACCTTTTCAAATATGATAGAAGATAAAACACTGACAATCTATGAGGATACCTTATTTATTGTATATATGAATGGTACTGTACATATGCTGTAAATAGCATGCACAGCATGACTACTGAAGAGGTGAGGGATGTGCACGAGATCACGTGTGTGCCCCTATAGTGCAGGTGATCCATGGAGATGCAGGAGAACAAACAAGAGAGTGAGTCACCCCCTCTGCCTCATCAAGTTTCTTTGTGTACACGCCTCTGTATGTGTGTGTGAGAAACACTGTATGATTGTCTGTGTGTGTGTGTGTGTGTGTGTGTATGTGTATGTGTGTGTGTGTGTGTGTGTGTGTGTGTGTGTTGTGTATGTGTCTGAGTAACCTTTCATGAACTGACTACTGCTGGAAAGGTCACATACACACCCACACCTCACTCAAATGGCAAAACATTAAAACTCATCTACTTAACAGTGTCTTTCATAATGAATAATGTGTTAAATACATTTTAAATTTAAGGAAATTGTAAAACAAAAACCTTACCGGGAACAGATTTAGGTGTTGAAACAGGGCAACTATCTCTCATGCATGAGTCTGCAACTCCATTGTTACTCAATAAATCCCTTTTTCCTAAAAAAAAAAAAAAAAATAAAAAAAAAAAGTGTGACGGCTGATTAACGATAACAAATAAAAAAAAGATGAGACAAATTCAAAAATTCAACTCAAGCATTAAAACTCTTTGCCGCTAATTCTAATCATCACCGATAAAATCAGCAAGAAAGATATAGTCAGACATTATGTAAACTGAGGCAGCAGCTGCTGGGTGGGCGGTGAAGTGTTGCTCAAAAAACCTGAACAAATCATTTGCACATCGGCAAAACCCTGAGCAGTAGAGGAGCTGTACTTGAATGTGATCAGCTCAGGCAGACTGGCTGAAGGAGAACTCTACACCTGGGCCAGTGTTACCAAAAGGGCTTCCTTCCTGACAGAAAAAGAGGACAAGGGGCAGGTCTGAGTGACAAGAGGCAGAAGATGAAGAAGAAGAAGAAGTGTGGAAGGGTCATGGGGGCTGAGGTGGGGCGCAGGGGTCAGAGCCCCGAGGCGGGAGCGGGAGCAGAGCGGACACGGTGCTCCTCGGCTTCGAAGCAGCTCAGTTTGTGCCTCGGTTCACCCCACAGTTAACAGACAGACAGACAGTCAGGCATGAGCCCAGCTGGTTACATAACCCACCACTGCTCTGCTGCGCTCTATTCAGAAAAACACAGGATGGTGCGGCCACCAGGTTACGCAACAGGTGCACATGTGCAAGCAGGTTGTCTTTCTGACCGCCGGAGCTCATTAACACACCCACACTCTCCAGTGTTTTCAAAGCATGTGTCTGTGTTTGTATGTATACATTTGCTTTAGAAATGGTATATACACACAAACCTTGATTATATAATTTGCAGCGAAGAAATAAAAAATAAAGTCAGACGAAATATACACAAAACATAGAAAATTCTGGATGGATAAACAATCTGATTATAGGGCTCATGGTTCAGAAAGGACTGTGACTTTAATTGTTGTTTAATACACAGTATGTGCAGTCACCAACTGCCCCGTCCAGAAATCTACATCAGACATCTGGCTTTGCTTGAGGCTGGAAGCTCATTAACTCATTATTTAAACGTATAAAATATGGATAATTCAAACAAACAAAAAAAAAAACAGGCAGTGGTTTAGGAGAACAGCTTTATGACTAGGTTAACTAGTGAAAAGTGGAAAGCATTGCTCCAAATCTGTCTGTCTTTGAACTTTGAAGGATAGACTTAAATTAAATAGAAAAGTTAACTTATACGTTAGGTACGTAACACTCCATAAACAATTCGTTTTTTAACAATCAGAAATGATCAAACAGTGTCAGAAAGGGGTCAGATCACAGTAAAGAGTAGACTGGGACACACTGCTTATGTTCTCTGAATTTCCCTTCGATAAAGCCCATCAACAGAACGTTGGATTTAATTTCATTATTAATTCAATTCATATTTAGTTAGAGAGAAAAAGATTGAGAAGCACGTGCTCAATGATAGATAGATTAGATAGATCATTTCATCATCACTTTATCATCTTAAGCAGTGACCTGGTGAGAGAAGGCGGTCCACCTCCATGCGAAAGTCATCCTTGAAAAAGAGGAAGCCAATGATAGAGAAGAAGTAGACTAGAAAGATGGCCAGAACTGCAGTCAGGATAATAGAGCGGCCATTTCTCGTCACACTCTTGATCACATTGAGCAGCGTCTCCTCCCGAATCACCAGGTCGAACAGCTGTGAATGGAGATCAAAATGAGAGCGTCATCAGCAAATTGTTTTATTTAGAACAACAGCTCTTAACGCAGTCAAAATGTTTGCCTCTACAGTGCTGGACTGACCAATCAGCTACAAATCAAGGCAGACCTCTTACCAAAAAGCTGTAGAAGAACTCGTGCACAAAGAGGCCCAGGACACAGATGATAGCGTAGCCCAAATGGTAGATAAAGAGCATGTCCATAACAACTGCTTTGCATCCCCGAGTGAACGTTCCCCGGTTGCCCACGAAACTTACAAGAAAGACTAACTTGTTGAAGAGCTGAAAGAGAAAAACGCACGGATGACGTATAAAAAGAAGCAAGCACGAACAATCATCTGTCCACGACACTGGGTCAAATTTTCCACACTTACATTGACAGTACCCAGCAGCAACAGAGCAGGACCGAGGCCCATAGTGTAGATGGCCCGCAGAATGAGGGAGACCAGGAAGAACAGGATGCCCCACGGCTTGGGTAACACAACAAGTAAAGCAGTGAACATCCCCAACGCCACCCACAGCAAGACATTCCAGAATGGCGACAAGGTGCCTGGGAAGAAAAATAATGCATCAATCAAGGTACAGTGCATCGGCGCTGCTCTGAAACATTGTGGCATTTCTCTAATTAATTATTTACCACAGCTAAGTGCCCAACTTAGCGGAACACAGTCAGAGGCAACAAAATGTCAAACAGTGGAACTTCGTCACTCAAAACAGAGAGGAAAAAAAATAATATATGATGTTCACAGGCCCTGCACTCCCACACAGTTAGTGCTATTTTTTTTTTGTAAAAGCAGGAATCTAGGGAGGCTGCCCCCCCTCTCCAAAAAAAAAAGCCCAAGCTGCTCTGATTGGTCAACTGCACCTGTGGAACAGTGATCCATAGAGAGGTGAAGTCCTGCAACTTCCAGGTGTGCCCCATGGGACCTACCTTCAGATAGAATATATGAACAGTACATAATCAATTACACATATGATGTTTGTCAAATTAAAATCTAATTTTGTCAGTCAAGAAAATCACAGTGTGTTGTAAAAACTGATCAAGTGTGAGACTGAAAACGTATAATTAGAAAGACAACACACCCAAAAGCCATGTAAAGTATGTCATCGTAACATTGTCTCTGCTCGGAGCTGCTGACGATGTCTCTGCATCTCAACATGACGGACTTGTAATGATTTCGCTCTTTTTCACTCCTTCTTGATGAACAACATCCCTTTTGGTGTTGGTGACGTGGATCACGCCCACTGAGCCGTTTCACACAAAACTAAATGTTACTTCACTGTCGTCACGACACACTATGACTCTCTTGACTCGCAAAATTGTCTCTTAAATTGACAAACATTATGTCAAACATTATCCCGTTTGGCATAATTCATTCACATTTTTGTCTCTCGCCATTGACTACCAGAAGTAAGGTCCCATAGACTTGGCCTCTCTGTAACTGCAGATACCTTGTAGGCCATCTGCATGAGTAATTTGAGAAAGTCTACATCCCCAAGTGCAGGAATCAGTCATCAACATGTTTTCATCTTATTCCAGGAAATTAAAACACCTTTAAGAATACAGTGTTTTTTGTCATAGTTGGGCCGGATATTGCGGTGGTGCAAGACATATCATACAAAAACACTTAAACGTCAAACTTTATTTCATTGGGAAGATCAAATTCGATTTTGAAGATGGGCGGAGCTATGCTGTCTATTATTGTGAGTCCGTCAACCTCAACACGAGATGAAAGGACAGCAGACATTTTGTCTTGTCACAGCAGGACAAAAAAAAAAAAGCTGGTGATCCCAATAACATTAATGATGGATCTGTTCCATTTAAGTGTCCCAGAAATCCATGCGAGTGAACCCAAACCCTGGAAGCGATGCAGCTACATGGGATGCAGGCATTGTGAATTAATGTGAAAAAAAAAAAAACACCTGTTTCATTTTCATTTCCTGACATAACAATTGAAAATGTCTGCTGTGAAAAAAGCTCTATTGTCTCGCACTAACAGGTGGAAATGTAAAGCAGATACACTGTCCTGAATGTGGGTCTGTTCAAGTAAATAAGCGAAAACACCTGTGTTGGTGGGTGTGCACGGCCTTGAAATAAATACAACCTTAGGACAACATGGGACAGGTTTTTAAAATGCAAACAATTAAATGAACAACCAGTGTTTTTCCTGTGAGACATTTCTATTCTCTTCAGGGATTATAATACCCAAATGCAAAATGCATATTTAGAACAAGGTCATTGGATTTTAAATTATTTATTGCAGGAGATACTTTTATGAATTTATCCATTTATTTACTGCACTACTTTTATCAGTGGAGAGTTTGGACATCTTTCTCCTTCTGTTTCATTTTAAATTCACTTTGATATAAAAGAGCTAGATTTCTAAAACTACTCCGTTGACTTTAGTGCTGCACACGCTTCAGCGCCACTCATGACCTGTGTTGTAGCAGCAGAATCAGTTAAATAATAGAACAATATATTCAGACAAAAAGTTGTGAAAGATGTGAAGAGAATGCATTTGCGTTTGATTTGCTAATTACGCGTTTGTCTACCGTTAAGTACGGCTGCACTTAAAGTAAGCCCCTCCGCTCCTGATTAAAAAGCATGATGACCCACTCGAACTGTGCTAAATATTGCTGATTAATGGAACAAATATTTTTAAGAGTAAAATGAAATTCAAGGGCGTTCATATCAACCTTGTTTTCCAGTGCCAGCATGTTTTCAATCAAAGTAAACCATTCCTGTAAGAAAACATTACAGTCTCTGCCCTCTTTCTATTAACTTACAAAAATACTGGGGAATTAACGTAACACTGCATGTGAGTGAAAGGATGCTTTAATTAGAATCGATTCACTTTTTGTCTGGGTTTCGTCAAGTAAAAGTACTCCGATGTTGCTTCTCTTTAGTCTGCTTGTGACTCTGAGTTGAGAAGAGGCTTAATGCTCAGTATTAAGATGATGTTCTCCTCCTGTAGCCGTCTGTGTATCTTGGCCTTTCAGGCAACAACTTCTCCAGGCTGTGGTCATCCATCTTATTGATGCACCTCTTTCTGTCACACCTTGTTCTTTCGAGAAAAAAGCTCTGGTAACAGCCATAATAATCATCGATAATCTTCTGTGACTTTCCCTCTTGGTGGAGTGTGTTAATAATTTTTTGGACAACTCTTATATCAGACGCCTTGCCCATGACTGCATCAATAAGTACATTGGCTCAATAAACTTAATGTCTCAAAGAGCAATCCTCAAAACAAACCCTACTTGTGTTATTGTGATATTTTGAGACAAGGCGATTTCACAAATTTAAATGTAATGTGAATATGTTTACAGAATAAACTGAAGCATGTGCTCTGTATTAACTTTGTGTAAGACGATTAAACTGTTTACATTATTTTTTGAGATTCATTTGCAGGTTTATTAGCGTTCATTTCAGCACCAGGAGATGTTCATACATAGTATGTTCCATCAGGTTCATAAATTATGCAGAACAACATGTTGAATCGGCCTGTCTGATCTTTGCTGCGTTGAGGTTTTTTTTCCGGTGAACTCCACAATGTAACTGAAATTACAGAGGGCTCCACGTTTATAGTGTCACAAACATTACAGATTTGTGAAATATGGTCTAAGAGGGCCTCACATCAGTACCGTCTCAAGCCAACAACATGCAAAGACATGTCTGAGATTTACAAATTCTCACCCTCGTCTCCATCATCACCAAAGGGGTAGAAAACAGCCACAGCGATGTTGAGCAGGCAGGCCAGGTAGAAGGAGATGCTCCCCCAAAGAGAGATTTGCCGCGAGAACCAGAACAGAGCCTTATTTTCTGTGCAAACGTAACAGCATGGTATGAGTGCAGGGACACAAACTCACACACACAGACACACAAAATCACTGCACGTCCATCAATTTATTCTGGGAATAACAATAACCAGACACTCTGGATGATAATCATGATTTACCATCCTGCAGCCTGCTTCTGCTGCCACCATCATTATTTCCCAAGCACTGGATTCAGAAAGTAAAGACTTACTTTGAATCTTTTTCTGCCACCTCATCTCATTGTAGAGGTTGTCAAACTGCTGGAAGAAGTCGTTAACCTTGCTGCCCTGGTCATCCCTCTCTGTGGTCTCTTTCACACGGGTTTTGGACTCCTTGGTGAGGTACTCGCAGATGTTAGGGACTGGAAACACTATCTTTTCCATGGTGCGGTCATTACGGACAATCTGGCAAATATTGAGCAAATTGTTTTAAGGTTACAGTAGTGTACATTTTTTATGAATAGACAAGGTCGGTGTAAATTGCTGCTTTAGGTATTCAGAGAATAAATGGACTATGAGACGATGAAAATAGGGGACACAAAGTTTGGACTGGTTTGTTGTCTTACCTCTATCTGAGCTGTGTGTTTGGCGTAGTAATGAAGGGCGTCGTCCCTCTCACTGTCGAGGTCTACCGCTGACCCCGATCCCAACACCGTCCCTGGCCTCAGGCTCTGCTGCAGGATCTTATTGTGTCTGGCCAGCTGGTATGATAAAAAAATATACCTCATTACTTTCATTTTGAACCTGCATGACACCAAAACAAAAATGTGAAAAAGTATAATAGCTGACAGCAACATTTTAATAATAATATAAACTATATTACTTACACTTTATGTGAATTATATAACACTTTTCAGAATACACTTATAAAGTGCTTTACTTTTTGCAAGACAAAACAAAATGGTTTCAACTATAACTTATGTATCGAGATAAGGGCAGCACTTTACATTACAGCTCAGTAATAACTTGGTCATAGTTTGATACTAACGAGGTAATAATAAGTAACACTGAGATTAAATAGAAACAGGTAGTTTTGCATTTTGCAGCCATGAAATGTC
>JAPQRN010000022.1:8084240-8127732 GCA_037367275.1 Coranthus polyacanthus
AGGCCCCAGCCGGCCGGTGTTGGGTTCGAACCCAGGACCTCCTTGCTGTGAGGCGACAGTGCTAACCACTGCACCACTGTGCCCCCAAAATGTATAAATGTATAAATGTCACACAATATCATTGCAAATGAGGGAAACCTCAATGATTTTCAAGGCTTAAATAAAGGTTTGAATTGAATTTTAATTAAGGTTAAGGAGCCTGCCAGATTGAACAATAATGTAAGAAACTTTTCATCACCCCTGTACAACAACACATAACGCATACATGCAATACTCCCACCAATAAACCCTCAGGGAAAAATTCTACGTTCATTCAGACTTTGATTCCCAAGTGCTTTTTGCAACACAATGCTTTAATAAGGACATGTCAAAAAAAGTGACAACCAAAACCTAAATTTGTGTGTCAACTTTGGATATCTCTGTGTGTACAGTGTATTTGTCTTCCAATGTTTCTGAGGTAAAACAAACAACAACAACAACAACAACTACAAGAGTAGAAGAGTAAAACAAATCCTCGCCATGATGAAACTAGTCTGGTGGGTCGACAAAAATACCCAGTCTGACACTTGGCTCTAAGCAGAAGGAGAAGTGAAAACGTGCTAAACTCGGCTTGCCCTCTCGATCTATCATAAGCTGTGTCACAAAACAAAGTGGGAGAACACGCCGGTCTCAGTTGTCTACTGTTGAAAATAGCGTTTGTTGAGAAGTACAGTGATGACTATAAATATCTTACCTGTCTGCAGGACTAAAGTTCATTTCAGAAATCTGACAGAGGGGTACATTTATAGAAGAGCCGTTTGCCATTTATTATTTACTAGAGAAGACTTGCAGGATTCATGCATGTGCACAAACTCCAGCTGTGTGTGGCTGTGAGGTCAACAGAAGGTCAGACAGGCAGGACATGCAGTTTTGTCTTCTGTCACAAACAAAGGCAAGCTCAGATATTCTCATTACCTGGTGGGCGAGGATGTAAATATTGTGTCCCACGTCTCTGGGCTTGATCTGGTCTCCAATACTGTCCTCGTCCTCCTCGCTCTCCAGCCCCTGGGCGTAGGCTTCTTTCATCACATCCACCTGTAGCGCAAACATAAAGAGTCCGACAATGCCATGTAATCTATTCTAGATGTATATAAGAACGGCGTGTCCACGCCCTCTTACCAGTTCAGTGGGTTTCATCTTGAGGAGAATCTTCTCTGCGTTCTCGCTGTCCTGGCGGCTCTCCATGATAGCCAACAGGAGCTTGGAGGCATTGTTCTACAGCGCAGGGATCAGCCAATTAGCGTTCACATTTTGCAAATCACACATTAACTACACATTATGAGGATGAGTCTGGGTCTAATCAGATGTAGCTGAATTCAATTTATGCTGAACAGAACAATTTGTAGAATAGTCGTTATAATCATTTAACAAATGATAAAAACGATTACAATATCATCTGTAAAACTTTGTTTTAGCTTGTAAACTCAAACAATTAGAGATGAAATACTGCTAACAAAAAAAAAAGCAGGTTGAGCTTTAAAGAATAAAGTATTCATTAAAACATGGAGGCATTAAATATAAATTACCGTTCCAGTCATCTTATCTACCTTTGTACCACTGTGTATTGTGTGCAATATACATAATGAGCACTAAATATAAACCCGTAACATAAAGTAGTGCTATAGCGAGGGCTGTGCGTCATGGTGAGTCTGCCACTCACCTTGAGCTGAAGCACGAGGTCCAGCCGATGCTTTCCCAGCGGGTTGATGGGGTTGACAATTAGTGCTATAATGATGTCAATGCCATTCGACTCGTGCTTGGCTATACATGTCTGGCAGAATAAGAAGGCTTTAGTTAATGTCGAGGCACATTAGACATAAAATTGATCAGAAGACAATGTGTCGGCTGCATACATTCTCAGAACAGTAAGAAATGGTTGTAAAATCAACCTGAACTGATACTGAAACAACGTTTGACCAAACCTGAAAAGCAGGAAACGGGCAAAGAAACATATACACTTTTTAGATATTAGGCTTTAGGATTATAAAATGGCACTGTTTTGGTACTGAGTTGAATGGACAAACTTTCAATCTACTCCACCATTACATTTACTAATACACTTGAACTTTTAGATTTTCCCCTTACCTGGTTTTCATGACAGGGTCCCTGGCAGTACTCTGTGATGGTTTCTAGAGTTTGGCGAACCAGGTCAACATTACTCTCGTTTATATAAAGGCCCAGCAGGCCAAGGCCTCCAGTGGTGCTTCCACAAATACAGTCCAAAAACTGAAGAGTCTCACACACCAGATTGTAGTTAGTCTTGTTGTCCTGGCTTCGTAGAAAGTTCTGGATTCAAAACACAAAAACAGTCATTTATCGTCAACTCACGTGAGTTTCTACAGTAAAATAAACAAGGGCGGTCATACCTGCAGGTCTGAATTGTGGTTTTCACAGAGCAGCTGTAGGTAACGGAGGATAGGTTTCATTATGGTGATGGCTGGGCTCATCTGAGTTTCTTCTAAAGCCTCCTCAGCCCCGACTATCTCACTGTTCTGGCCCAGGCCTTCAAGATCAGGATCCAACTCCTTTCTAAAGGCAGTGAAGGCCTTGGAGGTCACAGAGGAGGCCTCTTTCAGCTGTCCTCGCATGTCCTCCCTCATATGAAGCCCCGAGTCTTTGCCTACGGTGCAGCAGGCAGGTAGAATCACAACAGCATGACTCACTAGTAATTACTGGCAACTACAGTACAATTTGGTAGAAGATGTGTTTGTACATTTACATAAGCACCTGAAGTATCCAAAAGGTTACAATTTAATGAGTAATGATCAGTGTTAACTTTTACACTCTTACTTTGACATTCTAGACAAATTAATAAGAAATCAGACCCCCCCCCCCCCAACAAGTGGGTGACTATTGAGTGGGGTTCTGTAGCATGAAAGCACCCAATCTTGATACAATGGCCTTTTGATGGCTTGTGATGTGGGCCGTCACATGGCCTCTGACATGTGACTGCAGAAACTGGGAACAGCAGTCTGCACAGAGGTCAGCAGAGCATAAAAGATCATTCCGGATTTATCCACCGCTATTGTTTAAATTCAAGGCCAAAATTAACTCGAGGGCCACACATACTGAAAAAGCAGAAAGGTTTTCGTGTTTACACTTGAGCCTCTGGCTTCTCAGTCACTCAAAGTCTGTTTCTATGGAAATGCTGGGCAATACCCTGGACGTGACCCCGGTGACTCAGTTTGTCAATTTTAAACGCCCATCTCTAGTCACCTCAGACATTATTACCCAGTTGGTTCATTCTAAATAAAATACTTACTTTCAGCTTCATTTTGACGTAGTGGTTGACTGAATGTTCTAGACAGCAGTGGTGACAAATGTTTTGTAGCCACATTCAGGACTGAGGCCAAGGAGCCATGGTGTGTGAGCATAGATAGGTTAAAATGCGTCATTACTCAATGGTACCTTTCTTGAACCGGCTGCCACCGACTCCGTCACTGTCATCATCCCTTTTTCTGCAGCTGACCTCAAACATGTTGACAGACACAGTGGCTCGGATCTCTTTCTGGGCCAAACGCATGTGGTCGTAGAAAACTTTGAAGTAGCGCTCAGATTTCTTCTGTTTGTAGAGCTGGTTGTAAAATGAATTCTGTGTGGGAAGCGAAATGACAATCAGCGTAAAAGCTAAATCTGTGAGTATGTGTGTTTTAGACATGCGCAATATGAGGAAAATGTGCAACGTGCAGATATTGCGATGACTGGTGATAAATATAACCAACCTCGCAGTCACCACCAAATTGAGAAAAAAATGTATCTTTGTGGGTAGCTGACAGCTCACTGCTCACTTGCATGAGTTGTAAATGCATGGCACGTGCAAATAATTCAATTCAGTTCAGTTCGATTCGAACTTTATTCCAGACACACAAAAGGCTCCATAGGCATAAAAGAAAAACACATACAAAATACGTGTATGATATGAAAATGTGGAAACAAAATGATTTGACTTATTCACGTTTATTGTCCGTTATGCGTTTATGCACATATTCATATTATATCAGCACTAGTATGTTTGCAGTCCGAGCTTCAGCTGATCAGTGTGAATTGATTTAAAGCATTTTCCATACGTGGTTGTGTGCGCTCACCTGTATTTGTGTGTTGCCGCCCTGGAGAAGTGCAATGCCCAGCAGGATGCTCTCCTCAAACACCCGGTCATTCTTGGTGTTGATGATGAGGTCAATCACCAGCTCTGATGCACCAACGTTGTCGAGCAGACACTGAATGTCTGTTATACTGCTGCATGGTTTGTCACAGTCCAGCATGGGAGAACCTCCTGGCACAGATAAAATATTTTGATTAAACAAAAATTGCACGTTGAACAGATAAAACTGCACGCATTATAGATAATGTTTAATAAATTTATTCCACAACTGTCAGCATCTCAGCTGAGACATAAATGCTGCATATATTTATGTATGTGGTGCTTAGGAAACGCTTGAGCAAGTTTCAAAGTCTGCCAGCGATTGTCAAACAGCACTACTCCTAAGAAGTGGAGTGCTGTCATGTTAGCTGCTGTTGTTTCTTCAGCAGAGAGTAGTTATTGCAGAGTCTACTGGGTTTATTTGGGGTTCTCAGTACCTCCAGATGACGGCTTGACAAAGCCACCAGATGAGCTGTTTCCACTCCCAATCTCTGACTTGGAGAGAAGCTTTTGATTTCCAAAGTAGCGTGTGAGAAGAATCTTTCTTAAATCGTTTCCCTGTGGAGACAGAAATCATAATGTTAAATCCATATCACAGTCTGAGAGAGAGCCTCTTCTATACAAGCTTGAAATTAGGAAATTCAGATTCTGACACTGAATTGGAATCTGATTTTTTTTCGAATCCATAACAAACAAAGCACATATGAATTCAGCCAAGAATAATGTTAAATCTAGGGTCCCGTTAACAAATGCCACATCCAAAAGAACATTTGTGATGTGATGTATTCACTGTCATGAAAGCAACCCAATCATCTCTGTGCAGATTTCATCCTCCACCTAATGGGAATGATCACTGCCATCCCATGATGCATTTCTTTCTTGATGGGAGCAATGCCTTCTAGGACGGCAATGCTCTTATCAAAAAAGAAATTGAAGGCTTATTTAGGAGCAGTAATAGTTTTGTCCAATAACTAGATCCTAACAGAGTATTTATGAGAGCTTTTCAGACAGCAGCCATGAAAAACCATCACAAACATAAAAAGAAGCTATATTTAGGTTTGTTATAATTAGTGGTGAATTACTGAAATCCTCTATATTGATGTTTTCTTTATTGTCTTTGTCACATGGGAACCTCTTCTCCGCACACACTCTGATCACAACATGTGAACAAATAATGGACAAATTAATGAGGAGCAACATCACCAGCAGGCATCACTGTAACTGTGGAGACCGTATTCACTGAGGGGGAAAAATAAAGTGGCGGTACCATAGACTTTGAGTGTCACACTGTTTTATATACAGTACATGCAGGAAATAATGTGTAACAACACCAGGCTGAATTTAGCTACAAAAAGGTGTTTAAGAAATGTATTTATTTTCCTTGTATCTTTCACAACCATCTCTTGTGACATTTGCTGCAGATGAGCAGAAATTAGATGAAAGGATTCATGGAAGATTGTGTCCCGAAGGCGGTTGTGTAATCGACATGTGAGATGTGTGACTGGCAGGTGGAAGACTTGTATTGTCTTAGTTACTCCGTCGTGAGGAAATGCTTGACAGATAAATGATTGGATGGATCTGGGACACTGATGGATGGATAACAGGTATATAAATGTATGGAGGCAAAAGGTGTTTGTATAGTAACCTGGCTCAGCTCAACTCAAATGGCCTTGTTTGTTTTGTAATCTCAGCACCGTCATTATCGATCAAATGGGTCGGAATGGAAGGATGAATCAATAGATAGATAATCGCAGTGACTAAAGGGTGGAGCAAAAGGATGAATAGACTCTAACCACCTGTGGTTTCCATGGAAACCTGTTAGTAGGCTCAATCAGCCCTCGTGAAGTACACCAAGAGACACCGTAAATTACTTAAGCTTTGTAGTGGAAATACGTTCATGCTATGGAGATACTGATGCAACTTGGCTATTTTTAAGGCTGAAGTGGTATTTGACAAATGACTGCTACATGGATTCATCTTTGAATCAATTTGTATTTAGGCCTGTCACAATTATTGCATAATCATCAACGTTATTTATGTCCCTGCCTATCATTGTCACTGTTTATCATTGAGTCAAATTAAAAATCAAAGTACAATAAAATTTCGGAGTTTCTGAGATGCTGCGTTCATGCCAGTGGACAGACAATGAGGCCACAGTGAGCTTGATCTTCGACCTTTGGCCACCAAATGTTTTCAGTTTATCCTTCATCCAAGGGAACATGCGTGCCAAATTTTGTGACATTCTGTCAAACTGTTCTGGAGACATACTTTAAATATATACTTTAAACGTAATGGGGACTGACTTTATGTGTACGACAATCAATAATCAGTCAGTAAGTATTTCCTCAGGGTGACGGCCCTATTTTTAATTAACTGAGTAAAAAGCCAAACATTTACTGGTTACAGCTTCACAGAGCGTAGTTTTTTTTATTTTTTATTTTATGTCACAGTAAATTAAATTGGTGAAACAGAACAAAAAAATCTGAATCTATCACCACAGGCATTTTATTCAAAACAAAATAGTAATGATAGTCTACTTAAGCATTTAAGCCTTTTCTTATGGTAAATGACATCATTTTGCTTTGTCTATGACTGACGCACCACTTTTTCAATCAGATATTGTCTGTCCACATTACCTTCCTTCTAGTTCTGATACTGGGATTCAGACACCTCTATTAAAGCTGACACATACTGTGAATTGTGATTTATCTTAACCATAATCCTGCCAAATGGGGTCCCTGCAGACCCCAGAGGTCTTTTTGTCATATCTCAAAAGGAGCTTTATTCTGTCATTCCAGGTTTTCAGAACTGTGTCCATCAGTTTGTTCCTAGTGACTTCATATCATTCAGTTTCTGTTTCAGTTAGTGCTTTTTAAAAGCCCCAATCAAAAGCACTCAATCCCACCTATGCAGCGTTAATAGATGGAACTACTTACCGAGTTCATGTGTGCCGTAGAAATAGAAAACAAATGATATTTAAGTGAAATTATTGAAAACTATATGACACCGGAATCAAATGTGGATTGAACTTGAGACGAAAGCTGCAATTTGTAAAAAAAAAAAACAAAAAAAAACAAAAACACATTTTTGTTTTACTCAATATGCAAATTAACTGTAACTTTGCTAAAATATTAATAATAATAGTAATAATGATATTTTTGCAGACTTTTTCAGATGACAATTATATAACTAATAATGTACTGAGAAGAAATAAGTAAACATTTTGCTATGATGGTTGTTTCTAGTTTATTCGTGGCCACTTTAAGTATGCTTCTGGTACGTTGCAAACAGGGTAAAAAAGTAGTGGAGCAAAGAGAAAAGTCATAAATACTGGTCACAAACCAGTGGCTGTCTACTTATAACAAACTACACAAAAAAACACCATTGATATTTTCATAGCGAGGGATCAGACAAATGAGGCACCTGAATGCCTCACCACACAGGTACAGTTAAAGAGCCTCCAACTAAGTGCACTAAAGAGCACAGATGCGGAGGAGCACGTGTAGCTGATGCTCCCTGTGTCAGTAAACACTCCATCTCATCTGCAGTCAGCAGAGACACTTGTCTGCCTCCACTGTCTGGCAGAGCTGTCTCACAAACACACACAGACACACACATGCACAAATCTTGAAGTGAAGGTGAGGATCCATTGAGCCACCTTCTTTCATTTCTACACAGCAGTGCGCTCCCGGTGCAAGTACAAACTCAGCTCTGCACTCTATAAGGCAGATTGTCCCAATGCACGCTCTTTGACTGATTGCTGATTGAATCATGTTTGACTTAAAATTTCCCCTCTTTCTCACAGAGGACGTTTCGGTTTTGCGCTCCTCTCAAACATAAGTGAAGGAAGCACTCCGGTGGGGAAAGTTGAAAGGGGGGGCGGGGGTGACAGAGCTGTGCACTTTTTCACCTCTCCTCTGAACGATGCAGTCAGCTGGCTGGGTCTGCAGAGAGAGAGGACAGCAGTGAAATGGAGGGAGAAGAGAGGAAAGGAGAGGGGAGGCAGGATGATATGGTGGTAGAGGAGAGTCCGCCCAGCCTGACTCATCTGCTCGCTGCTGCATTGACGAGAAAAACTCAGTCAGGTGATGTAAGAGCCACAAGAAAGAGAGATAGAAATAGAGGTAGAAGAACTGACAGAAGTAAGAGAGAAAGGAGGAGGGGGGTTGAGACGGAGGAACACAGGAACAAACAAAACCTAGCAAGGAGCAGACAAGTCGTGGTGGTTTAAAATGTGCACCGGCACGCCACACTGCGGCTATGGTGTCCAAGCTGGGGATGAGCTGCCGATCCCTACCTCCGGCATCCTTGCACCGCCACCCCCCACCCCTCTGCTCCCCTCCCTCCCTCACAGCACGGCTGTCTGCAGATCTCTCCCGACTCCGGAGAGGCGCACGGAGAAAAAGACAAAGGCACAAGCTGCCCTATACTTCTTTAGAAAATTCACCCAGGCAGAGGAAGCTAGAGCCAGCTGTGAACCGAGACAGACAGTACCAGGAACGCGAGGGGGGGAGGCTTCGACTGCTCAGGTCAGACAAGGTCAATAACAACAGAGACTCAGGCCACCAAGGAGGGAACGTTATCCAAACACGATTCAAATCGGGGGAGGTTAAGAGTTTTTTTTTTTTTCCCGTGTTACTTTCACTTACAACAAAAAACCAGAGAGGACTCTGGGCTTGTGGGTTTTGTAAAGAGGTGGGAACACTGATCCAGTACACTCTGACACAGTACAAGTAGTTTTTCCCCACAGGCCATGTGAACACCTTTACTATCAGGAAACAACATTTACGTCCTAGCAGAAACTGTAGTCAGCACACTTAATTCACTAAAGTGTTTCACCGTGAAACTCTACCTTTTTTTTATTGTCATTACCACATGATACTGAACCTCAAAGTGCAACTCAATCTGATCACGTAGAGCGCAAAAACATGTTGCATGTTATCCAATAATGACTGAAATTGTCTCTAAGGAGTCACTGATCCCCACAGCTGGGAACATAAAAAGCTTTAAGAGGCAGGCTTCCGTAATATAACACATATCATATCAATTTGTTTTGCAATGCTTCTTCACCAATAGAAAAAAATATATGAATAGTACAAAAAAAGGGGAAAAAAAAGACCCAGACAGTGACACAGATTTTTCTTTTTTAGTACAAACAATAGGTTAAAAGATTAGGATAGATTTTTTCCCCCAATAATAGAAAGATCTGTGTAATTTGGTGCTGATTACCGACTAAATTCGACACAGATGAACCTCTGAGACAGTATATTGTAGAGCAGGGGCACTGTGTTTGCATTGTTTCATGTGAATACACTTTTCAGAAAATATACATGAATGCAGGTTGTGTGATGTGGCGTTTTAAAAGTTACGCGCTGTGACCATATCTTATCTATGTAACTTTCTACATGCAGACACCATTGTGTCACACACATCCAACACATCCAAGCTTTTCCTCATCCCCAACATCTTTTCCTCTGTACAATGTGACACCATTTCCTTCCTCGGCTTTGTACACAGAGCCAAAAGTCACCCGTGTTGCACCTTCAATGCTTCTCCTGAAATTCCGCAAAAACACACAGATGCACAGGGATCACGTGCCGCCGTTTACAATGTTTTTAAGCTGCAGTTCCTCAGCAAATAAAATCTTTTGCCCCAACAAACATACACATCAGCAAAACAAATTAGGCCCACATGTGAGAGCAATTGGTGAGACTGGTTCAGGGAAATACGAGACCAGTAAACAAGCATTCAGCAAAAGGCCAACTGTTCACTGTGGGGAGGTTCACTGTGGAAGTGTTACATGTGATTCACTAACATTGTTAGGCATTGATTGTGTTTGTTAGGAAGACTGTGATGTTGACGATATGTTGGCTGCCAAGGAACAAGTGACGCTGTTGGACAAACTAAAGAAAACTCCTTACAATAAAAAAAGCCCTGCAGTAAATAAAATCACGAAGGGGTCGGGTCATCTCACTTAAGTTTTCATTTCTCACTGTGGTTTTTCCATCAGAGTTGGTGTCTACGCTTGACTACTGGCATACATTATGAAGATTAAAGACTTTTTCCTTTGACACATTACATAATTTTCCAGTGTTTGGGAAAGCAATTCAGCAATTATATTGTCTACACAAATTAAAAACAGAATTGAAGGTTTAATAGATGCATGATCACACGTTTCCATGGTAACGTCAGGGAGCTCACTGGGGGGCACTAAGGCCAGACAGTAAACTACCTAAATTGCTTGTACAGTAGTTGCAAATACTCAAAAATTATGCAATGTAGCAAGGGAAAACATCGTAAATCAATGAACAGTATGTGTAGGGGGGGGGGGGAAAGAAACGGTGATCACAAGCAGATACTCGTCAACACTTAGTGAAAGACGCCTAATCACAACTTCTAAAATGACTACATTTGTTGGGAACTTTTTGCTATTGCACATTTTAACGTGTTTCTATGTTTTTTTTCCGTCAGCTGTGTGAATCTGTGCTCCGAAACACGCTCGCACACTATGACATCGGCAAAAACTAAAAGCTAGGAGTCTAAACACAACAAGCAATTCATCCTGTCGCTTGTCATGTGCCTCCCTGAGCACAAGTGGCCTAACTCTCATGCAATCAGATTCAAATAATATGCTATGAACTGTGTCAAAACACTGTTTGTGATGACAATTAATCTCATTCATAGTGGCTCATGAGATGCGTGAGGCCCTGAGCTCAGGGTCTTTCATATTTTTACAAGTGATTTCACGGGACGTCTCTTTTTTTTTTTTTTTCTGGCTCGGAGCTAAATGAAGCACGCCTGGGCTGAAGGCATTTCTACACAGGGTAGATAAACTTCCTGTGCCCAGTCACAGCCCGACCAGACAGACAAACAACATGTGCTAATCCCTCATCGTCATGGAAACATAACACTAAGAGACACCTGACTAACAAATCGAGGCAAGCCAAGGCAAGATGAGGGAAGAAACCCCTTTTAAAAAAGTAAAACAGTCCAACATACACGCCAGCTTGTATCACAAACAATTATTATTAAGAGATTATGATTAGTTTATGTTTTCAAAAAAAAAAAAAAAAAATCAAAAAGACACAGGGTGCAGGCTTTGTTTGGACAATCCCTAACAACAGCTTCCTGATTTAACACTGCGTTCTGGGTCAGCCTAAATTCAACCAAAGGTCAAACCATATGAGGCATTCAGGAGCTCTCACCCAGCTCTCTGCCTGCCTGAGTGGATGAACCTGTGCCATGTTCCACTACTCCCATCAGCAGACACACATACAGGGAAAACCCTGAAGGATGAGCTCACACTGGGACAGCCAGCGTGGCACTGCATGCCTGGCAGTATGTGCGCGTCAGTTATGAGTGAGGCTTTCCATCTACATGTGTGCATGTGATGCGCTTAGCATCGAGAGGGTGGTAATCTGTAAATCTGCTTTGCCTCGGGCAGGTGGTGTGAAACTTGGCAAGTGAGGAAGAAATAGAGGGAGAGAAGATGGGACTAGAGGGAGAGAGGGACAGACAGACAGACAGAGAGACAGACGTGAGTGTGAATGACAGAGAAGAGTGTGAAAAGAGAGAACGAGACAGTGAAAGTGTTTAATATTACATAACCATTTTTTCCCCGTTCTACATGAACAAATAAGAAATATACTAAAATCTTTCTCACATTGCTTTATGACACTGAGCTCAAGGATTAAACTGGTGATAATGTGGTAATGTGTTTTCTTACTGTCATCAAATGGCATGAAAAAGAGCAATCATCGACCTGGAGTTGATGCTGTAAACAACTAATTCCTGAGCAAGTGTGATATAGCTTATTTGTTTGTGCCATGGACGTGTTGTCCACACTATTAAAACTGAACCACTGGTTGATATGTTTGTTTATTACAGTGAAGATGCAAAATGTCAGTCAAACCTCAATATATGCACATCCAAATGCACTGAAGAAAACAGTTTTGCAATAACATATCATTATGGCCTGTTTGAGGAACATTAAAAAAAAAACTGTGCTAGTGCTAAAAAAAAGTGCTAAGTTGTTTTTTTAGAAAATATTTAGCATTTAAACAAATGACAACAACTGTGACCCTTTTTTTTTTTAAGTAGCAACAAATGGGCTCACTTTTATTTTATGCATTCCCCAAAAACTTTTCTCACCCGAGAAGGTAAACAAACATTTATAAAGCTGCCCTTATCTGACAACCAACACTAGTGAAGTGCAGCAGTAAGAATCAGCACATCTCTGTACTCCGACTGCTGCAGATCTCCCCTTTTCTGCCCGACCAGCGCTCATGGCATGACCCAGGCAAACACAGAGCAGGGTCTGGCTGGAAGTACAGGGAAGAGAGATAGAGAAAATAACTCAGGCAGCAGACAGAATGTGATAGACTGAGACAAAGCGAAGGAGGGGGCAACGGAGGAAGAGCGAGGCAGAAAGCGGACACAAGAGTGAGAGTAAGGAGGGAGGGAGGGAGGGAGGGAGGGAGAACGTGATGGTCCACGTGACGCTGGCTCAGCCACTGCAGGCTGTTACGTAAGCGCACCCCCTGCCCTGTCTCCTCATGGACTGAGCAGACTCCGTTTCTCTCCAATCCCTCACCCTGCAGCCGCTGCCCACTTTTTTTTTTCCTTTCCACTCACATGGCTCCTCACATGGCTGCCTCCCTCCCTCCATCTTTTTCTCTCACTCTCCTCCACCCACTCATTGCACCCCAGGGGAGCCACCAACCTCTGCTGCCTATGCTGTCACTCTGTCTCTCCCTCCTTCTGTTTTTTGTCTGTCTGCCTCTCCCTCTCTCATTATTTCCATCAATCGTTTTCTCCCCCTCTCTCTCTCTCTCGCTCCCTTTCTCTCTCCTGTGCAGCGAGGCTGCAGCTCCACGCTCAGGGCTACAGAGATATGACAAAGAGAGGCCACAAATACATGCTTGAGCACACTCACGCACACCTACACAAACTGACATTTCACATATCGTTACCGCACTGTCTGGCTTCTCCAATGCACCGAGCCCTTTTTAAAAAGTGACTGTTTTTCCACTTTGAATTCCTTTGATCTTTTTCCACACAACTGTTGAATCATTTGCCTTTCGAAAGAAAAAAAAAAAAAAAAAAGCTTGGCTGACTGATGCAAACACAAATAGGGAAAACAAAATGACTCCAAAAGCAGCTGTAAGTGACACCGGCTGGCAAGTATTATATTGAGCAATGTAGTCTTGGCAGTATCACTAATGCAATAGAATTATTAAAGGAAGTATACCGTACATTCTATTGGAAAATGTGACATTCCGGTGCAACAAAAACAGCCTTTAGTAGGACAGCATTGTCAGCCAAAAATATTCATATCTGCATAAAATCCCTCATGGTCAGAGGACAGCAGCGCATCCTTTTCACAGTTTACTCTTGGGCGATGTTTAGTACAACACACCGAGTACAAAAACCTGTTTGGAAAAGCTTTTGTTGCTGTCTTTTCACTGACATTTTCTCATGCACATTTTTTTTGAAGTCTCGACAGCACATTGCTTGACGTGTGAACTGCATGACATCACCTCCTCTTACCGCGCAGCTGGAACAAACTCTCCTAAACTTTCAAAAACGTGATGAGAGACCTGACTTTTTTGTACTTTGGCCCACAGCCTCGCCCTCCACCACCTGGATTGCACAAACATACGCACATAGCCACCTCCTTTAATCTCTACTACCAACTCTTGTCATTCACTTTCCAGGCCTCTGGCTGAGAGGGGTTGCAGCAGGAGGCAGACTTCTGCACCCCCCACTTGCTGCAGTATTGATTTGTTTGTTCAGTGCTTGCCCCCCCTCCCCTCCTCCTCCTCCTCCTCCTCCACCTCCTCCTTGCTTTCCTTCCTCCCTCCTATTCTCCCTCTCAGTGTGAGAGTGTCCTCAAGTGCCTCCCCGCCTTATGTAACATAGAAAGGCCCACAGCATAGTGATGAGGGAGAGTCTGGGCTCTGGGCCGACAGACCTAGGAGAAAACAAGGACTACAGCACTGCTGATAGGAGTACAGCACTCCTGGCACTTGAAGACAGGGTTTAAACCACAGCAAAGGTGTGTGATAGGGGCACAATCTTCTATCGCACTAACAGTACATATCACAATACAATAATTGTCCTTTACATTTGATCATTTTCTTCATACAAACAGCCCTAAATCAAACAACATGAACGTACTCCTCTTGTGTTTTGTCTGGCCGGTGCCCTTGTTCTATTCAGAATTACTCCGTTCTGTATCACGTTCACTCTCATCCATTTTTGTGTCTGCAACACAATATAAAGCATAGAGCATAACCTGAAACAATACACAGTATCGCGCAGTCCAAATCCACAGAACATTTTTAAGGATACTTTCACCTAATGTCTAATGTGTTTGTGTAGTTTATGCAACAGAGAGAGTTCACAGCATAGACTGTAAATAAGGATGGACACCACGATAGCCCCCCAAAATGTGAAGTCAAAACGTCTCGGTCTCCCCCTGGTGGCTGCCTGCAGTATAGGTCATAAATCCCAACCCCTCCATGTTATTCAATGGCACTTCCAAAAAGTGATTTCATGAGAATGATTTGTGTTCAAATTGTCACCTTTCTGATCAGTTTGTGTTTGATAAATCACAATGTTATTCACCTTATTCTCAGAGACGCTACTGTAGAAAGGATTATAGTAAGCTCGTCCCAGTCGCTAGCGCTAACAGCGGCTCATGTCAAAGCAATTTGCGTTCGATTTAATAATTAACTGTACTGCTTTGTTTTAATGGATATTTAACTGAAGAGCATTTTGTAAAATGTCTTTGCAGAGTTCTGGTAGGCTACCTGTTGCACTGTTCACAGCTGTAATAAGAACTTCTCCAGCGCTGGCACAGCATTCAAACATGGAGCTGTGGCTATGCGAGACAACCAGCTAACAACCAGACGAAGGTGGATATATAACGCTAATATAACAAGATTATTAGTAGCATTAGTGTTCATGTAACATGGCTTAATGTTGCCTCTACCTTCTGGTTCAGTGACGGAAAAATATTAACAGAGAAGCTAGAGCGCAAACATATTTAATGCTTTATTAGCATTAGCAACTTCACTGGCTCAATTCACTAAACACACACACAGTGGACCTGGACACCCTGGCATGTTGGGCAGGACTATGGTACGCCTTTAACAGAACTGTGTAGGTTACTTCCGACAGTATGAGTGATAAGTAACAGTAACACAAGCACAAACACAGACCAAATGCATCAGCAGAGCCCACTCCATCTCTCCTCCACTCGTAACACAGAAACAGCCTCTCCTGTCCGTCTGCCTTCACTGTCTTCAGCCTCACAGCCCTGACGAACACAGCTCAGTCTGTTTTATCATCCAGGTATATGACTGCCCTTTAATTCATACACTGTTTTCATTATCATTATTATTATTAAATTCTAAGTTTTTATTCTAGCAGGTTCAGCCCTGCCTCCGCACACAGGTGACGGTCATCGGTAACTATCTCCGGCAGGCGGTCGCGCACCACTGTATTTTCCCGACACACTTTTATTCAACAAGAGTAGAGACCCTCCCGGTTTCCTCATCACAATACAATAAACACATAATAACACATGTGCATGAATTGAGTCTGAGCGAACACTGACAGGACTCAGAGCTTTTCAGACTGTTCATTGCTTCAAGGTCTATAACGGACTCACTAATTTAGCTAAATAGTGTACGTCATCTGAGGCAGCTTCTTCTGTTATACCTCCCATCCCTCGAGAGTAAAAGGCAGAGTTATGATCACATTATCACATTTGAGGTGTAACAGGTTTTATTTCTCTCTCGCTTTTGGAAAGAGTGGGATTAGCGTAGCGTTACCACGGAAATCTTTCCAAATCGGCGTGAGGCTTCGCAGCAATAATACAAGCAAAGTAATAAGGAATAAGGTCATTAGAAATGGGTGATTGACAGCTGCAGTGACCAACCATGGTCCAGGGTCCAGAGTCCATTAGATGCACGGCCAACAACCAATCAGACGGCCAGGCCCGCAGACGTCACATCTCCACATCTTTCTTAAAATCATGTTTTTTTTATTATTGTGCTTTCTCTTGCAATTTTGTATTTATTTAATGTACTTTTTGTCTATTTACGTGGACCCTGAGCCTGTAATGAAGGCTGATCGATTGGTTAAGGTCACAGGTAATAAAATAAAAAAAACATTTTTTATGAAACATGCTGGGTCAAGCACTCACAGCCTCCTGAAAGCATTCTTTCTTGTCCAGCATTTCTCTGAGCGTGTGCAGGATCTTGATGCACAGCTTCTCCTCTTTGTCCATGAGCTTCTTGGTGTGTTTGATCAGCCTGACAAAGTGACAAGAGAAGTGCTGGATCATTTACGGTCATGTCGTGCTAATGCAGTCACTGGCTCACAAGTGAAAACAAAGCAATACTTTATTGATTACCACAGGTAAAATCTCCCTCTCTGTTCTGAGGTCAGGCAACAACAGCGGAGTAACAGCACCCCTGGGGGTTTGATGATATATGAGGCTAATTATGTATTAAATATCTAATATGTTAGTCTGAGCAGTTTATTAACACTGTGATCCCGGACCACATGTTCTGTCCTATTAATTTAATATTAAATTATTTGTATTTTGTGATTCACATACACTAAAATTACATTAATACGGACTACAAGATTCGGTTAATTTAATGGTTAATATTACATTGTAGCTTTCAATTGACACTTTTGGCTTAAAATATTTAAGTTTTAATTCTTCTAACACAGCAAACTGCTTACAACCCCAAACCCTGACCTTAAACAGGACGAAAGAACCCCTTAAAATGTGTCCTCTAAAATGTCAATGTGCATTTTGTTCCATATGCAGGTTATGAGCAGCAACTTACTTGGACATGAACACTCCGCTCTCACAGCGTAACCGAGCAGCCTCTGGAAACAGCAGTTCAGGGCTGTGCAGAACATCCACCAGCACAGAAAACTCTGCCTGAACCTTCGGACTGAACTGCTCCTCCAGACAGGACACGACGCCCTGGAAACGCACACAAACAATAATATCCCCACTGCTTTCGAGGGCACAAGGAGATACACAAAACCTTGAAGCCGGGCTGGGTGATATGGACAAAAAAACCCAAAAAACTCATATCTCAATATATTTTGGCTGAACGGTAATAAATAACATTCGGAAGTGAGTAAAAATTTCAGTTTATCAATTAACATACAGATCTGCAGTATCTGAAAGATATGTGCCTTCAAATGCTTTCAGTAAAATGAAGCAGCTAGAAACATAATGCAAATGTAAATTAAATGTTTAAATGTAAAAGAGTGCCAGACCTACTTCTTATGAAACAATAAAAGATTTACTACAGCCCACATAAAACAAGTTGCGATACATCGAGTATATTTCATGCATCGCCCACCTCTACCCTAAAGCTGAAATCTCATGTGGATATTTTTTAAGCACACCTGCAGCTTCTCAATGATGTTCTTGTAGTCGGGGCCGCCTAGAGGCTCCTTGCGGGGTCGAGTGCGGGCAGAGATCCTCCAGTCTTTGGCCGCTCGCTGCACCATGTTGCTGTGGACCTTGAGAGATAAAGTATTGACCTGGCTATCCAGGTCCACTGGGATGGCTATTGCCCGTGCCTTAGCTGGGTAAAAACATGACGGGTTAGCTGTCGGGTGTTTAAAGTTTTCATCTCTGGCAGAAAAACACAGTAAAAACCACTGCTCACGCTGGTATGAATATGTGACATTAAAACACACACATTACTCTTCTTTGGAGGAGAGTACATGAAAATTGTCAAATTAGGTTTCCACACATGCTTGACAAAGATCAACAAAAATTTCTTTTTTGCATTTATTATTAACTTACATTTTAATACACAGCTTTGTTCCAGGATAAAACACCCAGTGAGAAAGACTGGTGCAGAGCATGTCAAGACGCATGACAAGGTTTTTCCACTAAATATTATATTGTGTTGTTTAAAATGAATATGAACTTGTTTCCTTTCATCATTTGAGATCTGAAAACACTACATTTTTGTTATTTTGGCCATATTCTGCAAATAAATATGGTATTTTTACTTGGAATTTGGGAGGAATGTCTTCAGCAGTTTCTAGAAATTTCCCTCGGGATCAATAAAGTACCTACCTACCTACCTAGAATAAACAAATGCGCATATCTGTACACACATACTTGTTAAAAAGAGTGGTTTCATAAATGTTTCCAGCGGCCTCTTAATTTTTTCCAGAGCCGTGCGTATTTTCGTGAGCTTGACATGTGGATGAAAGCTGAAAGTCAGACAGCTGAGGAGCAGCACTCACCGACATCAGCCAGTGTTTTGATACAGCTCTCGATGTTTGCTTTCTGAGCAGAGTTGATCCAGGTGCAGTTGTAGATCCTGAACGATGACTGGAGCAGCTTGATGAAGACAGACTGGTTTGTCTGTGAAAAGAGGAGAAAGCAGGGAATACTGTTTCTGAAAGGAGATAAGTGTAGACAAAGACATATAATCCTGATGGGAATCATTCAAGGAGCCATTAAAGGTTCATTTTTTTGGCATTTCTGCTTTATTTTGATAATGATAAAGATAGGAAAAGGCAGTGGAGGAATGGGGTATGACATGCATCAAGGACTCAGCCTTTTAGTTGGTACGTGCTCTATCAGGTGAGCTACCAAGGCCCCGCCCTAATAGGAGACATTAGTACAAACTTCTGCCTCAAACAGCTTAAACACCTGCTGTAGGTACAAATGTCTGCAATGACACAAGACTGTCCCAGGTGCAGTGAAGGAGGCAGTCTGCTGTCACATATTTTTACTGTAAAGTAGCAAACACTTGGCATAAGATACGGACGTGCCATGAATGAGCCTCCCTCTGTGCGCACATTTCACCTGCTTGTCAGAAGTGAAAAACAATACCTGCAGGTTGGAGTGGTTGACAGAGAAAGGTGAACTGAAGAAGCCCTTGACAATGGCCATCACTGTCTCTGTCACATACTTCTCCAGGGCAAGATCGGCATGGTTACGGTCTGTGGTAGTGTTGCACACCTGAAAATGCAGGAAAAATGGGAAAATTTCTGAACATACACATCCTCAACCGGAGCATTGTTTTTTTCTGCACGTACGGTACTTGAATAGGACTTAGTATACAAGTGAGGATCGATGTATTTTGACACATGCAATGCCTCATTAGGTAAGGATCAGGCATACATGTGTGTGTCAATCTGACAGAGACTTACACTGGCCATGTCCACTAGGAAGTTGTCAAAGAGGTTCCAGATATGGTTGGACGTGTAGATCTCCTTCATTTCTACCTCTGTGTCCACATAGCAGTGATTCACAAAGTTCACGTAAGCAGTTTTCACCTGGGTGGTTAAAAACAAGTTTAGTTTACTTACTTTGGTTTAGTTACTTTGGTTCCGCTCAAGATTTTTAACAATATAGTTAGAGCTACAGTATATCATATTAGCCTTTACCTCTGGTATACACTGGAAATCGGTGACCACTTTGACAATGTCATCCAAAGGGAGCAGAGAGTTGCATTTCAGCTCAGTGTAGTAGTTCTTCCCCTCAGTGCAGGCAGCCAGCAGCTCCACGAGCGTGTTGTGGTAGGCCAGAGATCCATTTTCATCTGTTCGCTCCCGCTCAGAACCCATCATCTGCAGCAACACTTGGAACGAAGATCGGTCGTTGTAGAACACCAGCACATCCTCACCGCCGTTCACCAGCTGGATATTAAAATAAAAACACACACAAAGACATTACAAGAAGTAAGTGAGGCATGTTAAATTTTAAGGATGGTTGTTGTCACACATGGCTGCATTTCTTTTTAATGCAGTAATTTGAAGCTTTAGGAGAGCTATGTGAATCGTGCGAGTGTGGTGTTGGACTGAAACTCCCATCAGGGTTTTCTATGTCTGGTAAAGCTTCAGTAGGTAGAAATGAAGGGGAAAAAAACCAAAAAAAAAACGCCAGAATTGGAAAATACACACCCTCCTCTTACTGCCGTCTCCTCTCATCTCAGTCCTAAACATAGACTGAATGCAAAAAAGCATTGATGCAACAGTGTTTTATGTTGCTATGGAAAAGTGAAGCCAAAATGTCACTGTTCAGCAGCTGCCACGTTGCTTCTGTCGCGAGCCAGAGTCCGCACAGCACAGGTTGATATTGTGATGTATATCGAGAGTCTTGACAGCAACCGGTTATTACAGCTGTCAGTCAGTGTTTTTTATATGACCCTTGTCTGAAAAGACCTGTGATTGGACAAAATATTCCTTCGCTGGGTTCACTAGATTTTCTAAAGCCTGAAAACCGAGTCAGAGTCAAAAGGAGGTGCTCTCAGACCACTTGAACGACAAAATGCTGAACGGTTGTTTTTTGCGTGTGTGTGTGTGTGTGTGTGTGTGTGTGTGTGTGTGTGTGTGTGTGTGAGAAACAATAAAATTCTCACCTCTGTCATGACTTTGTCTTGACATTTCTTTACATACTTCCCATCAGCTTTCACAATGGTCTGCAGGAACCTGAGGTACTGAACATGTCTTCCGTGTGTCTCAATGCAGTGGACAAAATGATGGACTACGCGATCACTGATATCGTGACAGAGCTGGTAGTTGTTCATAAAGATGTGACGCATTGTCTCGGCTTCCAGCAACTGGTGAACAACAGGAGCCACGATTCAGTCTTTTACACAGACAATCTCCAAAGAAACTCAATACTGATAGTTTTAGATAAAAGAGAAAATGAAACCAACAAAGCAAATTTTTCTTATTTTAATATTGCAGATATATTTTCTACTGCCGAGCTGCTGTTGATTAGGATTTTGTACATTTCATTATAATGAAACTGATACTAATGCATTTTCTGACAGTAAATAGGAATTAAGTCCTGGGAAATGAGGGAAGAAGACAATGAGGTTGTAGCTGCATACCCCAGGAGTGAGGAACAGGTTCAGGTGTTTATGTAACAGCACTTGGTTCTGAGAGTTCCCTCTGCAAAAGTTTTGCAGAAACGTATGTGCCAGTGTCATGATCTCGTTCATCTTCTCATCATTCTGTGCAAAAAACAAAAGACAGAAAGTCATGTCACGTAAGGGTTCACAGCAAAACTCAATCAAATGAGTCCTGTCCCTTTGCAGTAGTTGCCTCTCACTCACCTTCTCATAGGGGATCTGCAGCAGGTCTAGGACCATAGTGTGAGCTCCCATGTTCTTCAGCAGCCTCTGCTGCTGCACACGGCTTTTCTTACTGGGGTAACACAACTTACTGAGGCGAAGGACGATCTACAGATGGAACGCAGCCATTTTTATAGACAGACAATACAAGAAGAGACACCTAATAATATGGACATAAAGGCATGAAGCTCACCTCTTTGACGATCTTGTAGTTGTTGGCTTTGTTGCTATCAATCTGAGGTTTATGATCTCCGTCCTGTACTGGGCTCAGGACAACCTCCTGAGAAAATACACAGACGAAGAAGAAAGTCTTCAGCAGCTACATTAACTTATTTATTTTGTCTTTATTAATGCATTAAACAGAATTAATTTTACTTGCTTGTGGGTTTTGACACAGCTAACTAAGGCTCTGTAATACGTGTTGACCACCCAGACGGTTCATTTTCAGCCTACAATAACCTTTATATCCTATAATTACTAAGGATTTGTCACAGTAGTGGTGGTACAAGTGCCTGCTCTGTTCCTCAACATTTTATTTTAAAGTAGCAACAATGGTTAAAAAAGTATTCAATGTTTCAGACCTTATTAAAACTGATTTACAGCAGGTTCCTTTTCTTTCAGACATAATTATTCAACAAACCTCTGAGCAAACAAAAAACTATTTGCGCCGTGCTTTTCATCAGCTTTAATGAGCATTAACACCAAGCTAAGAAGCCATTCACGATGTAGCTGAATGACACATGGGACGTTTAAGACAAATATAGGTGTAGAGCACTAAATGTCACTCTAAATGAACCGTGAGTGAAGCAGTGAGTGAACTGTGAAACATAGCTTTTAGATGTCGGATATCTTGAAATGACAGTACAACACCTCAATGTTTTGTTCTTTGCTCGGTCTGACGCCCAGGTCTTCACCGGTGTAGCCTCCACTCTTCTCCACCCACAGCTCTGACTTCTCAACAGTCAGACGCAGCTGGTCCAGGTCTGCCTTGATCTGCTTGTAATTCTCTACATCCTGCTCTGACACTAGCAGTTGGACCTGGAAAACACCAACACACAGTGAATCAGAAATAAGCCAGACATCGAGATATTAAAAGAACCAATGTGTATGAAAGTAAATCTCTGCCAAGAAGTCTCAGTGCACCACTTTGGAAAGTCAGTTCGTTGTTAAAATGGGAGACTGTGCAGTTGTACATTCCAGCTGAGGAAGCTCTTCGTCGGACAGTTTACAACAGCTGCTGTTTAGGAGAACCCTCCTAATCCTAAATGATTACATCAATCATGACAAAAATCACTTAACATAGGAAGTAATTAATGCCACACTGTCAGCTCACCAAATATCAAATACTCCAGAGTAATTGCTGTCTCTCTACCTGTTTGAAGGCCTGCAGTACTTCAGCCCTCTGGCTGAAGTGTTTGAAGATGAGCTGGAGTGAACCAGACACCAGCGGGGGGTAATCCTGCATGATGAGATGGATTAAAACCCTCAAAAATGTCCGGCCACCCTCATCGTCCAGCTCCACCGCACTTAACTCCGAGCTGAAATCATACACATGCACTCAGTCAATCCACACGCTCAAATAAACAATAAAGCCTGCACTGAATTCTTTAAGCAGATGCAGTCATGATGCAGAGGAGCAAAATCAAGGAACCAGCTTGATGTCACTTTCTCTGTGTGAAATGTTTAGGATCATAATGAAGGACAACTTCACTTACCTCCCTGCAAACATGCTCTCCGCTTTGGTTGCGATCTCATCTATGTCTGGATCAGAAGCTGGAGACAAAATGGAGTGGACATCAGGTCAATAAGGTACGAGGGGCTGCTATAAACAGGTAATAAACAACATCGAAAGCAACGTTTCCATGCAAATCTTTAATATTCGCAGAGAATCCTGTCTTACGTAAGAAAGAGTTCTCTGAGAGAGTTGACGATATGTTCTTGTCTCCAAATTCTTTCTTGTAGATGGACAACAAGTAAGTTATCCTGTAATCCAACCTCACACTCAGGATGAACTGGAAAGAAAAGGGGCAAAGAAATAAAATCAAACACTAAAACTACAGCGGAAGCCGGAAATCTCACCTTGAAAATCCAGAAGGCACGCATACCTGCAGGATCTCTATGATCTTCAGCTTCGTGTCCATCACCATGACGTCTTCACTGTCTGACATCAAGAGGCCTTTCCCGTAGCGCAGGGACGGGGGGGTGTCAGGCAGGCTGTGTGGCACACCTCGACTCATCACCATCTGAGTCATCATTTCCCCAACTCCGTGGATCGTACGCAGGACATTGTTGCCTAAAGAAAATAATCAACTTCACACTTTTTGCACTGCGAATGTCTGATCTCCACATAAGGCCTAATCACAGAATGTACTGACATCATCTGGTAAGTGTGGGAGACTATGAGGGCTCAAAATGGTATAAAGAGGAATGGGACAACATATTAGACATATACCTTCAGGACTTTCCTCATTTCCTCATTCAGGGTTGACTGCCTGATTTGAAAATCTTCCAGACTCTTACTTGAAGTAATTGTCAAATAATCGCTTTACTTGATTTTGCTAAAACAGCATCATTAAGTAAAAATGACTTAATAGGGACAGCCCTAAACCCTAAGGAACGTACTGGGAACAAGTCCCAAAGTCCACAAGTCCATGAGTGTGGAGACTGGGATCGGTCTAATAAGTGAAGCCTCTCATTTCCATGTATTTTCACCACTGATATAAAATTAAAGCTGATATCAAAGCTTAAGCCTGCTAATGTGGACAGTATATATTGCAGAAGCTTAATACTCTACATCCTCGATGCTTAAAACAACTGATGCTGGACTTTTTGGCTCTTACTTTACTTGAAAAAGAAAAAAAATAAATGAATCATACGGCTGTAACTTAAACTGAATTTTTCTAAGTTGCCTCCAAATGACGTAACTGTCTTCCTCTCCATTTTCAGCCCCTAAACTAAACTAAAGTACAACAAACCATGAATTTTTCTCAGCTGTGTTTAAAGAGCTACTCACCAGCCTCTGGGCTCTTGTTGAGCTTGTTCATGAAGGTGAGTGGGTGCTGGACAATATCTAAAATGGCCAGCAGAGTGCGCGTGAGACGCAGCAGCTCACTAAAACTATAGAAACCAAAGTACACCAGGTTACGAGCCAAATTCACCACCTGGAGGACAGAAGTCAAACAAGTTATTTCATGGTTAGAAATCTTGAAAAAGTGAATGAAAACACATAGATGAAGCAAACTTTGAGACCAAACTACATTAACTGACTGTATATGATAAAAGACATATTATTCGCACCAGATTCAAGTTTGTTTTTTTGTTTTTTTACCTCTAATGTGAGCTCATTTTTGTCTTTATCCCCAAAAGGAAATGGCTGGCTGACCACATCCTTGAGATATTCTTCCACAAACTCCATGGTCGGGGCAAACTTCCTTTTCATCTCTTCTCGTGAGGTGTCAGTGGACTCGTACTCAAAGCTGCGAAAAAGCACCACCACAATCTGCATGTGACAACTCGCAGTATATGCCTGCACTATAACATATATTATCTTGCGGCACACAGAGATGCTCACTCATGAATGGTGATTTCGGAGGGGATCTCGGTCCAGAGGCGAGCGTAGCGGACAGGCACCACCGATTCTTGTGGGTCGCGGTCGACATGCATATGCAGCATGAGGCGGCAGAAGGAGGCTCGGAGGTTGTAGGGCAGGCAGTCGTCGAACATGCAACGCAGGATCAGATCCACGGGCAGCTGAGAGGAGATCTGGTTGATGGCGAGATACTGACGGTCCAGACACATTTTGGCAAACAGGTTCAGCTGGTACCTATGGGTGAAATGAAGGATGAAGAGAGCAAATAATAGCAAAGAAAAACACAAAGAAGCAAAGCAAACCATGTTCACTGTAAAGGGATTCATGTTTTGAAGAATGCACAGGGAAGTGAAAGTGTTGCTTGTGCTTGTCATGCTTGATTGTTTTAGCAAAAAAAAAATTGAAAAGTATGCACTTGGATGACATAGGACATAATGTTTCTACAGGACCTCCGAACAGACTCCTTCTTCTTCTCCTTTTTTTCTGTTTTATAGCAGGTGGCATGAAGCGTTAAGGTGTATTACAACCACCCGCTATGTTCGAGTGTGGACCAGAGTTCATATCCCCTTAACTAACACACGGGCTCTAACGAGGGCCTTTCACGTTTGTTTTTTTTTTTGCGGTTACCGTAGGAGATGGTGATTGGGGTATTCATTTGGTTGCAATCTGCAACTTCACCACTAGATGTCACTTAATATTACGCACTGAACCTTTAAGATGCACAAAGTAAAAGACATTTTCCTACCTCACTGTCCCACCTATTGATCTCACTTTGTCTTTATTATCTCTGTTTTGGTCTTATTCTTCTTTTTAGCCATTTTTTTTGTTACTGAGAAAAAAGACTGAGCATGAGGGATGTAGGGGCAAGAACACCATGGTCACCTGTAGTAGGTGATGATGTCTACATCCATCTTGTGGTTGCCCTTTGCATCCTGGGCCAGGTGTCGGATAGATTTGCCATGAGGTTCCTTGTGGCTGTCAATCCAGTAGAGCCAAACCTCCTCCTCTTCCATCTCGTCCTGCAGAGAAAGAGAGGACTCCAGGGTGGTCTCTGTGTTTGAAATGAATCTGGGAAAGAAGGCGAAGAAGTGAGTGTGACATGAAGCAGCTACTGGAAATATTGCACACATTACACTCTGACGTAGCTCTGCTGCTGAAAATATTCATTTCACAACAGGCACGCTGGAGGAGTCGGTACTCTGTGGAGAATACGTGCGTGTTTGAACATGTTTAAAAATGAACGACTGAAAAATGACAGGATCAACCAGAAGGTTTTAAATATAGATGCCAGAGGGTGTGACTCACTTGGTCTGGATAAGGATATCTGCGTTGGTGGGGTTCAGCATAAATTTACAGATAAGCTCCTGTGTGACTGGGATGGCAGTCTTATTGGACACACACAGATCAGACAGATAATCCAGGAATCTGGAAGAGTAGGCAAGACACGAATCAAAACAATTATAGCATACAAAGCTTTAACATTGGAGCAAATTAAATGATAGTACACATGGGAGTACGTGTCTGTTCCCAGGGGCCGCGAAAGATTCGCTGTACACTGTGCCGATACTGTGCATTTTCTAAATTATGAGGTTTCTATCTCCAAAGTAATAGAACAGGTTTGAGGATCTTTTCCATTAAGGCTTTTACCACACCAAGTCTGTATTCTTCATCTGAAATTACTGCATGTTTAAAAATAAATATGATCTCACGTATGCACACTGACTCATTCGTCTGTCATTGAAGTTTTCAGAACAGGATCAATTTTCTTCACATTTTTTTTTTTTTTTTTTTTTTGAATCTTTAAAAAGCCTGTAGAGAGTTGCTGGACCACAACAACTTGAATAAATTGATGGAACAATTCAAAAGGTATCTTGAGAAGGTGTAAACACTACATGTACAAACTGTTGGCAATGAGGGAGCGCAGCCATTATGCATGACTGACTGCACAGGGATTTACTGGAAATATTAAAACACATCAGACTCGGTATGAAAGGTTTCTGTGCTCAACGATTTTTATCAGATGACAGCTTAAAAAAAAAACAACAAAAAAAGACAAACACATGGCATAAATACGGAAAATAAATCCCTTTTCTCTCCACAGAAAGTCCTGGGGAAGTCCGTTTTATGTTTTTTGTCTCTCACGGTATGAATGTATTTTATTTATATCATATCATGGCATGTAAAGTACAACAAAAATACCACAAACTGTGGCCTCCAAATACCTATACAAGTGTGGTGGAAGCTAAATTTCTGATAAAAAAACACCGGATTTCATATTACTCTACATGTGTTTATATGAAGCAATGTGTAATAACATCTTACAAAATGTACTGACTCAAACAAAACTCATGTTCAAGACTGCAAAATATACTAATCTTCCTGTATTTCTTCATCTAACGTTTTTGGAGGTTCATGCGTCTCACCTGGGCTCTCTGTTGCGTCTCAACAGGTTGACAAAGGTCTCGATCTCTCTGGATGTGATGTGTTTTTCCAGCAGCTTGCGATTGTTGTGCAGCAGAGCCGTGATGGTGTCCTCAGCCAGGATCTCATACCCGATCTGAGACTGCATGATTGTGAACTTCTTGGCAATATACTCCTAGGTGGCACAATAAAACATGTGGTTATAATAAACGCTAGAGAAATGAATTGGACAGAGATGATCGGACAGAGAAGTATAAAATGTGCTAAATTACTGCATGAAGTTTCTTTTTGTTTTGGTCCAAAAAGAACTTGCTGAAACTTTTAAAAACACTATCATTCATATTCATGATTTTACCTAAAATTTCTCCAGACGCAACAATCTGGGCAGCTCAACAATACATAATTGTTATTCAGATGCTTTACAAGTGTTAGGATTTAGTCGACTATTTTTTTCTTAATCCCCAGATTAGCTCATAAAATGTAGGGTTAAAACGTAGCCAACCATGGTCATGCCTTTACTTAGTTTGTATCACCTGCAGTAAATAACCTCAAATCACGTTATGTTATTTATTTCATTTGGATAGATGAAGATAGTGGAGGATAATGAGGACAGACAGGAAAGGCAGGGGGGAGAGAGGGGATGATATGCAGCAGCAAATGGCCCGAGTCAGGAATCGAACCCGGGCAAGTTTAGCTCCAAGTTTAGCTTCGCTTAGCAGTTTACTTTCCATCCTGCGCTGCAGAAGGTGAAAACGTGCCTGGTTTTTGCGGTAGTCCTGCTGGGAGTGGCGTAGCACCCTGTAGCAGAGTCTCAGCATGTACTTGAAGTGAGCGTAGCGCTGATCTCCCAAATCCTCCAACCTTAGCATCGCACCGTCACCCTGATCTTTGAACGGAGCGTCCAGAATCCCAAAGATCTGAAGAGACAGAGACCCGGATATAGTGACGATGAACCAACGATCTGATAAGTTTCAGGTGTTTCTTAAGTCCAAGATGAGGCTAGGGCTGTCACGATAATGACATTGTAGTTGACAATTAACTGTCATACAAATAACTGTGATCTATGATTTAATTGTCTCTCTTTTTTTGGTCGTTTTAAGCCACTAGTATAGTATAAGGCTTATTTATAGACATATGGTATAACTAATGAAGGGGAATTGCATTTCTGTTTGCCTTCATGGCTTTGTAAAAAGGTCTCATCCAGCTGGTTGTGTACAGGTGAAAGGAAACAACTGTACCAATGCAAAATAATAAAAGGTATAATAAGGTGATTATGTAATAATTGTGACAGGCCTATGTGTGGTAACTGTCGTACACAAAGTACGGTCTCACCGAATAACACGCATCCCATCCTACCAGTCGTGTGTGTTTATGTATGTATGTGAATGTGTGTGTTCAGGCTGACCTGAGCGAGGATGTTCTGTTCCCTCATGAGTTTCTGCCTCTCTCTGTTTGGTTTAGACGTGACCACAGACAGAACATCCTGGCCATTGTTTGGTACCACACACACAAAGAAAAGCAGGTCCTCCAGGAGTTTAGTAACAAACCTGAAATATACATGAAAGCAAAAAAAAAAAAACATATGAAATCATAAAATATGCATACCACCTTGGGTCACCTTTGTTGTCATGCTCGTCTCGGGTTTACCTCCTCTCATTCTGAGCGATGTTGCCGTATTGAAGCTTCTTCACTGTGGACTCAAGGACTTTGTTAGCATCGTTGGCGAAGTCCAAGTCTCTGACCTCTGACAGGGGCACAGACACGATGAAAAAGGCCTCTTTGTCCTCCTTGGTGGGGCAGGTGCCAATCTATCGGGACAGCCAAAAAGAAATGTTCAGATAATGCATTTGTGTTTGTTTTACTCTTGTGTGTGTTAGTGAATGTGGGAATACCTTAAGCATGACCGGACGCTCCACCTCTGCATCGATGGTGACATTGGTACTGGTCACCCAGGTGTTAGTGCATAGGTGTCTAAGCCTCACATAAGAGTTTCTATGGGAGGATACGACCATTGACAGCATATATGATTATCAGCAGGTTTTGTCTTCTTTTAGTTTAATTCATTAAAACAGTAGCCAGCCCTGTGTGTCAAATGTACTCGATTTACTCTTTTTAGCAGTAATGCATAAAATATTCTAACAGTTGGATGGGGAACTTCTACTTGTCTAATTTGTTTGAGAAATGATCTTATAACAAGTGACACTTTCTTGAAAGGAACTCACAAAAGCAGATGGTTTAGAGTCAAAATAAGTGACATTATCTCACCCTAATGGCAACATTTCTGACAAGAACTGCTGGGCTCTGTGCAGTGAACTCAGCATGTCTCTTGTGGATAAAACTACAGCAGATGCAGCTTGTTATTGTTAGTGTTGCCCTCATGTGAGTGACTGACCTGGGCACCAGACAATCGGCCGGCAGAGTGGTGGCATCCAGCTCGAACAGAGAGGCGATGTCATTCCCATGGGGTACAGAGACAAGAGTGAAAGCAATCTTCTCGGCTGCTTGATGCTTCTTCTTGGAGAACACAGTGCCCGTCTCATTCTGCTGCTGCTACGCACACATATACACAAACACAAACACACACACAGAACTTCATCATTACTTTAATTTAAGTACAGATTTGTGGTTTTATGATGGAAGCAGCTGAACTTGCATACTTCACAACAAGATGCAGTTGTGGTGCAACTATCTTATGCATATTATTTTTTTAAAATACCATTTAGATATACAGTTAGGTATTTAGTATTTAGATATACAATGTGCTGTGTGTTTTTCTTTTTCTTTTTCCACTTTTATCACTAACCTCAGCCCAAACAGATGTCCTAAAACTGCTCAATTTTGATTTCTAAGACACAGCAAAAGCAGGAAAATTCACACATTTCTAGAGCAGTTACAAGCAAATATCACATCACAGGACTGGTCACCTTTCATTCATTATTTTTCTGTTTACTTTACTGCTCTCACAACAGTTTGCATGCTCGACGCTTTGTACGCAGGCAGCACTTTAAGTTAAGCCTAAAGCGCAAGGCCACAATTTAAAACTGCAAGTGCACACTACACAAGTCATCACGGTATTGCTTTTTCCAAGAATGTAGCCTCATTAGTAGGTCTATGGCCAAAAGGCGGAGCATGTAAATGCCTTGTCTCAGGGTGGCATGTCTTTCCTCCCCTGTTTACGTAAATACTGATAAATGAGCCCAACTACTGATAAAATCTATAACTGAGGAAGGATGGATGTGAGGCAAACTACACTGTCACTGCTTCTTACACTAATGAGGTATCAAATTACACAGAAATGTAGCCAGAGAGCCACGACTTGTCTCTGTGGTGTGTTAGACACTGCAGTATGTAGGCTGGTACAATCTGCACTGTGCAGATGCAGCAGATAATGGCAAGGGTTAATTTCTCCCACTGTTCTCTGCATGTCAATGGGAAGCTCCCCAGAGCTGCCTCCACGCCTCAGCTTCTCTATCCTCCCACTCCCCTCCTCTCCCCCCTCACCCCCCTCCGCTGGTGACTCACCCCACCAGCTTAGCACAGGCGAGTGGAGCAGAGCAGACAGCACGTCTGCCTCCCCTCCATCCCCTCTCGCAGGGCACCCCCCACACCCAGACGTTATGTAAGGAGCCCCCTGTGTGTCTGAAATTCAGCATGTGCATAAGAAAGTGTGCGGAGCTGAGAGAGTTTGTGTGCATGTTCCTTGCATTGCCAGAATACAAATGTGCAAGGTAGCTAAGAGCTTAAAGTAATGTCTGGATATAGATTCAGAGTTTGGCAGAGTCATGTGCGTGTGTGTGCACGTGAGTGTATGCGTGTGCACGCGCGCTACAAGCACTTTGTGAGTGTGAGAGAACTGGTGGTATTGCATAACGAAAGGATAACGAGACAGAGGCACACAATGTTTAATTGCTGAGATAATCTCCACTAAAACGCTCATATAATCATCTCTCCTATTCACAAATAACAATTTTTTTTTTCTTTGGGTGAAGTACACGATCTCTTGAATAATAAATATGAGCCTCGTTTATTTGATAATGTATGAATCCGTCAGCAGTAGATAGTGTGTCATGCAGTGTGAGATCAAGCATGTGTGATTTTAAACTTAAATGTGCTTGTTTGACAAACTCACCTCTCCCTTGGGCTCCACTGTGTCGTCTTTGAATTCAGGGTTTACCTGTAGAATAATGAAGCAGTCAGTGACCTAAACATCTAGAAAACTCTGATGTTAATCCAGTCATTATCATCCCACATCGCACATCATAAACTGCTCAACAGTAAAGGCTGGTTAACAGTGGCCATATCAATGGGAATACTGCCCCCTACAGCACATCACCGAAAATCACTTCACAACTGTTTAATGCCATTCAACTATTTATTTGGAAATGGAACAGTGGTTTTACTGAGGTAGACAGAATTAATATGACACTAAGTTGTTTTCGCTACTTTTTAAAAAAGTACTGCACAGTTACACTTGATGATAAGCAGCTACAAAATTCAATTGACAGATATGAACGCTGGGCCGAAAGCAACATAAATGTATCCAAGTGACGTTCTTCAAGTACGTGCTGCTTCATTTTCAAGAAATTGGTATCAGACTAACCAATCATTGTTCTGTCATCTTATGTGCGACATGAATTTATGTTTGTCATACTGGTGCAACAACATGTCAGCAACTGATACGGGAACATAAGCACAATAGGCAGTGAAGAGGCAACAGATAAACCAGAATAAACAGATGTTCAACTCTCTCTGTGGCTGTCACATGGAAAGAAAATGGGCAGATGAAGAACATTTAACACGTGAATATCTGTCAAATGAGGTGCTGAGGGTAAACACTGAAAAGGATTTGTCTCCTCTACAGCTCAACGATGTGCGTTTATACTGATATGTTTTTACTGTATATTTACGACTATTGTGTGCATTACCTATTTATGATTAATTCTATATTTTGACTGGCTACATTGAGCCAGTCTTGGCTCACGTACTTCACTGTAAAGGTTCCTGCGGTTCCCGTACAGACGGAAGTAGACTTCGAACTTACAGAAAACAAAAATGTGAAGCAAATGATCAATAAAACTCACCTCTGCTGCAAGGTAATTCCCAGTCGCCAAGTGTTTGAAGCGGAAAAGACTGTTCCACTGGCCGGCTCCCCCTCTACAGGGGTCATAGTGCACAACCTGCCATGGGAACACAAAATTATGAAGGACATAACACACTTCCAAATATAGTATCTGTGCTGTGTTTATCATGTTTTTATGTCTCCAGTATATTTCATGTCATTCTGTGCTTGATTACAACACGTCTAACCGAGCGCAGACTTTAGTAACGGTGTCCGCAGTTCTCTGCTTCTATCTTAATGGGTATGTATGTACTGTTGTATTTATTAGACCCTACAAGCCAGTCTAGGATAGGCCTGGTGTAATATCAGTCTCTATTCTAGGTCACAAACCAAGCAGGTATGTGTTGCTTCATTTCCAATAATTTGAATAAAGCAAGATCAGATTAGCCTGTAATTGCTTTGTCAGAATTAGTCAGAATGAGTGTGTGAGAAATGCGTGTTTGTCACACTGGCACAACAACATGGCAGCAACTGATATGGTAACATGAGTACGTTTTGGCAGAAACAGCAAAGGGAGAAGAGGAACTTCATATTAATGCAATCTGGTAAAGAGGAACATTTGGTACAATAGACAATGGAGCACAAAGAACTAAAAGTTAAACTGGCAGAAAGGCAGGCATGTCAGGCAGGTCACATAAGGTCAGATTTAACCATTTATACGGAACGACATACATTTAATGCGACACTGTTCCAGTGATGCTCTGGAACATCTGCGCAAGCCTGACACAGACAGTCCCTGAGATCAACAAAAATCCCCCGAGATTCACAAGTTTGAATGAATAAAGTATATATGAACAATTACACCTATTTGCACACGAATAACGTTTCCTTAATTTGTGAAGTGGTTGGGGAGGAGGAGATGATTTTTTTTTTATAGATGTGTAGGTTGATGAGCAGGGTGGTGTGTATGGTACAGTGCAGGCAGGACCAATGAGAGCAGCCTCGATTATAAAGCGTGCTAATTGGGATGAAACGGACTGAAGTCCTGAACAATTGGATGAAAAGGAGCTCATGACCAGCTCTGACTTCCATGCCTGTCTGAACTACCGCAAAGCTCAACATGAAGTAAATGGGCTTAAATATAACTCTGAACCGGCTTTAGCACAGTCTATTCTATACATTTAAAGCTATTTCACGTTCTCCATCAAGCCAAACAGACACCGGCATTTGATTAACCAACAAGAAAGAGAAAATATTTAGTAAAGCACGATCAAATGCATCCTTAAAATGGAACGGTTAAATGCCGTTAGTGCTTCACCTCAACCTCCCAGAGGGCCTTGGAGCTGGTGGCAGACGTAGCAGACTGCCGCAGTGTGGTCCTGAGAAACACATGCTGCTGCTTCTTGTACTCATCGCAGGTGAGGAACTTCTCCTGCTCCGCATGGAAAAGCCTCACCACGTCTCCCTGACAGAGGACATTTTCAAACATGAGACTCTTGTATGGTAAACTGTGAGATAAGGGCTGGGCCACGGGTGCAAAAAAAAAAACTCAAATCTCGATATATTTTGCCTGATTCGCGATATACAGCATACATCTCGTTTCAATTTTCAGTTTGAAGCCAAATACATACAAGATGTTACAAAACCACTGACTTGCCAGCAATCTACTACAGATTTAAGTGGACTAAACGGACACTTTTAATCCTGACGGGCTGACTTAAACTGAGTTAAACACACTGGCCAAAGTCATTTGCTGCGTCCCACAAACACAAAGCTGCAATACATTGGGTACGTCGGACATATTGCCCAGCCCTACATGTCCTCAATGAACAGCAAATGAAACAACGTACCCCCTTCAGTACATCTTCCCTGTAGTCGCTAAACTTCATGAACAAGGTGACTTTCCAGCTGGTGTTACAGTTAAGAGCATTAACCTGCAATGTGAAACAGAGAGAAGGCAAATAATACAACACGAAATCGAGACTTTCTGATACGTACAGTCACAAGTCACTCCTTTTTGGTCTCGTTCACGCTTTAATCAGATCTAAAGGATTACATACAGTGCTGCAGAACAAGATTTGATATCATTACATTAAACCACAAGCTAGAAAAGTTGCTGTAAAGTTACTGTTCTTCAAATAAAAGCAGATGCCCCACCTCTTTGCATCCCAGGTTGTCCAGTAGCTCTATGTTACTGGCATGAAGAGGCTGTCCGGCATTCACTGGCATCAGCACCACCTTGTCTCCAACCACCACCTTCAACCCAAACACAGAAGGTTATTTCCCAGCAGGAGACACAAGTTGGTGAAATTCCAGCAGTTTTCAAATGGATTAAACAGAAAATAAAGGTGCATCCATGCAAGTGGTTTGTCTAAGCTCTGCAAACATACCCCTTACTTTTTAAAAACAGTGCTGCATGCGGCAGCAAAACGCTGAGCTTCACGTCGGAGAGAATTTGAGCTGTTCACGGCCAACAGATTCATTCATGCCATGGTGAGGGGACATGAATGCAGCACGCAGAGATATGGTGACTTACAAGTACCTGCTACCCTTTCATTTCTTGCACAGTACAGGTACATGCTCTGTAACACAGTCTAATATGAGCTATTATAGACTGTAACTTATGTATCTTATGTTAATCAGCCACATACAAGCAAACTGTGGCTGTAGAAATATGTTGGCTCATCCCATTTATTTTAATGGTGGGCACGAGTATTCCAAAATAATTTTATACAAGGAAGCACAGATAGAAAGCTGAACTGACTTCAGCCTTAACATCTACATGCAACAGGAAGGCCTGCTCCATGCTTCAACATCATATTCTGACCTAACGATGCACAAACACCATGCACAATCAAAAGCAATACCTTTAACCATAGGATGCTAAAGCCAAAGGGAAGGACAAAATCAGAGAGGTTACTGGAACAGGACAAACAGTAAACTGACAGCTGCTGTACTTAAACAGGGGGGAATACACGTGTCAAGTTGTCTTAGAGTACGTTCAAAATCAGAGGTGTGGTACGTACATTGTCGCCTTCACTGCGGAGCTTCCAGAAGGGCTGAATGTAGAACCAGGAGCCCTCGTTCCCGGCCGGGTCCAAAGAAACCCGCATCGCATTTTTCTCCAGTAAAGCAGGGAGACGCTTGTTTACTGTCAGGTACTTATTACTCTTTATGTGAAGGAGCTGAAACAGAAGAAAGCAATTAGAGCAGGAGATTGTCACTACATTGATATTAATTCAGTTAACCTCATTTGAAGCGACAACTATTTTAATGATCCGATTCGGCAAACAAGGGCTAAATCTTCCCGCTGTTTTAAGTCATCCGAAACAAATTGCTTATTGAAGGCTTGTTTACTAAAGTGTTAGAACAATGGTAACTCCCTTGAATGCAGAACGATTATTTATGTTGTTTTGCGCTCAATCCAGCCTTGTAAAACAAGAGTTTAATGGCAAGTGAAACCAAATACTACTACGGGGAACTGCCTGAAGTTACAGGCAGAGAGTGACCCAACCTTGATAAACAGGAAAACAAAAACAAAGCTGTGGGCAAGAGACAATCTGACGCCGCAAGTGTTAGCTGGAGAGATGAGCTGTACCTGGATGACACTACTATATTTGACAACTTTTCCCAGCTGTTTCTTGTTCTCTGACTCATTCTGTGTCTGTTCCAGCTCTGCCGCATTCTGAGAAATGAAAGAGAGATTTGTGAGTGTTTCGGATGCACCTCGCAGGCGAAGCTCCAGATGCAGATTTTTGATAATATCTACCTGCAATTTTTTAAACAGGTCTCCCTGCGTGTTGTTGTGTCCTTGCTTTCCTTGTTTTGCCTTCCAGAACTGCTTCTGGGCAGAGTATCTATTCATGGGACATACCTTAAAGAGGCAATCTGTAAGGAGAAAACAACGGGCGTTCAGGCACACAGGAGGCACTTGATCTGAGTCAGATTTAGTGCCGGTCAAAGGGTCTTAATGTAGAGGTTTTTGCGGTTAAAGGTTATTTACCCAACAGTGGTCTGTAGGGCTAGTAAAACACATAAAGGCTTCTCAAAAACCACAGTGTTGTGTTTGCAAATAGTCTGGTTAGCCTTGAGACGTAAAAAAAAAAAGCACGCGTAACCTCGAGTCACTGTGCCAAATATAATCCCACACACCTCTGAACTTTTTGGGAGGATTGGCAAGGTCTCCAGCATCGGGCTGTACCACACACCTGTCATCAACAAGCCTGTAGAGAAGAACACAGAAATATAAATGAGTATATCATAATGTTATTTTAACATTTACACACATGCTCGTGTGATGTGCGGCAGCTCAACCTGTCCTTGTCAGTAAATCCCCTGCTTTAAAGGATTTGCCTAACGCAACCTGTAGTCTAACTGTGGAATCACAGCAAGTGCAAATACACGCAGCAGAGTCTTGCTTATATTAGAACAGTCATTTGAATACATGTCTCAAAACCACACTGGCTGTCTGGTTGACTGGCCAACTGCGACATGAAAAGCTCAGCTGGCAACACAAGCAGGAGTGGCGGCTGTGTTCACCGTCATATCCGTCATCCTTAGAGCCTTCCCGGTATCTGAACTGATGTTCTGAACATTTCTGGATGGAGCTCATCTAATTAGACAGCACTTTGATCTGTGCTTTCCAGCCCAGCAGGGGGAGATCTGCTCAGACTAGTGGTTTCAATCCAGATGGAGTAAAAAAAAAAAAAAAAAATTAAAAAAAAAGGTGTTAAGAGTTTTTCGATTCGTTTCGAACATTTGATAAAGATAGAAAAAAAAACACATATATATGGGCCAAATGAAAACCAAAAACAAGCAAACGAGATTATCGGCATCGCATATACATATATAAGTGCCTGTAAATTATTGAAGTGAAGTAATCCATGTTCGAAAAGGAGTAAGAAGAAGTTGCTAACATTTCCAGTGCTGCCCTCTTTGTCTGGTTTTATACCATCTCTTTAGAAAAAAAAAAGGAATTCTTTTTGACAGATATTGCGACTGCGGTATGCAATTTTGCATTTCAATTTCACTGGAAAAAATTATGAGGTGTTTTTTTGCTGGAGTCTGAACCAAACAAGCATGTTCTCTTATGTTCGGAGAATATGATTAATAGGCATCTCTGTAGCTCCACAATGCTTCATTTATAACGGTATGTTTTGACACGTTTACCTGCAGCTCCAGCAATATGAAAATTGTCCTTGGCCGTATTGCAATTTTGATAACATTTTGACTGAACGTTCAGTCCCGAAGTCCACTGTGTGGTACTACCCCATGCATCGGCCGCTGTCACCAGAGGAAACCATGTGGTTTCTGTACAGGGTTGATTAGAGGGCATTCGAGGGGAGTCATCCAGTTAATAACAGTTTCTCTGCTTCTTACTGAATATTTTACACCCTAGAGACAATTTTTCACAATGCCGTATTCCCGTTTGTATCTCACTGACAACGTACACGGTTCACATGGAGCTGAATCCTTTAGGCTGATGACAGATAACTAACGAGTAAATGACCTAATTAACAAGAGCTCACACGGCTGAATTAAAAGTTGATAAAGAGAAATGAAAGCATGCTGAGCGAAGTGCGTAAATTCCAGTTAACAAGAATCGCATTCATTCACATAGGGTAATTTATGCGGTGCATGAAAGAACACAGCATGTACTTATCTGTCACATCACATTATAAGATATGACTGATGACATAAACGTTGTCTTGCTGTAGGCCGGCTACCAAGACAAAGGGCGTGTTAAAAAAAAAAACCCATCGATATTTAAAACAGATCTTGCGTCGTGGGGTAAGATTGTAGAATTGCTGAGACAACTGAGGGTGAAGGTGTTTTTAAAGCTAAGATGGCAGAGAGCCTGCTGTTTGTTGGAATCGGAGGCGCTGCCAAAACAGACAAAACAACGGAGGCAGAAAACAGAGCAAGTTTCCAAACAGAATACTTAGAACGTTAAAGTGACCGGCACCACCAGAGAAGGGGAGCAGAAACCGAAGTCTGGCGCTCAGCGGTGAAATTATCTCTTTGTAAAGCTGAACAAAAACGGCTTCGACAGACTTTATCCAAATAACTGAAGTCTACTGCTGTACGTTTTCTAGCAGCATGAGTTTAACCTGTTTATATATACAGTATTGTACGGCACCAACTATGAATTTCTCTGTAAAGGACCCTTTTCCTTCATCCCCATTTACACCAAAGGCCGAGGTGCACAAGCCCGTCCATTCATCCCGTCCACAGAGGAGAAACATAATGCAGTGCACAATTCCTCCGATTCATACAAAGCTGGCGGACAGGCTGAAGTGAGCTGAGCCATTTCCTATTCATGCCACTGCACTTGACCAGTGTCTCTCCGACGCCTGTGTATTATTTCCGCGGACTGTGTCTTAAATTCGCCCATAAATTAGAAACAATAGAGCCCAACAGGAAGCATTATCGGGTGCTGAACGGCTAAACAGGAAGAGTCTGGAAAAGTCCCCCGAGCTCATAAATAAGTAACCTTAAGTCCGCAGAGAGTCAGACTGAGTTCAACCAGAGGGGCTTAGACGGTCACAATGAGCGCGGGAGTTTGCTCGTAACCGAGTTAAACATGAACCGATGATAAATCTACCAGGCTGGAGACAGGGGAGCTAATTTTAGCTCTTACTGAGCAGGAGACGACAACACAGGAAAAGCAGCGTGTAATGAAGAGAAGCATGTTTAATGATTTTCTTTTTTCCTGTTAAATGTTTTCTAATGAGAAAGGAGAGGCAACGGCAGAATGAGTCATGAGTTGTATATATGTATATGTGAAAGATTTGACAACTAATGTGTGTTACAGCGTGTTTCAACCTGCTGATACAGCGGCCCGGTAGGGAAAGCAGCAGCTAAGTGCACTTCCTCGTTAAACTTATCCTGTTGTTATGTCAGTTTTTAATCCAAGGTGTAGATCATCTGGAAAATAATCACACGCACACACGCAAAAAAATAACTAGAGGGGCACTCGGAAAGCTCAGACCTCTCTTCTCATCCCACAATTAAACCGCAAATAAACCACAAATTATGACCACTTTTTCATGTTAGTGCCACTGGTTGGTGTAACTGACTGTTTTGACGGTCACAAAGGTCTTAGCTCTAATTTGTCAGCTGTTGGCAGGTGGTGGTTAGCTTATTTGTTTTCTCAGTTGGCCCGAGGCTCTATAGTGTTCAAAAATTGAAGTGAAAAACAATTGCAGCCTCCGCCCCCTTTCCATGGATCTGCTCCAAAACTTAAGGGGTTTTATCCTTGGCCAATGCCCTAACCTTCCAGAAGAAACCCTGCTGAAAGACAGACAAACAGGAGTGACTGGAGGTTAAAAAAAATTATTCTTTTAAAAGCGTTCCTATAACTGTATGTTTGCAGAATGATTTCACAATTTAAAAAAAAAACAAAAAACTTTTCTAATCATTAAAAATGAGTGACAGTGCGAGACCCAAGAGGTCAAGGTCGCTAATGGACCTGAATCAGCAACATGACTTCTTCACTTAAAGGTCATTTGGCTTTTGAGTGTTTGCAATGTAAGGTGTGTGAGGAACTCACAGATTTAGCGTTATCCTAAGCAAACACGGGCATGGGCGGCTTTGTTACACTGTGGTCACAGGGAGAGAGGTTCCTGCAGGCTCTTTGCTTTAGATACTGCTGCTCAGTCTGTATGGACCTTGGTGAGCTCTGGCACCACACAGCTCTGATAATACACTCAACGTGCCTGTCAAACTAAATGAGTTATGGAATCCCTGATAAGAATTACACCGCCTTACTTCACAACAACAGGAGCTGTGAACAGTTGCTGCTATGCACGTTTGCGTTTCGCGCGCTGCTGCTTACGCTTGCATTGGCGTAGACCTTACGGAGTTAAGGGAGCATTGCGGCAGCAGAAGGTCAGCTGGCTGCATGCACTCCTGCAGATGGGGAGTGGGCCTACAGTGTTGCTTACGTGCAGGTCGTAAAACGCGTTTCAGCTGCCCCTTGCTCAGAGACTTCTGATTATTTGGACTTTTCCCGCAACAACAGGCCCTGAACAAGACGCTTTAACACCTTCTACGGCAGATGCTTTGTTTGAAAGTGGAACTAAAGGAAGAAAGACAAAAAAACAAAAAAAGGACAGAGAAAGAAATGCAGTAACAGAGAGTGAAGAAAAGGGAGAGGACGTGGGTGGGGCAGGCTCATTCCTCAGAGCCAGTCGATCTCTCCATGCTTGTTCCGCAGGCTCCGAGGCCAGAGGGCACCGAGAACCAGCGAGGCATTTCACCTTGCACCGAGGCTCTCGGCTCAGGACGAAACACAGCCAAACAAACTGCCTGTGGCCTGTTTTTTTTTTTGCAATGTTGTGTGAAGAATGACAAGCAGTTTCCATCAGACCTACACAGGGACGGTGTTACCCACACAGCCTGAATAACGCGTCTAGAAAATATATAGCATACTGTTCACATCACATGTCAAAGCAGTGGTTCCTACACTTTTGTATTCCTTAAAAACAAATTAACGTCTGCTTGCCAACTCTTATTCATCTCCAAACACACATCTGAACATTCCGTTTCCTTAAGTGACTTAATCTGAAGGACCAAACTTAAAAAGCCGAGCAACTCCAACTCACTCATGGTGTTACTGGACACTTTAAAGTGAGAGAGATTTGTTTCATGCAGAATCTAAATGAAATGTGTGGATCAAAACGCCAGGGTGTACATGTCATTGAATGTGGTGACACTGCAGCCAAGGAGGAGTGAGCAGCGTTATAGTTAAACTAAATCCTTACTTCACATAAATTACATCATAGTGTCACCTAACCCCTTCCTCTTTAAGATGAGCACCCCCCCATCCCTCCCCGAAACCCTCCTCACGCAGCCCTGTGGGTACCGGGGCCCAAAGTTAGTGTCAGAAACCATTTCCACGGTGCACCTGGGTAACACGCAGCTTTGCATTCCTGGTAACATTTGCGTAAACGTGAAGAATTTCCTGATAAGCAGCCGTTTTGGCGCTGCCGGGCCTTCGCCGCAGGTCGAGAGCTCAAAGTTTTGACGCCGGTTTTTACGGTAAAAGCACAGATGACGAAGACAAGTCGCGTCAAATGCGAAGTGAAACTACACAGATATGAGCAGACCGATCCAAATGAGGTCCCCTGTGACTAACAGAATGAGAAAGCAGAGAGGAGCAACATACCCCAAAGTACTGATGAAGCCATTCACCGAGCCTTCCGCGTAAAGAGACACGATGTCTCCCATGTTAAGTAAACTGGACCTGTGCTCTGACATTTTGGCGCACGTCTCGTCTAAGGTTTGTCCTGGTTTTCCATTTAAACTACTGGTACTCGAAGTAATCCACACGTTACAGCGCCTCCAGTTTAGCTGCAGTCTTCATATCCACCCGTGCTCTCCCAGATCTGCATTTCTGCAAGTCGATTAAGAAGGAAGAAAGCAAAACGAAGGCGCACAGAGTGGTGACGATTTTCACAAACAAAAAAAAAACAAAAAAAAAAAAAAAAGCGCTGTATTTTTTTGTTGTTTTTTTTTGTTTTGTTGTTGTTGCACTTATTCAACTTCTTCCTGTATGTCAGACCCGGAGAGTGCTCTTCTTCACATCCACTTCAGGGGGAGGAGACTTGCCGCTGTCAGGGTTGTGAGCAAATTCCGTTCAGTGATAGCCTGTGTTTTTGTTTTTATCCAGAGCAGGTCCGCACTGAAGACCAGAAAGGCGAAGAAAGTGTGCACGGCAATAAATCTGGCCATGAGGGAAAATTAAAAAAAAAAAAAAAAATGAAAGCATCAAAACAATTTAAAAGACTTCCTATCACAAATTTATGGTGGCTCTAAAGCGCAAACCGCAACACCACTCCCCCAAGCACAAGATAATTAAATGAATAAAAACCCTCCATAATGTATTGCTAATTTGGCAGACGTTAAAAACAACTTGACTCATATTTTTTTGGACAATCTTAACCAAAAGACAAAAGTTTGGTAAAGAATTCAACTTTTGTCCTCATTAACCCACGCCGCACTTAGTTTTGCGCACGTTTTCTGTGCGTTTCACGTCAATGCGGTGACAGAGCCAACCCTTAATCCCCGGTTCGTCAAACGGCACTCTGAACATCTTCAGGCGGTTTAAAGCAACCTGCACTTTACACCAGCGACAGGGGAGGGTCACGTCTCAAGCCCGAGAGTGGAGTAGTGGACCTGAGATACGTGCAATGCCACTGTTACTACACCAGGGGCCGCTAGAGATCAAGCCTCGAACGAGTCAGTCTCAGCCGCGGCGTTTCCCCCTCCCTCATTATCTGCCCCGCATCGCCCTCTAGCGTTCGTTATATGAAACTAAGAGGCAGCTCGGCCCCTCGTTCGCGTGTGTAAACCATAAACAAATGGAGCAGAAAAGGTTATTTCCAAACGACGTCGAAGACTGAGTCAGCAGGTCGTACAGCAGGCGCCTACCTGAAAATAACGTTGTTTTTTTTTTTTTTAATTAAATGAAACCTATTTTTTTTATTTCATTTCACTTAAGTATACTGTTTACTACGGTACAAAAGCAGGCTGTGTTCTTATTGCCTGCGTACTTCAAATTTCAGCATCAAACATGGAAGAAAGTCTAATTATCATCTAATGCCAAAAAAAAAAATACATATATATATATATATATACAATCAACCGGGGCCCACGTTTCTGAATTCTTCATTTTACCTCTGACTCTTCACACGTTTCTGTAACGACTTGAGACACCGTTTCGCCGCCGTTACGCGCGGCGCGTGTTCGACTTTGATACTTGTTGAAGCCGCGTAATCTTCCTGAGAGAGAGAGAGAGAGAGAGAGGTTGGTTCCCATGCAGTCAGTCGCACCTTTCCTCCCTCTCTCTCTCTCCCTCTCTCTCTCCCTCTCTCTCTCTCTCTCCCTCTTTCTCTCTCTCTCTCTCTCTCTCTCTCCCTCTCTCTCTCTCTCTCCCTCTTTCTCTCTCTCTCTCTCTCTCCCTCTCTCTCTCTCTCTCTCTCTCTCTCTCTCACTCTCTCTCTCTCTCTCTCCCTCTCTCTCTCTCTCTCCCTCTCTCTCTCTCTCTCTGTCTCTCTCCCTCCCTCTCTCTCTCTCTCTCCCTCTCTCTC
>JAPQRN010000022.1:8130092-8145268 GCA_037367275.1 Coranthus polyacanthus
TCTCTCTCTCTCTCTCTCTCTCTCTCTCTCTCTCTCTCTCTCTCTCTCTCTCTCTCTCTCTCTCTCTCTCTCTCTATGAAAGGCTCCACTCCCTCATTGGCTCCGCACCACGCAGACACACAGACAGACCTGTTTCCCAGCTAGCTGCTGGTTTTTTGTCTGAGAACTGAACACCGTCGTCGGCTGGAGACTTTGTCCCCCTCCCTCTCCCTCCTCCACCACCACCACCGCCTCTTGTATCCCTCTCACATTGTGTGCCTGCTCGGTTTCCCTCCGACACCGCCAGGACTCTCTCCCCGGTCCCGTCGCCTCCGCCGGTGGATGTAAGTAAAACCGCACTTTTGAAATTTTAACGACGCTCTTTCCGAACACGTGCGGAGTCTGTTTTGTCACGTCCAGTACAGTTCGCAGTAGCTGTGAAGTTGATGAAACGTAGTTTTGTTTTGTTTTTGTTTTTTTTAATATACTTTGCTTCGTTGTTTATGTGCCGGGCTCGCGTGGCGGTGACATTTATCTCATTTGGTAAAGGCGGAACATTAACTGCGATCTAAAAAAAAAAGACAGTAGACTCCATTAAAATCGATTCAAACGCTTCACCAGACAATAGTCTGAGGCAGCAGCTGAAAGGTGCGTGGCGTCTTTTGGTTCTTTGTGTCTTACCACTGATAACATGGAGTTACATTGTAATTCATGGTTTTTACTGCCCCATCATTGTTCCCTCATTTTTACCCACACACACACAGATGTGTTAAGACACACTGGAGTGGGATCATACTGTATTGTAAGGCGACTCTACTGCCAGTACTAACAGTTTCAACCCTGATCAAATCCCCTTTCAGAGGATTAGGAGGTTACTGTGTGCCCAGTCTGCTTCATTTTTCCCAGTGGGTATTGACACATTTTCTTCTTTTTTCCACAGAAGCTTGAAAGGTGACTGGTGTGAACGGTGTTGGAATGCAACAGGATTATCATCTGACCTTAACTCAGAAGAGGCAAAAAAAAAAAAAAAACCAGACCACTAAATCACACGTTTTCTGATCTGTGCTGCATTACGATGCTTTTGAGGTTAAAATGTCTACGTTGAAGCACGTTATTCTACAGGATAAAGACCAGGATGTTGAAAAGAAGCTGGACTGGAGTTACATTGAATTGGTTGAAAATGAAGTCGTCACCACAGGTGTGGCGAATGCACAGACGCAAACCGACTGGGGGCCTTGTGAGAACAAGGAGAGTCAGACAAGCAACCCCGTTATAATGCACATAGACCTCACACGGACACACTCCAAGCTGAGACATTCGTCCCTGGTGGACGGTGACTGCTTGGTAGCACCTTACTTCCAGTTTGACCGACAGGCCCCGGGCCGGATCTCCACGTCTCCCACCTTAAGGAGGATGAGGAGCACTCGACGTCCTCAGGCGGACTCCCGGGACCCCGTCATGATGGGGAGCACACAGGAGGAGCCTTCCTCTGGTAGCACGCCATCTCCCATAAGCCCCCTGTCCCCGGTACACAGAGTCAAGTCTCCTCTCGCCGTAAGCCCCCTCTCTGATGGAGAGATCTGTCACGATCAGCAGCCCATTTCATCCTGCGGCCGACAGAGAACCAGATCACATAGATCAAAGACTTTTGACAACGGTATCGCTTCCACGAGACAAGAATGTCGGAGTGCACATCCCAGTCTTGGATATACTGATAGTGAGGTACGGGCGAACTTTTACTTGTATTTCAGTTGAAGCACACGTTAACGTTGAAGTAGAAATCAGTTGTTTCCCCGATGACCAAGTGCAACATACAGTGGAGTTGTAAAGGCCGATATAATAACAGTAGTTTGGAAAAAGCCGATTGCAGATCAATCGGCCGATACTCTCAACAAAAATAAATAAATCTTGACACTGTTGGAAATTAACTGTCCTGGAGCTTGTTAGAAACTGTTGAACTGAACATCTAAGTCACAGTATTAAATAATTGTATAAATGTGCATCACTGAACATCAACCTAACCATTAAATAGTATAGGTGGGAGCAGTTGTTATCTTTGTAGCTATAATTGTCCCTTAAAGTCAGTAGGGACAGGCTGATATTAGCCACCATGTGAGTCAAACTCTGCTGACACTGATAGTATGTAAAACGTCCTATCAGTGCTGATTAATGGGCCAAACTGATTAATCTGGTTACCTCGAACACAAACCCACCCCCCACCCCCCCATCACGTGCTGTGGTGTGGTGTGGATTTTTATCCAAAGCCTATAAATTAAATGGTTACACATTCCTTCCTTGCGGAAGCCTTCTCTCCCTCATTCTGCCTTGCCTCCTGCGGTGGTCACTCACAATGCAAGCTTTTGACAACAAATGAATCAGCAGTTACATGCACTGACAGCTCCGACCAAACCCACTGCCTCCAGAGCCCTGGGAAGTGCTCTCCTTGGGCCCCTATTCACCGCAGTCAGCAGTCACCCAATAATGGAGGGGTCAGTGAGCGATGGAAAAAGATAATGGGGAGATCTATTCATCAGCTCATGGTATTCAACTGAGCACATTCTCAATAGAGTCCCGACATTCTCCTCAAATATCAGAGGCTTTTGAATCCAAGCGACCACTTAAAACACTGATTCAGGTTTCAGTGTCTTTGAAAGTGATATAGTGGTGTTGTTAGCCATAGGAGGTCCTTGCACCCTCTGTTTTATACAGTAAGACACTGCTAATATGGCCCGTGAATCGTATAATTCCAGTTTATTTAAGACTTCAGGACATTCAAGCCTAAGAGTGACTTGCGGTGTCACTTACGCAGCCTTTCCAGAGAAGGCGTTAAAGAGGCAAATCACCTCAGCTCATTTCCTGTTTTATAAAAAGTAATGTCTGAGAGTCAAAGAAGGTCACAATTCCAAAATTCCAAAGCGACATTTTCCTGTTGACTGATGCAGTATTTTCCTTTCATTCTGCAGGAAAAAGAGCCTGGTCGTAACAGGTAGGTGTGCCTTGCTCTGTTTTGCATGTTGTCTGTGTGAACACGTTTGCATATCAGGAAAAATATTGTCCTATATCTGACAGACACTCCTCGCATTCGCTCCGACCTGACCTGCTGATCGATTCCCAATTTGCCTGGTGAACCAATGCTGCCTCTGTTTTCCGTAGTTTGTGTTGAAATGTTTCATTACCATAAATATGCGAGCTGTAGCGTGTTACTTCAGCATCCCGAGCGCCTTGCCTTGTGTGCTTGCTGGACACTCGTGAGTGTGGATGATTGAACCTTTGGTTTAAGGAGCCCCATTGTGCATTCATTGTGCTATGTCTTTGTTAATGGAGCATAAGCTTGGTGGGTTAAGTTTTGAGAGTCCCATGGTTATGTATGGGCTAGACAAACCCTCATTAAGGCTGTTTTCTCTTACTGCCACCCACACCCCTCCTAATGGGCTGCAGGGCCCTTCTCCTCACTGGATAATTAGGCAGCTATTGTCCCTGTAATTACACCCTGGCAATGTGCCGTATACAGTGACCGGGGCTTGGGAGCACATTGGTTAGGACAGTTTTGTTTTTGAGCATCATTATTTCACTTGTTGTTCACGAACAAAGCGCCCATTTTTAGTGCTTTCAGTGGCAGAGAGGCTGACACAGAGAAAGCATTCTGAGTGGTCACAAAGCAACAGGATGTCATTGTGAGGATGCTGTAGAATGAAGTACAAGGATGCACTGACCTGGTTAGAAGAGTAATCACGCCTTTCACTGGCCCATTAGCCTCAGGTGCTGCTGCTGACTATTATCTGTTTGACTGTTGATTCGGTACTGCCTGCCTATACTGTACATTGATCCGCGGTGGGGTTGTATCAGTTTACGAGGAAGAACATGCCAGTAAGAGAGAGAAACAGTCGGTGCATTCACATTCAACAAAAGTGTCCTGGAGGAAAACGTACCAGGTTACTCTTGTTCTCTTGTACAATAACTTATCTAACAAGTGTACAGGTTGGCCTCGCGGCCATGTGGCTTCCATGTGCACTGTCTCATTTACTGCTTGTGCAACTGTGGCCTGAAAGGCAGCTTCTGTAGTTATTATTATTGTGCATGTTGGAAGTAAGCTGGGGTTAAGGTTAAACAAAGGTTTTTCTGATTTAACTCTTGATTGACCCGATATCGATTGATAAAATCCCGAGATTGATTTTTTTCTTATATATGCCTGTTCCTGTGTGGAGTAAAACTTGAGCTTCATCCTGAACTCTGTTTGTCAGCTGGGCACTAAAGAAACCACTGACAGGCACTTGTTGGTCATGTTAAATGAAAGCTACATTAATGCCCCTACTTTGGGGTAAGTTCTTAATGTAAATGTTTTAATATTTGAATAACGCACCAGTTTAGAGGGTTCCTTGTACGATTTTGGGGCGTTATTTCTCTGAGAATCTCTTTCACATCCAAGCAAGTTGGTGAAATATATCCAACCGAATCGATATTGAATCGAATTGAATCAGAAATCAAATTGAACTGGGGCCTCGTGAATCGGTATTGAATCGGTTTGGGAGATCAGTGTTGATACCCAGCCCTAGTAAGAGGAACACTGTTACCTAGTCTAACAGGTCAATTTTACACATAATAGCAACCAGAAATACCATATACTGCACCAGTACCAGAACACTTCCTCTTGCGTGTACTTCTGCTCCAGTTTATTGCACTGTTATCCTAAACAGATATTAGCTCTCATCTGCAAGATAGGCTTCCTTATGGCGTTCATCAAACCTTTATCAAACAAAAGTGTTTCGATCCTCCCTGGTGTAATGAGGATGTTTACAGAGTATTTTTTGTAATGATGTTCCGTTAGATTTGACTTTTCTATTGTGTTAGTTCCTTTTTTTTTTTTTGTTCTCAAGTCTAAAATGTTTTGAGATAAAAACAAAGAGTGTCGATAAGGTCACTTTCAGCTCCGTCAGTGTCAGTGAGCTTAAAGTGAACCTTATCTTTGATAGAAACCAACTGGTCGCCTTATTTGTGCTGGCTGTAGCCTCATTTAACAACCAATAGTCTTGTTATCTTTGGCACAGCTTTTCCTTTTTATTACTATTACACACAGTTATCAATTTACAATCAGGTTACGATTGAAAACATTTTACTTGGCCATGCCTTTTTAAAAATATTCCCATATTTGACATCACTATAAAAATCATGCTACATGTTAATAATTCCAACATGTAAATATTCATTTCTACTTTCCGCAGTAATTCCTGGGCACAATGAGAGGATAAGTCAAAAACACTTGAGAACAGTGGCTGCTCGAGTTTTGCCTGAGGCTAAAAGACAGGCCTGTGTTTTTCCAGCCACAGCAATGCTTTGGTTACAAACTATGAAAAGAGACCAAGAGGATTATTACCAGCACACACTGACAGACAAATAGGGTGAGCCATTAATCAGGAGCTATCCACACATAAGCCAGAAACATTACACTTATCCTTCATAATTTCTGCTGCTCATGTTAATCGCCAATTTGCTGCTCAATGCAGATGGTATTTCAGTGGTATTTCACTCATGTAAAACGACAAAAGGAATTCTGTTATTTCCTCTGGCTCGCAGTATGCCTATTCTTTTTGTGTTGTATTGCATTTACAATAGAGTAATAATGCTCCTTGTGCGCGTGAATCTCGGATGTCCAATGAGGAGGTTTTCAGAGTCACGCAGTGCTGCGAGTGTCGGTGTGAGCCTGTTTCACAGCCAAATGTAAGCGTTATGTGGAGGACCAGCTTTAACATTCACCTGTCTGTTGTGCCTCCAGGCTTCAGGAGAGGAGGCGGAGCTCTGTGGTCGTCAGCTTACCGGGATTGGATGTTTCACCGGGAGACCTGTTTGTATCCAATGGAGCAGCAGACTTACTGAACGGCTCCAACTTCTCTGGTAAAATCATTATATAATGAGGCACACGGTTACCAGTAGCAGCATCTTTACAAATATGTCTTTTTTTCTTCTCTTTTTTTTTGTTTTTTCAAATCACGTCCAAAAAGTAAACATTTAAACAATGATGTTTACAAAAGTAACGTAAAAAGTAATTACTTTTCAGTTGCACACTTGACTCCAGCACAGTTTTTAAACCAAACACCGTTTTGTTTGTGGGATTTTAATCCCATCTGCTGGACAGCAAACATTCTCGCCTGTACTTGTTATTAATCAGTATTTCATGTTTCCGCAGATTCTAAGAAGTCAAAGTGGCCTTTTTCGAGGCGTAGTACGGTGGGTGTGTTGTTTGTTCGTGCTTGTTGTTCGTGGCTGGTGCCGCTGTCGTGCGCTGTGGTTTATTTTGATGTACATTGTTTTAACAGTGGGCAGTTGGTTTGGACATTGTTCTCTGACCCACTTCTCAAAGCAGATTAATGTGCTTCCTGTTATCCCTTTTGGCCCGCACAGGTTTTATAATTGGTCAACACTTGAAATGCAGAACTGAAGCCACATTTCTCCATTTAGTTGTTAGATTGTTACATGACAGTTATTCAAACAAAATCACAAATACACACCCGTGTCCTTGTAAACTCACAGCCACGGTGTCTTTTTTCGTCCTCAGACTAAAGGGAAGTCCCAGACAGGAACAGCATCAGATATTGAGAAACATCTCTCAACGGCACAGATTCAAAACTGGAGAAACCCTGACTTTCAGAAGTATAAGGTGAGTCGCGACCGCCGTCAACAGTGAAAGCCTTTAAGCGTCGTGCTGGTTGTTAGGTACTGTACGTACATTATGTTAGTTCTGACTTCACAGTAATCCAAACAAAGTCAGATTTAAACAACTAAGAGATTTCAGATTTCTAATCTAAATAAAACGTAGTGTTTAACAAGTGACTCAGACATAACAGGACGGGCACAGGTTGTGTAAGAACCAGTAATTCTAGACAAGTTAACAAGTTAGGTTCATCCCACACGTATAAAAACAAACATTGACATAGTGTGACACGATGAGGGTGAGATTTACAGTCATAGAACATACAACTACTAAACGCACGGTTAGAGTTGTGTGATAAATATAAATGATGCTTTGTTTTCCCTTGTAGTTTCTCCTTCCAGTCTGTTGAGTAAAGCTTTCTGACGGTTTGTGTACAGGATTACTCTGTGGCGGAGTTCCTGCGGGACCAGTCCTCCCAGGTGAGCACCGCCTCCGACCCCCAGGGCTACAAGAGACAAGAGGCCATCTGGGAGCTCTTCACCAGCGAGTGTGTTTACTTCCTGGATCAGCTCATGGTTCTCAAAGAGGTGACTGTCCATACAAAGCCTGACAGTGCACACACACACACACACACACACACACTCCCGAATGCACATGCAAATCCACACAAAACACACAAACCACAAATACATACGCCAAACTGAAACAAAACCCAACACCTGCCGATTTGCATAGCTCATCTTGTCACTCAATTCCTGCCTACGAGGTTCATCGAAAAGTCTCCCCAGGTTTTCCATTCTCTGCAGCAATGGATTAGAAATGTAATGCTAGCGGAACCGAAAGTCTGAGTCTATTCTCCGTCTGACTTCTTTGTTGGATTCAGGTGTTTTTGGCTACGCTCACAAACCTGCACACGAGGAACTGCCTGACTGATGTCGACTCCTGGAGGCTGTTTGCAAACCTCAATGAGCTTTGCCTGGTGAGACATGATGCAAATAAGTGCCACTAGGCCGTCAAGCTTTAGATTTACTATGTAAATAATTATAAACAACGGAAACAGTCGTGAGGTTATAATAACAGTTTTTCAGCAGCAACAAGGCAAAAGGAAAAGTGCCTCTAATTAGGAGATGACAAATGTCTTTTTGAAGAGTGCTCTGATAAAGACAAGCAGCAGTAATAATAGTTACAGAAAATGTAAGCAAACAGTACTTTACTGTCACAGAATTAAACACAAGATTGTGAAATCATGCATAAATGTCCTAAAACCATACAATTTCAGAAACAACCTAAATAAAAAATCTAAATAATACAACAGCTGTTTAGAAAAGAAATAAGGTTAATGTTAAGCAATTTGTGCAGGACATTCACAAGGATTCTACAAATATTCTTATGTTGGCACCCAAGAGATAACAAGCACGGCTTATGAGAAAAATGAGCACATTTTGCAACAAATATCTTGTTTTTGTTGCTGTGAAACTGCACATCTGCTTTTTTTTCGCCTGACGACAGACTGAAGTGTTTGACGTGTGAGATTGCCACATGGACGGTGCTGACACTTGAAACTGGATGTTTTCTCCTGCAGGTGAGCTTTGGTTTCCTGAACAACCTCCTTCGTGTCATCAAGGACGCGCTGGCGATAAGCGAGGGTGGCGGGCCCACCCTGCTGGAGCTGCTGAGCAAGGCAAGTGTGACTCATCTGTGGACGTGCACTAAAACACGGGAGACCAACATAACAACATAACGCGTCGCACTAAAAGACAAACTTTGTAAGCTGCTAAATACGTGTGCATGTGATGTAATAATGAACTCACACTCACACAACCGATTCATACCAGCATGTATTTTCAACACTGTTTTTAATGGAATTGGACATTCTAACCTGAATATAGATACCGTATTTGTAATCTTCTATATATACATCATTTCTTTCATTTGTTTTAAACTGTAGAATATATTATAAAGAATTATTTAAAAAAACATACTGATAGTTTTGCTCAGACCAGGTTAATGTAGGTAATGAAACCTAACACTAAAGCTAAAACTAGCAGTGAAAAAAATAACATAATTAACTTACTAGTTTTCAAAAACTAAAATGAACCATCAGCTTTGTTTTCATGGTGTGCAAGAATAAAATGGCTTTGCACAATATATGACCTTTAATAAACAATACCTTTTTCAGCTTCTGTAAATCACGGTTTTATCTTAATATCTTAAAAACCCAAATTAACACTGAAACTAAATAAAAATGAAACTAAACCTAGTCAATTCCCCCAAAATAAAAATAAAACTACTTTTGCACTTATGAAACAAATTGAAACTAAACTGATATTTAAAAGTGCAAATAATAATATATAATATATAATAATTAAAATGAAATGAAAACTCTAATAACTCATGCCACTTCCTAAATTATGGGAAAATGTAAAATACAAGACATGAAATTTGTTTGGTGCTGTCTCTTTGCCATAGTTTAAACATCTTTTTTGTTATTAACTTATTTTAGCTCCAATTTCACAAAAGCCAGTCTGCCGCAGGAAAATAAAACGGCTACACCATCACATTGTTAACTTATGTATCAGCCAAAGCAGCACCCGAGGGATTAATAACCCTTACAAGAGATGCAGTCGGTATCTCATTTATAAATATTGTGTTTGCCTTTTACGATCTGTTTATCTGCACTTTAACGGCTGAATCTATCTGGTAACGGTACCTATCTGTCGTCAGGCTTTCCAAGAGAGCATTTGTCACTGCCTGCAGAAGTACTGCCTCAACTACACCACCGCTCTGCTTTATCTGGACAGCCTGAAGCCCAGAGAGGACTTTGGATCTTACGTGAAGGTACAGAGGGGACTCACTCAGTGCAGTTGTGTGTGAAAGCGGCGGCAAGGACGCTGTGTACCTTGACAACACGGCAGGCAACGCAGTGCCAAGTATGAGAGAGGACACGCCGCCACATTGCTAAAACAGCAAACAACCCCTCAGTGTCACCAAAGCCTGCCAAAGAGTGGAATGTGACCATTTGTCCCTTGTGTAACCTTCACTGTCATCCATTCTTATAAGTCTGTGGGGTTTTTATTGTGCTCTGTCCTAAGATATAATTTCTCACATGCTTTCCACCGCCCATCCCCCCCCTTCTCTCTTTTAAAACAAGCACCATGGTGAGCTCTTTCACCCCCTTTGACCTCCCTATTTGTCCTCCTGACAGCCTGCTCACCCTGTCTTCTCTTTCTTCCACTTTCTTTTTTCAGTGGTGTGAGAGGAATGAGCAGTGCCGGAGGCTGCAGCTTCGCGACCTGCTGGTGGCGCCGCTACAGAGGCTAACTCGATACCCGCTTTTGTTGAGGAATATTGCAAAGAGACTGGAGACGGAGGACGAGACCAGAGGCCTGCAGGCCATAGCAGAGCAAGTGGACACGTCTATTTGTGAGCACCTCTTCACCGTGATTTACTTTCCCTTTTTATTTAAGTAATTTCATCAAAAGCAGCGATAACCACCTGAGCATTTCTTGACTGCCTTATCAGCACTCCGCTCTCACTGATTAAGTGTGATGTTGCAGGGCGAGTTATATGACTCAAAGCCCTTCACACAGATCTTGTCAGCTGATGACAGCATCTGGAAGTTCCTCTGTTTCGTTAAGTGGCAGACACGTCAGTGAAGCTGAACACGAGTAAAGGGCTTCTCTCACTGTTTGTCAGCAGCTGGTTTGCAGTCAGATTAGGATAAAACAAGTAAGTTAAGCAAACCTAAGTAAGGTTATCTGTGTCACGACAAAACAGAGTGACACCTGTTTGTGTTTTCTGGAGCAAACAGGCCGCATGCCTCGGATGGCAGCCACCCGGAGCCCTGACCGTTGACTCGTCACAGCGTGTCTCTGCTGTAGACCTGTTGTGGAGGTTTAGTCTGCAACCTGCCGGACAGGCTGTGGGAAACGCGCGGCTGCAATGCACCTCATTGTCATTTTGTTGTTATGAACAAATAACCTCATCAAAGCAACCTGCATCGATTCGCACAGCTTAATTACACTCAGCCATAAAAAAGGAGTGGCAGAGCTGTGCAGGAGAGGGGAGTGACAAGTTCATTTTGTAACCTATTTAAAGTCTCAAGGCCAATGTCCTCTGGGTGTGATCGAAATTTACTGTAAAAGCTGTTTCTGTTGTAATCTCTCACAACACTGTCACACCTGTGTTTAGGAGGTAACCACCACTTCTCACGAAAACACAACAAGATAATTAAATAGCTTTATTAGACCTGTTATTACAATGTAAATGACTGTTTATCTGCCATTTAAAAATAAAAGTTTGAATGTGAGCCAAGCAGGCACATTACATTGAACAGAAACTAAGACTAAAACTAGCAGCGAAAAAAAGTAATTCTCATCAACCGAAATAAAAACGAACAAAACAAAACAAAATAGAACTGCGGGTAAAATCGGCTTTGTTTTCCCACTCTGAACTAAACTAAAACTAGTAATTTCTCCAAAATAGAAGTAAAACAGCGTATGTTTTTGTAAAACTAACTACGGTAAAACTACACTGAAATCAAAAGCCGAACCGAGGCACTAAATGAAGATAAAAAAGTGAACGAAAACAAACCCAAGTGCACGATACAGAGAGTTACTCAGGAGCATTAATTCGTCTCACTTCGGTCTCCTGACATGTTTACACTTTCCAACCAGGATTTGGCGTTTTGTTTTTGACTGATTTCATGTCTTGTGCTTGTCCTCTGTGTCTCCAGGTGATTTAGAGGGAAAGGTCAAATGGCTGGATAACTACCAGAAGGTGAAGCAGCTGAGAGACGCCTTGGTGTGGCTGCCTGTATGGGAGAGAGACAAGCGTGCCTTCGTCCCTGAGGTGTGTCTGGTTATGGGTGTATTTATATTTTAAGAGAATCTAATCATGTATGTGAAAGTGAAATGAGAGATCAGAGTAAACAAAAAAGCGAAGTTTTACAATGCAGCCTGTCGTTGGTTCGAGACAGATAAGCTTTCGTGTTAAAAGGTTAAAAGGTTCATCTTGCCTAAATGAATATTTCTTTTCCAGAATCTCAAACATCTGTTAAAGACTGTCACGCTGGAGAATCTCATTTCTCACAGAAGTCTTTTGCACGAAGGGAAACTGGTGCTCACAGGTGTGTACAGTTGGCACCAGTTCAACGGATTTTACGCTAGACCAGTACATTTGAGCACCGTCTTACACCATCTTTGTTTGGTTCGTTACCAGAGAACACTAAGCTGATAGACGTCTATCTGTTCCTGTTCGACGAATTCCTCCTGATCACGAAGATCAAGAGAAACAAAAAGGCAAGTCCTCTCATCTCTGTTGTCAGTCCGATCCGAACCGCTGTAACGCAGTGCAGACGCTCCATAACTCTTCTTTGTTGTCTTGTTTAGCGGTCCATTGGTCCTGAACAGAATCCACTGAGGATGCCACAGAACCTGGAGCTGGATCAGCTGCTGAAGGAGGGATGCACGTTCATAGTTCTCGACCAGCCCGTCTCTCTGGACCGACTCCAGCTCAAGAACATCGATCAGCTAAATGCCTCAAGTAATAATCATAACACAAGTACCTTAGACTTTGATCTTCACTGTTTTATTACAAGAACACAATTCATCTTTTTGCACTTGATACATTTCTTTGTCTGTTCACATTTTGTATTGCTTGTGTTGTTATTTCTGAGGGATTTGCGTGTTTGTGCTTCATTTGTAGCATCGGGGCTGCCTCATTCTTTCATAATCATGCACCAGAATCGCTACCAGCAGTGTATAGGTGCATTCATCCTGCAAGCTGCGACAGAGTCTGCCAAGGTAAATCACTTCAGCTCTGAAGCACTGACAAGATTTAAGAAACACACTGCAATGCAACAGGAAGAACACGTATTACATACTGTGTTAAACAGATGTGCAACGCCCCGTGCGCTAGAAATATGTCATTATATGAAATCAAAGCGTCAACACAAGGTTTACGACAGAAGATCATATTTTTACATTTATTGTATTTCAAGATGCAGGTTTTTTACCAAAATAGAATCTTATGTGAAATCTGGCAACATTTCTCTTTATGAAAATGAGTTAGGTCTTAAAACATACTCTCATTTTAACACAATATTGTATCATTTCTTATCATTTCAGCGTATTTGTATCTTTAAAATGGATTCTTCAATCCTTTGTGTAAAAACAGGAATTATTATTTGTCATTGTTAATTAGTTAATGGACAGGAATAATCTCACATGGATTTAAGATGCAGCATAACACAGCGTTCCCACGACACGAAAAACCTGGAAAAGTCATAAAATTAAGTATAATTGAGGTTTTGGAAAACTTTCTTTTGAATGCCTTTAATAAAACATGCTGTGACGTTCAGATCGCATACATTTAGAAAGGTGGGTTTCAAAGTTACACATTACACTGAAATAAATTACATTACTTTTGGAGCGGTAAAATTCATCAAACCCAGGGAGGGAGTTTTCCCTATCCTCGTGCAAAATGACTGTAAGTGCACATTTTAAAGCTGATATTTTAAATATTTTCTTCACAGGGCTTTAATGAAATCCACAAAACAGAAGAGAAAGACAAAAGCACTTAAGAAAAAATTTAAAAATGGAGTCGACGTCAGGGTTTTCCTTAGGTTTGTGGACTAAAAGCACCAATAATTTTGGATCTATATTCGTACAATCCTCAGACAATAGCTTGTGTGTTTGAAGTAAATACGAAAATAACAGAGAATGAAAAAGGTTGCTGGTTTCTTTAACTTAAGAACAGGTCTGTTCACCTACTTAGAGGTTGTGAACGTTAATCCAAATAATATCATCCCTTGAAAAGTCACGGGAACGTTTTGAACCTGTGGTAATATTACTGAGCGACACCCATCCATTGAAAGAGCTGCTGGAAATCACACCCGCTGACATTAGTCTTTGCTAAAACCCTGCTGTTTGGTTTCCAGAGAGCGTGGATGTCAAAGATAGAGGACGCTGTGACGGCGCTGCTGAAGCTGGACTCTCAGCAGCCGCGACTCAAGAGCGCCTCCCTGTGGCTGGAGTCTTCACAGATCTGAGCCCGTCTCAAAAGCACTAGAAGCCATCTGAAACGTTTCGACTGCCAATGTGCACTTCACTGTCCCCTGACGTCCTGTAAATGACTGTACTAGCACTAGAATCATTTTGTAAACTGTATGCCTTGAAAGGCAGCTGCTGCATTAGTGTACAATAAATACATGTCTGATTATGTAGCACGAATGGCTTTAAATTATTTTGTTGTGCCTTTTCAGACGTACTCATACAACATAATCATCCTGCTTATTTTTAATAATGATAATTAATTTATTTTGGGTTTTTTTTTAACACTGATCTAACTGTACAGCCGCAGGAGCAACCGAGTTTTTTTATGTGGTTAACTTTTAAAAATTCCAGCAGAAAACACAGATAAATAAATGAACAGGAAGTGGGCTTAGTTACACTTTTACGCCACAAGCACCACCTAGTGTTGCAAATGTAGACTAGTATCCAGAACGGCATGCCTTTAGTTTCAAGATAGAAAGAATGAAAAGATTTTTGGTCAAATTAGTCGTAATGAATGTCGGCCTGACAGCAAACGTGAGACTAAACGCGACTCGGGTCGACTCGTACTTTGTTGTTTCTCTATACTTCTCATAACTCATCACTTCCTTTAGATTTCTGATATTCATCTCATTTATTTTTCCATAAAATGTACTGAATATCTGGAGGATAAAAAGCAACAATGTCATTATTTACATTTACACTAAGGTTCACATATCATCAACTAGTTGCTTATTAGCATAGTAGCACATTGGCTTTTTATTAGTCATTATAAAGTACTTATTAATGCCTTATTCTACATGACAATGAACAAACTCCACAAGTAAAAGGTACACATTTAAAACCTTACTGAAGTTAAAGTATGTGTTACCTGCAAAATGATCCCTGTCAAGTGTTTTACTATCATACGTGATGTTTTTGGATTCATTTTACTGCTGCATTAATGTGTACGTTACAGTTTACTGCTGTAGATGTATATGATTGAACTCATTTAACGTTTTCAGCTTCGTGACGATGTGTTTTCCAGCTCATCCGAGAGGAGTTTGTACATCTTAAGGAACACGGAGAATTTTCATCACTCAGTTTAATCACATTCAAAGTCGAACACATTCGGAGATACGTGGTTTTCACTGGATAGGAAGGGAATGAAAAACTGTAAACTGAAAAGTAACTAAAGCTGTCAAACAAATGTATTGCAGTAAAAGTAAAGAGTCCTTCAGTCAACGTTCTAACTAGCCTCTGAGATGAGACTGTTCTGTCAGCTGTAGTTTCCGAAGTCAAGAATGAACATGGGACTTGCTTTTTCGGCTGAGAATGAGAACTCGGCCATACTGATGAATTTAGTTATATTTATAAAACATAAAACAGAGGGCTTATGCATTCTTTACTGGCTGTAAGAGTCCTCGGCAGAAGCAAAGACACGACACAAGAAGGTAGAAACATACTGTAGGTTTTATTTGTCATGGCGATGAATTAGAAAACCAACTGGTTGCGTGTGA